>PVHT021183580.1:212594-247509 GCA_004024745.2 Catagonus wagneri
CCCCCCCATTAAGAGCAGTGATTTGAAACTTGGAGAGAAATGGATGATTTCCTGGCAAATTACAGATTACCGCCCAAACTGGACCAGTGGGCAGAGCCAGGACCACGTGGGCACCAGGACGACGCCTTCAGGGCTCCGTGTTCCTCGGGCCCTGAACCCTCCACTCCCAGACAAGAACCTCGCTTATGCTCAGACACCCCAGTGCCGTCGGCGACATGGGAACAGAGGTGGGAGAGGGCGCACAGGTGAAGCCGGGCCTCACGAGCAGGGCGCTGGGCGGGTGAGAGCCAGTGCCCCCGGACCTGTGCCACACGGAGGTGACTGTGAGAGGCCACCTGTCTGCCCTCTCGGTCACTCGTCTGACCAGCGCCCATGGTGTATGGGCTGCGGGTCGACACCCCCACTCTTGCAGCGAGAAGGCGCCCAGGGCTTGTGCTGGGCGTGGACGGCATGCAGGCCCCCAGCTTGGCCCGGAGACCGACATTTGAGCGTGGTCCGGTGACATCATGTGATTTAAAAGTTAATTAAACTGAGTGGTATGAAGTACAACAGCCCCAAGTGTTTATTTCCAAAGAGCGTTTGGGAGCAAAGGGAGGGGGATCTAATAAGAAGCTCTGTGAGGCATTAGCCAGTAATCACACCACTAAATCACCCCGCGTCCACAGCGAGGCTCCCGGGATGGGCCTGTGGCCTGGGGGCGGTGGGAGCAGAGAGGGGGTTCCAGGCGCTGTGGATCCGGCCGGCGGCCACAGCCCGGGTGCACACTCTCCGGCCCTCCGCGCACCGTGGAGCCTGCGGCCACGCCAGGCAGGGCTGTCAGCGCAGGGAGACCTGCCCTGGGGAGCAGCCTTGTGGGGGGGGGGTCAGAGGGTGGAAGATTCCAGGCCCCTGGGGGTCCTGAGATAGATGTGGTCTTGTCCCTGCTCCATGGGTGACGAAGGCTCTGGTGGCAGTGCTGCTCTGCTCGCTGGGCTGGAGCCGGCCGCCCAGCCCTGGCACAGCAGCAGTGGGCAGACTGGGCACCGCACCTGCTGGACAGACACTCCCTGCTGGCTCCGCGGCGGGCCTGTGGGCTCCCTGGGGACCCGCTGGGGGGCGGGGAGCGCGGCAGGAGCTCAGGGGCCCGGGGCCTCAGTCCGTCTTGGTGGGGCCGAGTGGGTGTGGGTGGGGCAGGTGGGGTGCGGCGGCCCGGCCCGCCCGGTGCTGGCCCGGATCCCTGCCCCGGAATCTGTCAGGGTAACGAACGGCTTTCGCACAGCCCTCCTCGCCCGACTCCCGCGGGGTGAGCTGCGGCGCCGGCCACGATTGATGGCACTCGTGGTGAAGTGTAATTACCAGCTGGGTCCCCGAGCACCAGGCACATCCATCTGCTCCGTCCAGGCCCGGCCGGCCCAGGCCCTCGTCGCTCCCAGCACCCCCGCCCCTCGGCCCGACACCTCTGAGCTCTGGCCATGGGCCTGCGAGTCAGGCTCTGAACCTGGGGTGTCTGGAGGAGCGCTGTGCCTGCCCAGGGTCAGAGTCGCGCAGCCCACCACCCTGCCGAGGGCCCCGCCCTTCGCCCCGCCCACAGCCGGCACAGGCCCCTCCCCCGCGGCGGCCGCGCGATAAGGGAGTCCGGGAGGCTCGGGGGGCTCCCCGCCCAGGTCCCCAACTCTTCTGGGCAGACAGGATGCCACAGACACAGGCGGGCTAAGTGCTGCCCGACGGCTCGGCCCCAGGCCAGGCCCCCAACCCCACCAGGTGTGCACGTGCCCCACAATGCCGAGGGTCCCCAGAGGCGGGCAGTTCTGGACCTGGGGAGGGGGCTGTGCCTGCAGCCACGCCTGTCCATCGCTCCCTCCCCGGGAGGGTGTGGCGTCCTTCCAGGAGACAGGCGCGCCACTGGGTAGAACACACCAGTGCCAAGCCCCAAGAAGGCCCACCTGCCACGGCACGGGTGGAGGGCCGGGCGGGGCCGGGGGTGGCGAGACCCACCCTCCCCTGAGCCTGCAGGATTCCTGCAGGGCTCGGCTGAGGGCTGAGGGCCACCTCCTCTCCCCTACGGCAGGAGGATGCTGCGCTTCCTGCCACGTCAGGCCTGGTCCCCGAGATCCAGGACGATCCGTCTTGGGAGGGACGGACGTACCACAGCCACCACAGTCCTCCCCCAGGCCCGCCAGAGCGGTTGCTGCTCAGCTGGCCCGCCCCCCACCCCCGGCCTCTCCTCACAGCCCCCGGCCGTCCCCACAGCACCCACGTGTCTCCAACAAGCACCCAGTGCCTGCAGGAGCCCCCCACCCCCACTGCAGAGAGGTCCTGGCGCCCTTCTGCGCAAGGCGGCTGGTGCGGCCAGACCCCAGGACGCCCCAAGGACGCCTTGTCTGTGACGAGGCCCGGGCGGCGATGGCCTCTCGGTCAGCGGCCTGTGCCCGCGAGTCTCGGCCTGCACTCCCGGGCCAGGTGACTGAGGGCGGAGGTCAGCCTGCAAGTCCCCCGGCCTCCTGACTGTCACCCCTCGGGAGGGGCAGCCCAGGACGGCGGACATGCCACGGGGGCCTGCTGACGCTTGCGGAGGCGGCCGAGCTATGCCTTTTAAAGATTTGTTTCTCATCGAAGTGGAGCTGAGTCACTGCGCTGCGTTAGCTCCTGCCGTGGAGCAAAGTGACTCAGTTCACACGCGTGCATCTTCTTTCTTTTATCCCCTTCTTACGGCGGATCGCAGGACACCGAAGAGTCCCCGAGCTGGACGGCAGGACCCCGTCTATCCACTCCGCGCGTAACTGTGTGCCTCTGCTGGTCCCTAACTCCCAGGCCACCCTCCCCAACGGCGGCCACAGTCTGTCCTCTGTGAGCCTGCTTCTGTTTCATAGAGACGTTCTTTTGCGTCATATTTCTTTTATTTTTTATTTTTTGTCTTTTGAGGGCCACACACGCAGCATATGGAGGTTCCCAGGCTAGAGGTCAAATCTGAGCTGTAGCTGCCGGCCTACACCACAGCCACAGCATCATCAGATCCGAGCCGCGTCTGCGACCTGCACCACAGCTCACGGCAACACTGGATCTTTAACCCACCGAGCGAGGCCAGGGATCGAACCCGCGTCCTCAAGGGTGCTAGTCAGATTCATTTCTGTGAGCCACGACGGGAACTCCCTTCTGTGTCACATTCTCGATTCCACATAGGAGTGACATCATATGACGTCTGTCTTTCTCTGTCCGACTTCACTCAGCGTGATCTCCAGCTGCAGCCACGTCGCTGCGCGTGGCATCGCGGCCTGCGCTCTTGCGGCGGAGTGACTCGCCGCCGCGTACACGTGCCGCACACCCTGTGCCACTCCTCTGCCGGTGCACACGCAGGCTGCCGCCACGTCTTGGCGCTGTGACGGTGCTGCAGTGGACAAAGGGTGCACGTATCTCTTTGAATTACACGCCCGCGAGTGGGCCTAGAGCATCGTACGGTTGCACCACTTTCACTTTTTAAAAGAACCTCCACACTGTTGTCCACCGTGGCTGTGATGATTGAGATTCCCACCAACAGTGCAGGAGGGTCCCTTTTCTCCACACCCGCCCCGGTCGTCGTCGTCTGCAGACTTCTGACGACGGCCGTTCCGACCGCTGTGAGCTGGTGGCCGCTGTAGCTCTGACTTGCCTTTCTCTAATAACCAGCGACGCGGCGCAGCCCTTCCTGCGCCCGCTGGCCGTCTGTGCGTCGTCTTTGGAGAAATGTCTGTTTCAGTTTTCTGACCATTTTTCAATTGGATTGCTTGTTTTTTTTTGGTTATTGAATTTTATGAGCTGTCTTTATTTTGAAAATTAAGCCCTTATTGGTCACATCATTTGCAAATATTTCCTCTTATTTTGTAAGTTATCTTTTCATTTTATTCGTGCTTTTCTTTCCTGTGCAAAAGCTTCTAAGTTTGATTGGATCTCATTTGCTTATTTTTGCTTTTATTTCTGCTGCCTTGGGAGACTGGCCTAAGAAAATGCTGGTACGATTTATGTCAGAGAATGTTCTGCCTACATCCTCTCCTGTGAGTTTTACCGTGTCTTGGCTAATATTTGAATCATTAAGCCATTTTGAGTTTATTCTCGGGAAGGGCTGAGGGTGGGTCCCGATCTCACTGATTCACACGCAGCTGCCCGACTTTCCCGGCGCCTCCTGCTGAAGAGACTTTTCCCATTTTATAGTCTTGCTTCCTTTGTGGAAGATCAATTGACTATAGGCACGTGGGTTTATTTCTGGGCTCTTCCTTCTGTTCCACTGATATATATAAACATATATATTTGTCTTTTCAGGGCCGCACCTGCAGAATATGGAGGTTCCCAGGCTAAGGGTTGAGTCAGAGCTGCAGCTGCTGGCCTGCACCACAGCCACAGCCGCGCCAGATCCAAGCCGTGTCTGCGACCTACACCACAGGTCATGGCAACACGGATCCTTAACCTACTTACAGAGGCCAGGGACTGAACCCACATCCTCGTGGACACTAGTTGGGTTTGTTACCACTGAGCCATGATGGGAACTCCCCCACAGGTCTGTCTGTATCAGTACCACACTGTTTTGATTACTGTAGCTTTAAAGTACTGCCTAAAGTCTGGGAGGGTTATGCTTCCAGCCTTGTTCTTTTTCCTCAGGTTTCCTCTGGAAATTCTGGCCTTTCACAGTTCCATATAAACTTCAGCATCATCTGTTCCAGTTCTGCAAACAATGTGCTGGGTAATTTGACAGGGAGTGCTGGAAATCTGTAGATTGCTTTGGGTGGTACAGGCGGAACTTACTCTCGCTGCCTCCAGACTGAAGTCCCCTGACCCGTGGGCCCAGCCTGTCCTGCACAGACTCAGGCTCTTACCCAGGACCCCAGCTGGGAAAGGGCTGTGCCCCGGCTGCCACCGAGCCTGTGCCTCGCTGAGTGGGCAGAGGCGTGCAGGACCTGGACCCGCCACGCCAGAAGGCGGCTCAGGACCCCACTGGGCAGAGAAGGGTAGGCTGAGCCCGCCAGACGAAGGTTGGGGGCCAGGCCTCGCCTTGGTCTGCGGACACCCTGAACCAGGACACTGGTGCCCGGGCCGAGGAGCGACCCCGGCAGTGCCGTCTCCCATCTGGCCGGTCCTGGAGGCAGCTGGCGTCCGGGACCTGTGGGTCCGGGCCGTGTCGTGGGCGCGGTGTCTGCAGGGGACCCGGCTGCCCCAGAGAGCCCGCGCGTCCTTCCTCGCATGCGTTAGTTATGGCAGACAACGGGACTGTGAAAAATTCATGTTTCTATGTGATTGATTTTTTTAATTGGTTGGTTAAACATTTGAGATTTGATTTAATTTCAGCTTGGTTTTCCTCAGCATGGGGTCAGGCTGAGAGCCAGGGAGCCGCTGCCGGAGCTGCCGTCGTTAACAGCGGGGGTCCCGGAGCACGCGCGCCGTCCCCTGGGTGCCGGAGCTGGCGTGCGGGCAGCGGGCTGCAGCGTGGTGGCCCCGTCTCAAGCCTAGTGGGCAGGGGCGGGAGTGGCTGTGGGGACCTGTCCCGCGGTTTTCCCTCCCAGACCCTGGGTGCCCGCATGCAGGGTGGCCCTGCAGCCCTGGCCACACACTCACCCTGCTTCCTGCGACCTGGCCTTGACCCGCCAGCTGATAGCGGCTTGGGGCGTCTGAGAGTGTGGGCAGCTGCAGGCTCGCCCGCTGCGGCGTGACTCGGACGAGACAGCCCCACGTGTGGCCTGTGGCCCAGGCGTCACCTCTGGGAGCTGACGTCCGCGATCAGGGCGCTGCCGCAGGGAGCGGGATGGAGAGGGACACGCTCTCTGAGCCTCCATCCCCTCGGGCAGAAGAGGACCTCAGAGCTGGTTGGGATGGCAGATGGGGCACGCGCGGAGCCGAGCGCGCCTCGGGCCAGGCACGCGCTCAGTGGCGGGTCCATCGCAGTGGGTGCGAGCCCCCCGCCACCCGCGTTCTCCTGAGCCCTAACCCCCGGATGGGACGGCGATGCCACCCGCACTCTGGCCACCGCGCCCCCGGGAGTGTGGCTTGGGCCTCCGCGTGCTGGGTCCTCTGCCTTTGGAACCTGCTCCCCTGGGACCCTCCCGAGGCTTCAAGGCCCGCGTTGGGGTCTGCTCCTCCCGTGGGCCTCCCGGGGCCTGCAGACGGCCGACCACCTCCTCGTCACCGCCCACGGGTCCGCCACCCGCCCAGCATTTCCTGGTACGTGTCAGGCTCTGCTCTGGCAGCACAGTTACTGACCGAGGAGAGAGTCTGAGTTCTAGGGGGTCAGATAAGACGCGAACAGCTATGAATAAGACGCCCCCAAACCCAGCGGAGGAAGGAGGCCCTAGACAGAGAAGCCGCTCCTCGGACGGGACCGGGCCCCGCCTCTTTGAACCTGCATGTTCTCAGGGGAAAATAGGGCCCCTGTGAGGGCTCAGTGCCAAGCAGACCTCGACTGATGGGTCTCAGCCGTGAGCCGGCCTCTCAGGCTTCAGCAGAAGGGCCACGCCTGGGGTCTGTCGTCCGGGCCGATCCCGCCCGCTGCCAGGATGCAGGGTCAACTGGAGAAGCCCCTCTCTGTCCCCAAGGTCCTACGCACCTCACGTGGCTAAACACAGCCGTGCGGGACACCCCCCGGCCCTGCCAGCTGCTGCCGGGGCCCCCGGAGCCCCCGGAGCACGGCCTCTGTACCTCGGCATGTGGACACTGAAGGAAGCTGACGGCATCTCTGGCCTCCGCTCACTGGATGCCAGTCAGACCGTCCCCACTGTGACAGCCAGGACCGTGTCCCAGGAGGCGGCACGGCTGGCAGCGAAGAACCACTGCCCGACGCAGAGTAGGTGCGGACACGGCCCCAGCCCAGCCCTCACGTCCCCGCCGTCCCAGGGCTTGGCGGGCACCCCGCAGCCGCAGAGTCCGCGTCTGCTCTGTGTGTCCTGCTCCCAGTGGCTCTGCATCGGCAGCGACACGGGCCCCACGGCCGCCCTGGCTGGGCCACCCACTAGCTGCGAGCCCCCTCGCCTCTCCGGGCGTCAGAAACCCCACCTCTGTGACCAAGTCACCCGTGCTGCAGGCCTTGCTGGGGAGTGAGCGAGCAAGCCCACGGCAGGTTTCTCGGGGGCAGCTGTCTGCGGATGCCGCCCGCCAGGTCTGTCATTTGCCTTGTGCTTTCCTTTAACTCAACCATCTTTACTTACGGACTTTATAGACTCAGCTCGAAAGGGAGCTTTAGGAGTTTCTGTTGTGGCTCAGCAGTTAACGAAGCCAACTACTATCCATGAAGACGCGGGTTCGAACCCTGGCCTCGCTCAGTGGGTTAAGGATCCAGCGTTGCCGTGAGCTGTGGTGTAGGTCGCAGATGCGGCTTGGATCCCGCATTGCTGTGGCTGTGGCGTAGGTCGCTAGTTACAGCTCTGATTCAACGCCTAGCCTGGGAACCTCCACATGTTGCGGGTGCGGCCCTAAAAGACCCCCCCCCACGGGAGCCCCACTGTAACGGGAACGGGCGCTGCTGCCCTGGAGTAACCGCGAGAACGAGTTCAGCAGAAACAAGACGGGCCTGAGCCCGAGGCCGTCTGCTGGCGGCGGCGGGGAGCCTGCAGGGTCAGAGGCCGTGGCCACACCGGCAGCCACCGAGGCAGGAAGGGGGACCGTGACGGGCAGACCCAGAGCCCGGCCAGCCTGGTGACACCTGGCCAGTGTCACCACTGTCACCAGGTGGGTGTCAGCAGAGTGCGAGGAAGGACTGAGGGCTGGGGAGCTGGTTAAAATCCAGTCAGGGTCACAGAGCCCCCAGGAGCAGCAAGGGTGAGGACAGCCGGTGTCTGTGCCGAAAGGAGCCTCGACCCGGGCCTCCGCGCGGCTGCCGGGGACAAGGGGACGGGCTGGCGGGCCAGGGGCAGAGCCGGGCGTCACCGGGCCCGCGGAGCCCTCCCTGGAGGCAGAGGAGCACGCGGAGGCAGAGGCCCCGCTTCGCCCGGGCAGGTGCGCCCTCCCCGTAGGGGAGACTCGGCCCGGAGGGACCGGCCCTCCCGGGTCCCAGGTCCCCGCCGCACTCTCCCTCGTGCTGCTCCCACCGCGCCCCCGCGGGCCTGGCACCTGGGGTGCCGGGCAGAGAAAGGCCCGATGGGACAGGAGCCAGGACCCTAGGAAGGGCTCAGGACGGTCAGACGGGACTGGGGCCTGCCTTCCCGGGGCAGCGGCTGCAGGGCTGCAGCACACCTAGACCCGCGGGGGCTGCCAGCCCGGGGCCCTAGCCTCCCCCACAGACACACAGGAGACGGACGGCTCCTTAACTCGGCCAGTTGCCGTGGTCACTGCGCAGGCAGAGCCCCTCCTAGAACAGGGCTCAGTGAAACTGGCTTGAAGGCCACACCCACTGGCCACAGATGAAGCTTTGGCGGCACGCAGCCCCGGCCTGGGGTTCCAGGTGCCTGACCCGGGCCAAGCTCCACAGCCACGACAGAGGGCCCACACCTGACACCCAGAAACACTCCCGAGCTGGTCCTTCTCACACAAACTTCGTCAGCCCCTGGCCTGAAACGTTCTCCTCTGATTTCAGCCCCTCGCTCCCGCCACTCGAAGCTTCCAGCCTCAGCTCTGGGCCTGCCCCAGACACCTGCCCACTATGGGGGCTTTTTTTCCCTTTTTGGCCACACTGCAGCCTATGCAGTTCCTGGCCCACAGATCAAATCTGAGCTGCTGTTGTGACCTATGGTGGCGGCGGCAACAACGGATCCTTGAACCCATTGCCAGGCTGGGGATCGAACCTGCAGAGACACTGGCGATCCTGTTACACCACAGCGGGAACCTCCATTCTGGAGATTTTATTTTTATTTTTAAATTTTATTTTGCACCAGTGGCATACGGAGGTTCCCAGGCTAGAGGTAGAACCGGAGCTGCAGCTGCCGGCCTATACCACAGCCACGGCAACGCAGGATCCAAGCCGCATCTGCGACCTACACCACAGCTCACGGCGATGCTGGATCTTTATCCCACTGAGTGAGTCCAGGGATTGAATCTGCGTCCTCATGGTTCCTAGTTGGGTTCACTACGGTGGTGCCCTCTGGGGATTTTAAAGTCCATTTCTCTAAGAATTCCTGACATGAAACCAACCTCCCTCCCCCAACACGAACACACCCCGAGTTGGGCAGCGGAGGTGGGTGCCAGCACCCCCGCCGTGTGGCGTCAGCACACCGCCCAGTCCTGGGGCTCCCGGGTGAGCTCCCAGGGGCGTGAACGCGCCTCCCTCTCCGAGGCCCCGCGAGGACAGAGGCTGCGCTGAGGACCAGCCGCGGTCCCTCCGCCCACCTGTGCTGGGTGCTCTGCAAGCCCTTCCTCAAGGGTGCAGGAGCGAGAGGCGGCACGACACCTGCCGCCCCAGGAGCCCCGTGGCTGTCCCTCCCGCCAACCCGGGCCAGGGCCGAGGCGCCACGTG
This sequence comes from Catagonus wagneri, assembly GCA_004024745.2. Taxonomy (NCBI): domain Eukaryota; kingdom Metazoa; phylum Chordata; class Mammalia; order Artiodactyla; family Tayassuidae; genus Catagonus; species Catagonus wagneri. Next base: position 221,977 of record PVHT021183580.1, read on the forward strand.
GCTGGGGGAGGCGGCTGGGGCGGGCCTGCCTTGCCCGTGGGGACGTGGAGGCCACAGTCAAGAGGTACTCCGGCTCTGCGGCGCCTGCGGCCGCCCCGTCCAGGTCAGAGCTGGAGAGCACCACCCACGGGGTCAGAGTGCACCCCGTCCCCGACCCCCGGCCCTCCAGCTCACGGGTGTCCCACCGAGACCCCAGCCCCCCGTGAGGGATCTGCCTGGGCCCCTGGGCCGCAGCTGCGCCCCGGGACGGAGACCAGAGCCCGGCCTGGCCCAGCCCCCAGCGCCTGGACCACGGCTGGGCACGCGGCCCGCTCCCCCAGGCTCCCTGTGACCCCTTGGAAAATCCGCTTTCGTGTCACCGCGGCGCGTCAGGAGGGGCCGGACAGGACGCGCAGGGACTGAGACCTGAAGAGGGCGGTCAGTGCTGGAGCCACGGCCTCGGGGAGGCGCCTGGGCCTCTCGGCAACCGGAGCCGTTCACACAAGCTCCCGGAGGAACGCCCTCCACAAACTTTGATGTGAACTAATTAAGTCTGCACGGCTAATCAGCCCGGCCACCTGGGAGCCTCGCATCGACGGCTGGGACGCGTGGGAGACGAGCGGCGGCCCCACCTCGCGGCAGGCCTCCCGCCCGCGCCGTCCCCAGATGCAGAGGCCCAGGCCCTCGAGACGCGACGAGGAGGCGGCGAGGAGGCGGCCCCTGGAGGCTCCCTGAGCAGGACAGCCCCCTCCTGGCCGACGGCGCCCGAACCAGGCGTCCCTGTAAAGGGGGAGGCGACGGTCCCAGGCCTGGGGGAGGGGCTGGTGTGAGGGTCTCCTGAGCCGAGCTCCCGGTGGGTGAGGCGGGGGCGCAGCGGGCGCCCAGCCCCCACCCCTCGCCCCCAGGGATGGCCAGAGGGGTCCCTCCAGGCCGACGCGTGGGATCCTGGGGGAGGCAGGCGCTCCCAGTGCCGGGGCAGGCCAAGGCCTGGACACGCCCTGCAAGAAGCAGACAGGCCACGGGAGACCCCAGCCTGCGGGGGCGGCGTCGGGGGGGCCGGGGCAGCGAGGGGGGCTGTGTCAAAGCCGGAGAGGGCTGTGTGGCCGCCCAGGGCCTCTGACGGCTGCGCTGGGGGCTGCTGGGTGGGGGGCCAGGTGGCGCTGACCCGCTGGAGCCCAGGGTCCAGCCAGGGGGCTGCAGTGAGGGTCCCGACCCTGGCCACTCGGCTCCCACGACGACGGCCAAGGAGCAGGTGTCCTCCACCTGCTGGAGCAGGAGACGGGCTGCCAGAGGCGGGTTCACTGCGGGTCAGCACAGCTGCGCTTGGTGGCCCAGGCTGAGGCCGCTGGGGGCGTGGAGGAGACCCGGGCTGGGTGCCTCCGCCAGGTGGCGGGAGGAGGCGGGGGCGAGGCTCCAACAGGCCCCGGCGGGCACTGCGAGGCACCGGCTGGCGCTCTCGCTGACAGGGAGCGGGTGCCGGGGGAGGGGCGGGCGCGCTGAACCCGGCGGGATGTGCACACGGGCCCGGGCGCCCTACACACGCCCGCCTGCCCTGGGAGCCCACGGGTGCAGCTGAGGCTCAAAGACTGGAGCCTCAGGAAGGCACCGTGGCTCGGGGGAGGCCAGGTGGCGGTCGCCTCGGAGGCTCCGGCCTGAGGTCAAGCACCTCCCACGGCCCGACGGCGGCCGTCCTCGCGGTGCCGCCCTGAAAGGCGGCCTCATCGGCAGACACCCACCCAGTGCCGGCTCTGGATCACACCCGACGCGGGGACGGCCGAGGCCAGGCCGTGGGATGGCGGGGCAGAGGCACTGCCCGGGACAAGCACAGAAAACCGGGAGCGGGGCCGCCGGGGGCGGGCTCTCCGGCCTCGCACTCACCCCGGCACCGGGCCGGCCTCGTGAACCCGGCTCCAAAGAGGACCAGCCCCTGCCCAGGTGCTCGGAGCGGCTGGCCCTTCAACGGCTCTCACCAGGGCCAGGCTGGGAGGACAGCAGCCAGGCCGGCTTCTGTTTCCCAGGGAGGTGGCGCCGAGCCGGGCTGCGAGGCGGGTGAACTGGACGCACCGCCCGGAGGAGAGGAGCGCCAGGAGGACGGCAGTGCCCGGGACTGGCGCCCGAGACCGTGGCGAGCCCAGCTCCACGCCCGCCTCTGCCGGGCCTGTGGGCCGAGGACGGGTCTCCGGGTTTAAGTGGCCGAAAGTGTTTTAAGAGCTGTTTACAGCAGCTTTAGCCGTGACCGCCAACACCCGGAAGCAACCGAGATGGCCTTCAGCGGGTGACGGATGGCAAACGGCGGTCCCCCCGCGCCGACAAGGAAACATCACTCAGACAGCAAAGCGGTGACCCATCGGGCGGGACAAGCCCGGGGGGCAGTGCCAGCGCGCAGCACCAGGTGAAGACGCTGGCCGCAGAGGCCACAGACCGTGTTTCCGCCGCGCTCCGGAGAGGCCAAACCAGCGGGACGCAGGAGACCCGGGGTCGCGAGGGGTGGGTGGGGCGGTCCGCGCAGGGTGTCTCGTGCGTGAGGCTGCTCTGCGCGGCGCGACGGCCGGCGTTTATCAAAACCACGGAACCGCGCAACACGCGGGGTGAGCCGCGGCCGTCACGGCAACAGCGACGCAGAAGTACCGCTTCACCGACCCTGACGAGGACACGCCCTCGGGGAGGCCAGGGCCAGCCCGGCCTCGGTCCCCTCCGCGCGGGCCGGGCGCACAGGGGGCTCCGATCCCACAGCCTGGGGGAGACGCCGCCTCCCGGCTCCGTTCCAGGCCTCCTGGACTCACGCCTATGATGCTGCGGTGACGGTGCCACGAGAAGGCGCTCAGGCCTCGGTGGGACCTCCCAACACGGAACCAGGCCTGCACTGGCCACCGATTTGGGCGGCGGGCTGCGAGCACCCACCCCAGCACGCCAGTGGTCAGTAGGGGCCCGGGGCGGAGCGAGAAGCGGCAGTCCCGGCCAGGACGCAGAGCCCAGGAGCGAGACACGGCCTCCCGGGAGCCAGGCCTCGTGTGGGCGGCAACCCACAGAACCAGGCCCAGCCCATGCCCCCAGGAGGGGACACTGAGACGGGGACGGCCGAGGCCCCAGCCTCCATGCCAGAACCCTCTGCGGCGGGAGCTTGGGCCCCGGTGACAAGGGAGGGTGAACCCAGAGCGAGGGCCTGGGGGTGCTGGGTGCTGGCCCAGCCACAGAGGGTCCCTGGGGTCCCTGCGGGGTCAGGCAGAGGTCATCACAGCCCCAGGTCACAGACATGGACACTCGGGCCTGACAGCTGTTTTTCTGACCCCAGAATCTGTGTCCCTGTCTTGCCTGGACCTTGAGCGGACCCTGCAAGGCCCGGGGTTGGGGTGGGGGGACGGGTGCCGCCGGCTCAGTGAGCGCGGTCCTGCTGCCCGGGCCACTCGGCCCTGGGCCGCTCTTACAGCCTCCTCCTCCTCCTGGCATGGGGCGCTGGGGGTGGAGAACCGCTGTGACCCCAGCGAGACAGGCTGCATGGAGGGGAGGGAAGGGCGGGAACTCGGCCTGCCCACACGCAGAAACTACCGGAAACTACCACCTGCACAGCTCAACAGGCGCCCTCGCTGCCAGCTCACGCGGGACAAACCCACTTCTTCGGTGGGCGAGGGGGGCCAGGCCCTGCGGGGAGGGGCTGCAGCTCCCATCCACGCGGCAGCAGGCCATCCTAACCACCTTCGCTCCCTCCTGTCTGAAAACTCGCCTTCGGGGAGACAAACCGCAATAGCCTGGAGGCTGCGGCCCAGGGTCCCCCCCGGCCTGACTCGCGGCCACAGGAGCCTGTGTGCCAGCCTCGGGCAGCAGGGCCCAGGCAGTGCCGGGACTCAGCCCCCCCCAGCTTACTCCGGGACCCTCCTTCCGGCCGTAAGGGAGGCCGGGCTCACGGGGAGGCCCTCTGCACCCAGGAGGCCAGAGTGAGAAGGGCCCGGAGCTGCGGAGTCCGGCGAGCAGGCTGAGTGCTCACGGGGTCGCAGCGGCTGCAGGACAGCGCGGCCCAGGGCGCCTCACGCCCCCGCGGGCTGCTGGTCGGCGGGCGGGGCCGTGGGCCTCTCTGCCCTGCTCATCTCCGCTTTGGCTCCCCGCCCGTCCGCGGCCCTGAGCCGGCAGGCAGGGCGCTGCGGGCTGTGCGTCTCGTCTCCGGGCTCAGGGCTTTGGAGACCAGCAAGAAGAAGGCAGAGATGAGAGCAGCCTGCCAGCAGAATCCGTTCCAGCGCTCTGCTCGAGATTTCCCGCCAGCAGGCTGGCAGCTCCCGGCCCGTCCTCAGCCCCCAGCAGCCCCCCGCCGGCCCGGAAGCAGCTCAAGCCTGTGCTGCCAGGGAGCCTGAGAGGAGGGGGCATCCGTGGGGGGACGTGCCAGGGGCGGCCGTGCAGGTGCAGCACGGAGTCTGCAGAGAGCACTGGCGGGGCCGGCGGGGGCAGAAAGCCGGGCGCTAGCAGGTGCGAGTAAACCTGTGATCCCGGCTTTGTGAACGCAAATGCGCCGCACGCCGCAGACACCGGGAGGAAACGCACAGGACGGCCGTGCTTGTGTTTGAGAGGAGGGATTATACGCGAGCTGCGTTCCTCTGGATTTTCAACGATCCATAAACACTAAACACTTGGGAGCGTTTTCCCAAGGTTTTGCTTCTATAGCGATTAATCATTGCGGCCAATGAACACGCAAAATCCAGTGAAAGCTGTGCTTCGTGCTTCCACCCTGACAGGGCCAGGGACACGGACGCGACCGTGAGAACCGTGGTGCGTCTCTCTAAAAGCCGCCTGGGATTTCTACGATGTATCGAATGCCTGCCAGCGACCCCGAGTTATTCCAAAGTACATGGAATTACCCCAAGAGCGACCCTGTCCATCTCTGTTAGTTTATTTAGAGACGGAGTGTTTGAATGTTTTATGCCAAGGTTTGAAAAATTTCAGGCGGTGTGAAAATGGACAAACATGACCCAGAAACCTGAGAAATCTAGAAGTGCTGTGAAACGTCAAGAGACCAGAGACCAGGCTGAGACGCAAGTGTGACCACAAGTGGTGAGAGACCGCCAAGGGGGAACAGGGAAGGGACAAGAGGGAGCCGCCAGCCGCGGACGGGCCGCGGGAGCAGACGCCAGCCTTCACGGGGTGGACTCCCGCGGGGCCGAGCCCACGCGACCCCCGCCTGCCCCGTGAGCCCCACTCCAGCCAGTCTCCTGCGTCTGCACCCACCCTGGGATGTGGCGACAGGCCCCCCGGCCCGGCCAGCACCGGGCTGGGCTTCCCGGGCTGGTCACGAAGTCACGACTGAGAGAGAGAAGCCGCCCCGCTCACTGCTGAATCAGGCCCGAAACGTCCATGTCACGCCGGCTACAGGTTTTTTATGAAAAAGAAAAACGGCAGCTGGTTCTTTGTTCCTATGAGCATGGGCAGAGACAAACACAGACGGCGCCCCCGCAACGCAGGGGTCCCAGGCGCAGCCCCCACCCCATTCCTGGAGCATCCTGGCGCCGTCTCCATGGGGGTCGGGGGAGAGCGGCCTGCGGGTTAGTGATGGCACCGGCCCTCTCCACCCAATTTCCAGCCGCCCGACCTCTCCTGGTCGGCGGGTCAACCTCCAGCTCTGCCTCTGGCCATGCTTCCCCCCACCCCCGCCCCACCCAAAGGCGCTTCAGCCCCACGACTGGCCCAGCCCCAAAGCCTAGAAGCCACCAGGCACAGCACCGCCCGGGCCAAGGCTGCCCGGACACAGAGGGGACCCGCTCGGAGGCCTGCCTCACCCCGCTCTGCGCGCCGGCAACACTGCCTGGGCGTCGGGGCGAACGCACTAGACGGGCCCCCAGCCCCGTCTCCCGGGCGTCCCTCCAGCCTGGTCCCTGCAGCACCTGAGAAGCAGGGGTTCAGTGGCTTTTCTCCCTCGTCCTGTCCATCACCGTCTGGTCGCACACCCAGCAGTGCCCAGGGCACCTCCCTGGCCCGAGAGTGGCTCCCCGGCCCCCCAGCCCCCAGCCCACCCGGGGGCACTGCTGACGCTGGAGCCCCCGCCTCGCTGCCCCAGGAGCGGAGGGCAGCTCGAGGCCTGGGGTGGGCGCTCCCCGCAGGGTCCCAGGAGGGCTGGGGGACGCCTTCCCGAGGCCAGGCCGCCCGGCCGTCGGGGCTGACGGCGGACTTGCGGTCCCACCTTGAAGATGAGGCAGTCGGCCTTGCGCTCGGCGTACATGGACGTCAGCCGGTACTGGCTCTCCGTGGTGATGTCCACCTGGTAGCCAGTCAGCGTGTAGCAGGCCTTCCGGAACTCCTGGATCTTGGTCTGGAAGACCTCCTTCAGCCGCTGGTTCTTCAGCTCCGCGCTCTCCACCTGCTTCTTCAGCTCTGCGGGGGAGGGGAGGGGGGTGGTGAGCTCCCCGTCCATCTCTGAAGGACAGAACGGCCGCAGCCATGCCAGGGGGCCCAGGCGGACACGCGGCTCCCAGGGGAAGGAGGATGAGCGGGAACGGCCTGGCACTGGGAGTGGGCTCAGCCCCCCCGGGGGTGCAGGTAGGGACCCCGATCCTGGACGGCAGCCCGGGGTAGGCCCGCAGCCCGCTCTGAGAAGCACGGGGCGGGGGGTGTTATCTGGAGACTGGGCCACGCGCCTGCGGCTTCCCCCGCCGGCCCCCCGAGAGCACAGCACCAGGGGCAGAGAGCCTCCCCGGGAGGCAGGGTCCGGGGGGTCGCTTGGGCCTGTTCCGACCAGACGGCTCGGGGCAGAGACCCCGGCCCCGCCCCTGCCGCAGGTGCACAGCCGCACAGGGCGATACCGGCCGTGCCGGTCCCAGCAGTACCCTAGCAGAGACGCCGCGAGCCCTTCACCAGGCGCCCTCCCAGTAATTAAACTTCGGTTAAGCCCCGTGAATCCGCGAGCCTGTCTCTGCGCGACGCACACAAGCTGTCCCCCGGCTGGAGCCACACTGGACCCCGGGGGGAGAGGGACAGACCCCCCTCCTCGGGTTGAGCCCCCAGGACTCGTGGTGTGTCCTCCTGACGGGGCTGGTTTAAGACGAGCAGATGCAGAGAGCGTCACCTGGGGAGGGGTGAGGAGAACGGGGAACCTGTGTTCCAGAAAGAGCCCCCCCCCGCCGGCTGCCCGCCACCCCCCACCGGTTCCGGGTCCGTGGGGCACGCAGCCGCCTTCTGAAGCCGTATCCGGGACCGAGCGATCAGCGAGGGGCTGGCGGCCGAGTGCTGGGTGGGTTCCGGTGGGAGCTAGGTCAGCTGCTCTGCGGGTGCCGACACGCTTGGCTGTGGCCACGCGGCTGTGGGGTGCAGCGTCTCCCCTGCTGGACAGGTGGACACGAGTGCGGAGCCCCTGGCCACAGGCTCAGCAGCAGCGGAGCGACTGCCTGACCCCAGGACCTAACTCCCAACAACCTCAGCACCGCCCACACTCCGGGACACGCCGGGGTTCTGAACCCACATGCCGGGCCTGTCTACGCCACCTGCAGCTCTGTGGGGAGCCTAGTACCACCCCCAGCCCCACTCCCAGGCTCTGAACAAGGACCCTGGCGGCAGCCCCGCCCTGCAGCCTCCCCCACGCCTTGCTCCCGGGGGGCCGGCCACTGCCCTGGCCCGGCCGCTGCCCCCCGCATCGCCCGGCCCCGAGACCCGCAGATTCTTATTCCGCAGTCGGGGGCCCGTCTGTCGGGGACGTGCCCAAGCGAGGAATCAGACCAGGAAACCAAAGGGGTGACTGCAGCTCCGACCCCAGGGTTCTTGCCCCGCTTCCCCGCGCCCAGGACGGAGCCGGCAGCGGAGGAAAACCCACTGCACCGGGCCAGACACAGCCCTGCCTCTAGCAGACCTCAGGCGTCCAGCGGGAAAAACGCAATCCTGGTGACAAGGGCACCCTGACCTTGGAGCAGGGAACTGCTCTGCCCTCAAGGTCATAGTCTGCCTGTCGGTCCGCAGGCCCCACACCACCTGCTGCTCTTGGGACCATGCTCTGCGCACCTGGCCGGGCAGGCACCCCGCCAGGCACCCCGCCAGGCAGGGCCGGAACTTGGGGCTCAGGGGATGGCTCCTTCCAGGCCGCATGGCCTGCCAGCAGTGATGAGGGTGTCTGGCCTCGGGGGGCCGGGTCCAGGTGGGGCAAGAGGCAGGCTGTTTTCAGAGGCCACTCCGCAAAACAGGTCCGGGGGCCGTAGGCGACCTCCTCGGTTTGAGGGCAAAATCAGTGTCTTGAACCCAGCCCTGCCCGCCGCCGTGACTCTTGCAGCTCGGTTGCTTACACAGCACGCACAGGTAATTCCTAGGAAGTTTTGGATGAGGGAGATAAGCGAGGCCTTCCTCCCTGGACGTGGGGCAGCTCTGATGCGGCCTCTCCCAGAGCGAGCGCAGGCTTCCTGTGTGCGAGGCACTCGAGATGCTCTTTTGGGCCCCCAGGGGCCCAGGCCAGAGACTCCCGGAGCCACAGCCACCCCGCTCCGTGCCCACTGGCAGCAGTCTTGGCTGTCCCAAGGCCCAGCGCCTGGTCTCAGGCCCGACCTGTGGGCGATGACCACGTGGACTGACAGGGCCAGCAGGGCGGACCAGTGGCTCCCAGGGCTCGGCCAGGCCCCGGCCACCTGCCCAGAACTCACTGCGCGGACACGTCTCCGGCCACTCGGCTGTGCCAGGGACGGTGTCACCAGACACTCGGGATGAAGATCCCACGTCCAGGCCCAGCCCAGCCCACCCCCACCCCCGCTGGCCCAGGGCGCGGTCCGCACGTGGAGAGGTTCCCGAGGCCCTGCGCCTGGCCCGGACCCGGCGGGTCCTCGCGTGTCTGTCCCAGCCCGTGAGCCTTGCCCATCCGCCGGCTGGCCATCCTTCCCCTGCCAGACCTCCCCTTGCCCCCTCCCCTGCAAGTCCGGGGTACAGGGAGGCAGGTGGACCAGCGGGCAGCGCGAAGAGAGGACTCGGTTGCCCAGGGCCTGGGTGTGGAGCACAGGCCCTGGGGTGCAGGCAAGAGTGGACGTGGAGGCCCGGGTGCAGCGCTGATGCCCCCGACCTGGCGCGCGGCCTGGGTCCAGCCCAGCTGGGCGGCCCGACCCCCATGTCCTCGCCATGACCTCCAACACCGGCCGCCCTGGAACTGCAGGAGGCGGCTGTGCGAGCCGTGTGGCGAGGACACAGCACAAGCTCGATGGCGCTCTCACGGAAGGGCTGGCGGGGTCGGGGTCAGGATGAAGCCTCTACAAGCACTCCTTCTTGGGGACCCAGGTCCTCACCCCCAATCTGGAGACCAGTTTTATCCTGGAGAAGTAGTTAGCGTCCGGCGGATGGACCGACGGACGGAGAAGTGAGGTCTGGGCCCAGCCTGGTCTCTGCAGGGCTTCAGCACTGGTCTCGCGGCCAGCAGAGCCTGGCGGCGGCGCTATTTTACTCAAAGTGCGCGCTCCACAGCCAGTCAAATTCCTCTTGGCAGCCTGCAGGCAGAGAGCAGGGAGCCGAGGCAGCAGTGGCAGAAAGGCCTCTGCCCTCGCTCTCAGCCCCGAGGGCCCCCGGCCGGCAGCAGCTCCTCCCCGGCCCGGTCAGACCCCACTCTGATGGAGACCAGCGCAAGCACCCAGCACTGCCCGCTGCCCCTTCCGTTCCTGGGAGGGCAGAAGCGCATGCAGACACTGCTCTGAAACACGCGAAGGGCTCTTGGGGCGGCCCCAGCGGTCACTTGCCCGAGCCCCTCGTGCCGGCGGGCCTGAGCTGTGCCCAGTGGGGGAGCCTGCCCGGCCCGGCCCCGAGCCCTCGGACAGCAGCACCTGCTCGGAGCGCCACGCCTCTGTCCCGGGACCTCTCAAGGCCACGGCCGAACCCGGAAGGCTCCGACCGCAGAGCAGCGCCACCCCCTGCCCAGCCGCTCGCGGGGAGGCAGCGCCTCGCAGGGCGACAGCAGGCGGGGGCCGGAGCATGGGTCTCTGGACCTCACGCTGAGCTGCGTCCTGGTCCGAGCCTCCTGCGGCCTCAGGGCGGCCTAGGCGGAGGGTCAGCCTCCCTGTTCTCGGGCTCCCACCCCCGTCTGGCCCAGTGCAGCCCCAGTCCTGCTCCAGGGCCCAAGTTACCGGACAGAACTCTGAGCTCCTAGGAGGAGCTGGGCTCTGACGGACGGCCTCTCCTACGGCCCCGGGCCTCTGCCCCTGGCCCACCTGCACAGGCGGCTTCGGGACGAAGCACCGCCCGCCCGTGCCCCAGGGCCTCGCACCCACCTGGGCAGCGTCTCCCGACCCCCCAGCTTTGACGTGGCCCTGAGGGGACCCGGTCTCCGCCTTGTCTTCTCCTTCATGGTCATTTCCACAGCACAGCGTTTAGGGAGCTTCCTCCTGCCGACAGGAGCCCAGGAGGCCAGACCGGGTGTTCCGGTCGGTACCGTGTCCCCAGGGCCTTTCAAAAAGCACAGAAGGCACCGCTGTCACTTGTCCTACCCCACACCCCAGAAAACCCCAGGAGGCTTAAACAGGCACCCCCCCCCCCCCGGACGCGTTCATCCCGCGGAAGGAGCAGACGGGAGCAAAGGACCGGCACACGGCAGGGACCCAGCAGGGAGGGCGCCACGGACCCGCGGCCTGGGTCTGTCTGAGGAGGTCACCAGAGCTCCTCTGCCGGGTGACAGCCCTGCCCCCGCCGGGGAGAGGACTGCAGGGACACAGTGTCCAGGATGCGGGCTGGGGCCGCACCTCTGTGTCGAGAGGACGGACGAGCCCCAGAGGGAGACCCGCCTGCCTCCCGACGAGGGGGCGGCAGACGCTGAGGGAAGCCCCCACCACAGATGGAATGAGCCCCCGCAGGAGGCCGCCTCCCCACCTGTCGGAGGACGGGGGAGGGTCCGCCCGCTGCTGGACGGCCACGCGGGGCCGAGACAACGAGGCCGGAGCCCGACAAACACGGCGCTCAGGACACACTCGGGAGAGAGCGGGGGGAGACCACGCGAGCCCAGCGGGGTTTCACACAGGAGCTCTTGGGAGGTGCGAGGGAGGAAAAAAATCAAGACAACCACAAAAAGCCTCTGCAAGCAAAGGCCGAGCAGGCCGAGAGGGACGATGCTCAGAGCAGGTGGACGCCAGGGACGGGGGTCGTCCGAGGCTCGGGACCACATCCCGGAACCCAGCAGACCCTCAGGGAGGGTGCCTGCAAAGCCCTGGGGAACCGGGCTCCGGCCTAGAACGCTCCACCGGGCCGAGAGCTGGTCTGCGGGGCAAGGGTCAGAGAAGACCCCGCGCCACTGTCCTCGGCACCCGGAGGACACGCCATGGCAGAGACCAGACACCAGAGACCAGAGACGGGCAGCGGGATCCGGCAGGCAGCTGCCCCAGGGACGGGGGCGCGGGGAGTGCCAGGTCGGGGCCGAGGCCGTGGGGAACACGGCCCAGAAGGAAGCTGTGCCACAGCCGCCGGTGGCAGCTCCGCCAGACACAAGAGGAAACCAGGCTGAGTCTAGGACACAAAGACAAAGGGACCCTGGAGGGAGATGCGGGCCCGTAACCACAAGGCACCGTGCGTCGCAGCCGTGAGACCGCGTCCCGCATCCCACGCGTGGATCTAACCCAAGGTGGGGGGGCACGGCCACACGGGGGCGGTGGGGCGGGGAGACGCGCGTGCAGTCATGTGGCCTAAGAGCAAGGCCTCCCTTGCCCCAAGGACCAGAGTCACACACACCGGCCTTCACGTAGGCGCGAGGCGTGGGGAGTGGGGGCTGCGTTAGCGTCTGCTTTTAGAACCGTGAAAGGGACCACCCCACGCCCCCTGGTGTCTGGGGAGCAACGCCCTGGGGTCAAGGCAGACGGGGGGGTGGGGCTGCTCCCCGGCCCCTCCGCCCGCACCTGTCCCCGCGGTGGCCGACCAGGTCATGGTAAAAGCACCTGGGGACCACGGGGGCTCTGAAAGGGCTTTCGTCCCTGAGGTGACGGTGCCGAAAGCCCAGGGCATCGGGGGACACTGGTGCTGCGACGGGACCGCCCAGTGGTGGTGGGTGCCACAGTGGGACGAGGGGCGAAGGGAGCAGCCCAGGGCACAGACCCGGAGCTCCGAGCCCAGCGCTGGCGGAGGCCCAGCTCATCACAGGCGGCAGGCGGGGCTCCTGCAGCAACGGTTCAGGAGCTGGAAGCAGCTTTGGAAATGTCCCCTTGGGAACTCAGGACAGTCATTTCTCTTTCTGAAAAGTGAATAAAAAACACTTAGGCAACGCTAAGATTTCCAGGCTTTAAGAAACCAACAAAAAGGACGAATATTTCACCGTGAAAAGAGCAGCCCCGAGCCAGGGCTGAGTCTGCGGGCCGCGGCTGCGACAGCCTTCAGGCTGCCCGTGGGGAGGGGCACCGCCCACTCTTCCAAGAGCCGAGCCGGTCGGTGGCCCCGGGCCGACAGGTCTCAGGTCTTCCCGAGCCCCAAAGGGCAACACTGGGCCCGGGCTGGAGCCTGGACGCGGGGACACGTGAGAGGACAGGGTACAGCCGGGCGCCCGGGGGCGCTCCAGACGATGGCGCCCTCCTGTCACCAGCGGGTCCTGGGAGAGCAGAGGGTTTGGGCTCAGTCCTGAGCGGGGGCTTCAAGGTGCTGGGGACAGCACTGCGGGATGCGCTGGTCCGGGCCTGGAGGAGAGTGGGGACCGTGGGCACCGGGGGCACCCTGAGCCTCGGGCAGGAGAAGGCGGGGCGGGGCAGGTAAAAACGTGCCCCACACGTCAGCAGCGGGCTCGGGGGTGAAAGCCAACGTGCTCAGAGCTGGTCCCTGCAGGCGAATGGAGGCGGGGGTGGGGGGGCCTGCCTCCAGGACGGGCGCACCCTCAGGAGGCAGCTGAGTGCGGGGAGAGGAGGTGCCTTCCCAGGGAGGCCGCCCGCCCGCGGGCACAGCTGGGGGTGGCCGAGGAGCCCGCGGGGCCTCTGGGTCCCCGGGGAACACTGGGGGCCCCCAGTAGGAGGGGAGGACGGCTGGCTCACTCAGGCCCGGCGCTGGGCCCCACTTCCAGGCTGAATTATTCATGTCTGGTAACTTCTAAACTATTTCAGTTTTACATTTTAAATATTTAATAATTAGGCATCAAATATTGATGCAATTTTATTAGCAACCACGGGAGCCGGCACTACAGGGCTACGACTGGGTGCGTGTCCTGTCCCAGCTGGCCGTCTGGAGCGACGAGGAGACGGTGGCCTCCCGTGGGCGCCAGGCTCTGGGACGCCTTCACAGAGGTGCAGGGCTGCGGCCTGACATGGCAGGAACCTCCCACTGGGTCTCGCGGATGCCGCCTTCCGGCCCGAATTCCAGGAGACGAGAGGAGTCCGCGTGTGGGCTGGCGCCAAGGGGTGCGTGGCCAGCCTGCCCGGATCCGCACGTGCCCCGGCCCCCCCGCCACTGCACAGCGCTCGGGCAGGACGCTTTTCCCAGAAAGGGCGCGGCCGGGCCCCACTGTCCCCCACTGCCGGCTCTGTGACAGGACGACAGGACCCCAACACCCACCGGCCAGGGCCTCCTGCCGCCAGAAGGAACGGCGGTGCTTGGGCGGCCTGGAGCCAGAGGGCCTGGGAGCAGTCTCTCCATCACGAGCCCGCGCTCCCCGCCGGGCCGGAAATTGCACGTTTCACAGGAGAGGAGACTCTGGCTCTGGAATTACATGCAGATGAGCAGAGCGCGTGCCCACCGCCAGGCTGCCTGGCAGACGCCTGCCTGGGGAAGCGCGGTGCCGGCTTTCAAACGGGCATCTCTGTGTGATTAACTGCTCACTCGGCGAGCAGCCTGTCACCTTGCACAGAAACGATCTGAAAAGACACCGGCAATTACAGCCCACCAGATTACGGGGTGGGAGACTCCTAGGGTGACAGCGGGCGCTCGTGTGACATCACGTCCCAGGAAGACTCCCTCCCCCACAGCCGAGGCAGCAGCCCGAGCCCTGGCGGACGCCGGCTCTCCCAGGAGTTGAGGCCCAGCTGGGCCCGGATGGAGGCCGCAGCCTGCGTCTCGCCGGGCTCAGAATGGCCCCGAGCTGCCTGACAGACAAGGGCACAGGCCCAGAGAGGGTAAGTGCCCTGCTCAACGTCACCCAGCCAGCGAGCAGAGGGGCCAGGCCTTCCGGGCGGGACGGGCCCCCAAGGGCCCTGGGCGCCTGCACTGCTGTGAGGAGCCTCCTCGGGCAGAAGGTGGCCCTCCGCCCACGCCACCAGCTGGGCCTCGGCGGCGCCCGCCCTCTGACTGGACTTCTCACCTGCTTGCTTGGCTACCACCCATTTCTTCCAACCGATGGTCAGCCCCGCAAGGGCGGGGCCCGCTCGCAGCTGCCCGGGCCGCGGATCGGGACGCTCTGCGCACCGCTCGCCCTGAGCCCTGCCGCGGGCATCAGCGCGCGCGCCCCCATCTCACGGGCCGGGAACCTGAGGCTCGGGCGGGGGGCAGCAAAGTGCAGAACGCGTGCTCACACGTGTCTTCTCAACACGCGCACACACGCGCCCACACAGCCTCACTCACGCACCCATGTGTGCAAACTCACACGCTTGTTCACACACGTATGCCAGAGCCGGACGCCACCCAGAGCAGAGAGGCAGCACGGACGGGGCGCCGCTGAGGGCAAGTTTCCGGCAACGTCCCTGCACACGCGCCCGCAGGTGGCTCCAGGGGCCCTGCGCAGAGGAGGGGCCGCGGCGCTGGGCAGGACAGAGGTTCCCGGCGAGCGGCAGGATGACGTGGGGCCCGGTGAGCTGGCTCCGGGGGGGACGGGGCAGGGGATGGAGGCAGTGAGACGCTGGCCGTCGTGGCACCAGCTCCAGCGCTTCCCGCACCCTCCCGCTGCGTGTGTCTCTAACTCCTGACAGTGGGCTCAGAGGACGAGCTCCCCAGAAGGCGAGCTCCCGCTCAGAGGGGAGCCTCTTCAGAGCTCATCTTTTATTGACCGAGTCATTTTCGAGTCAATCTGCCTGCTTTCGGGAAGACGAGAGTTTTAAATCTTCTATCTGTTTTGCTCCTTCTGAGATGCGGCGGTCCGTTAAAAGCTGCCGTGCGTGCAGCCAGTTCGCGGGTCTCACGGCGATGAGGCCTTCAGACAGCGGGGGGCGGGGGGCGAGGGGCGAGGGCCTCGGAACCGCCAGTCCGGCCTCAGGAAACGCCCTTCTTCCAGCCTGTGCTCGGTTCCCGCCCCGCGAAGCGGCCCCCACTCCCAAAGAACCACAGCACCACCTTCACCCCAACGTCGCACACAGGGAGGGGGGACAGGGACGCCCCCGGGGTGCCCCCACAGAGCCCCGCAGGGCGAAACACCTGACAACACCTGGGTTCTAGCCGAGTTAGACCTGAGACCCCAGAGCTGTCAGGTGACCCACCTGTGCTGCAGGGCCGTGCGGTTTTGTGGTGACTTGCCCGGCGGCGTGGTGACCTGACAGTCAGATGTCTGCGTTCCCAGGGCTGTGCGCTCCCTGGAGACGCGGTCGCGATCCCAGGCCGCGTACCGTGGGCTGGGCAGCCCCGCGGCCTCGGAGGGCGCGGTGTGGACAAAAGGTCAAACCCCAGCCCCGATGGGGCCACGTTCCAACTAGGGACACAGGGAGACCGCGTGGAGAAGGCAGGCGGCGTCCAGGCGTAGTGAGCGCTGCGGAGGACAGGGAGGCGGGCGGCTGGGGCGGGGCCGGGGGAGCACGGCGCAGGCGCAGGGACTGTGCAAAGGCCCCGAGGCGGGGATGCGCCTGGCCCGTCCGAAGAAGGCGAGGGTGGCCCCGACTCACAGGTGTCCCCGGGAGGCGGACCGTCCCCAAGGGCACGCGGAGGTGGGAAAACACAGGCCGCCAGGCGCAGGCGCAGGCACAGAGAATCTGGACGCAAACCAGCCCACCCACCGATCTCCCGGCAGCAGCACGACCAGCCAATGGACCCCCGGGGGGGAGCGAACGAACCCTGACCCCTGTACGCACGCACCAGTTCCCTGACACGGACCCCAGGCTCGGTGTGAAAAAGCCTCCAGAGGAAAAACAGGAGGTCACAGCCCACAGAAGGAGGGACAGATCAGGCTGCATCAAAATGGAAACCTGCGTTTCTCAAAGATGATACCAAGAAAAGAGAAGAGAACAGGAGTTCCCGTCGTGGTGCAGCGGAAACGAACCCGACTAGGAACCATGAGGTTGCGGGTTCGATCCCTGGCCTCACTCAGTGGGTTAAGGATCCCGCGCTGCTGTGAGCTGTGGTGTAGGTCGGCAGCTGTAGTTCCAATTCGACCTCTAGCCTGGGAACCTCTGGGAACCTCCATATGCTGCAGGTGTGGCCCTAAAAAGACAAAAAAAAAAAAAAAAGAAAAAGAGAGAGATGAGGACAAACAATCTGTGTGAAAGGGGGGGGCCAGAGAGTCACACAGACATTTTCCAGGGGCTGCCGGTGGGCGTGAAAACGTGCCGAGCGCCACCGCCTTCGGAGAAACGCAGCTGCCCCACGCCTCCACTTCCACGCGTGCGGAGGCTCTACCCCGGTCAGGGAACAACACACGTTACAAGGACGGGAGCTCCAGCAACGTCCCCGTGGGCCGCAGGATGCTGCCGCCACTTCGGAGCACACTCCGGTGGTTTCTTTCTTTTTTTTTTTCTTTTTGTCATTTTAGGGCCGTACCTGCGGCATATGGAGGTTCCCTGGCTAGGGGTCGAATCCGAGCTGTAGCCGCCGGTCTTCGCCACAGCCACAGCAACGCCGGATCCTTAACCCACTGAGCAAGGCCAGGGACAGAACCCACAACCTCATGGTTCCTAGTCAGATTCGTTAACTGCTGCGCCACAATGGGAACTCCCTCCAGTGGTTTCTTAAACACAAATGTACCAGCAGTTCCACTCCCACCGAGGAGACACGCAAACCCAGGCCATACATGGGCCTGTACTCAAGTGTTCGCGCGCAGCAGCACCACTCGCGGCAACCAAGAGGTGGAAGCAGCCCGCGTGGACGTCGGCCGATGGGGACAGACACAGCGGGGCGGGCGCGTGCAGAGCAGCGGCGGCAGAGAAGGCCGGGGGGACACCACACTCAGTGGCGGGGCCAGATGCGGACGCCCGTTTGCGGCGCGACCCCCTGGCCGTGAAGGGTCCAGGGAAGACGTGCCGCAGGTGGGACCCAGGGAAGGGGCCGACCGGCTGCGAGTCGGAAGCGACGCTCACGGCAGACGGGGAAAGGGGTCCTCTGCGTGACGGAGGTGATCTAAAGTCAGACCATGGGGATTGCGCGTTCGCTCAAAACAACCGCATGTCCAACGGGGAGCCTGGGAGTTTAGTCTTCTCTCCAAAAAACGACTATCAGCAGTTTTAGGTTCACAGCAGAACCGGGCGGAGCCACAAGCCGCCTCTGCCCCGGCACACGGGCTGCGCCCCCGCCACTGCCAGCGGCCCCGCCAGACGCGGCACCCGTCACAGGGGCCGAGGCCGCCCCGAGGCGTCACGGTCGCCCCCAGTCCAGAGCGTGCTCACTCGGGGGCCGCCCACGGCACGGGCCTGGGCACGTCCGCACGTCCGGTCCCGCCGGGCGGCTCCACACACGGCCTCGCCGCTCCTCCCTCCGTCTCCGCCCGCAGACACGGCCCCCGCGGCCCGCAGGGCTCCACCGTCTCCAGACGCGCCGTGGGGCCGCGGTCACACCACATGCAGCTGCTCGGAACAAGGGACACGCACGCCGGCGTCCTCTGCACTCCCCGCGACCCTGGGGCCCGAGGAGCACCCGGTCTCCTGCACGGGCCGGTCTGCGTGGCCGCCCACCCGCTGAAACACACGGCGGCCGCCTGCGGGTTCCGGGGTTAGAGGCTTGTGTGCACCTGCGTTTTCTAGTCTTTCTGGTAAAGGCAAGGAGCGTGACTGCTGGTTGCACAGTCGTTTCTAGGAAACCCAACTGCCTGCACCATGTTGCGTTCCCACCAGCAGCAGGCGAGGGTTCCCGCCGCCCCAGGTCCTCAGCGGCGTGCGGTGAGGTCGGTGCTCCGGGTCCGGGTCCTGGACGGGCTGTGCCAGGGCCTCGCCGCAGGCTGGGGAGTAAGGGCCTGAACGCGCTGGTTCTGCGACCCCAGGGAGTGGAGGCATCTGGCTGACAGCGGGGGGCCCGAGGGGGGACTGGGGGCCCCACAGACATGGCTTCTCTGGACGGAGGCCCAGGGCTGCAACGTCTCACCCGCTCTGTTCTCCAAGGAGGCCGGCTTCCCGGGGCCGTCGGCTCCGTCCAGAGCAGGGAGACGGCAGGGCCGGGGATGCTGGCGGGCCGGCGAGGACGCCCCAGGTCTGCCCCGGCCCCGGGACACGCGGGCGCCGTGTCCACGCGGCAGGGTCACCGGGGACTTGCTCACACAGAGCAGGCGGAGGGGGGAGCTGGGCTGCAGCCGCCGGAGACCAGCAGGCCCGCCCCGGCCTCGCCCCGTCTGCCTGCAAACCCGGAGATTAAATTACACGACTTCTTTACACTCCAATTAAACACCTAATTGATGGTGCTGCCCGTTAATACCTGACACCAAGAAAAACAAACAGTGTGGGGAGAGAACCGCCTGGGACGCGCCGCGGTTACAGTGCCAGCGGGTTTCCACGCGGAACACAAGCGGAAAGGACAGGGCCTGGCGCCCTGGCCGGGGGCAGCCGAGAACACAGGACCCCCGCGGCCCCACTGTCGGTCCCCAGCCCTGGAGAAGCCACCTCGGCGACAGTGACGACAGTCTCGGCGGCTCCGGCAAGGACAGCGACTGCCCACCGCCCCTCTCAGGAGAGCCCGTGTGGACCTCACTGCGCTCGCCCACCAGGTGCCTCACTGGGCTGACAACTGCCCGGTGGGCCTGGCTTCTGGGCCCAGGTCACACATGGGGAAGCTGAGGTCCCTGCCCAGGCCACCCAGCAGTCCTCTGGCCCCCTGGCCGTCTGCTGACCTCTGAGCTGGCAGGTCACCCCTGAGACCAAGGCAGGTGGCACTGCTGGGCCAAGGACAGACGGCCCCTGTGCGTGCGGCTGGGCCAGCAGCACTGATGCTCACGGCAGCCATCACTGTCACTGCACACCGTGGCCCCAGGGCTTGGTGGGTGATCGGTCCCAGCTCAGAGCTGAGGGGACCAACCCGGGGGACAGGAACTGGGCCAAGGTCCCACGGTGGTGCCGCGAGCGCGGATTGGCAGGGCGGTGCCGCTTGGTCCTGAAAGTCACCCGGCTGGACTGGGGTGAGTGAGGCCGGGACAGCTGGCGAGGAAGTGCCGCAGCTTCCTGCCCCGCCTCAGAAATGAGCGCGCCCAGCGCCCCCCTCGCTCCTCACCCTGGCAGCCAGGCCTCCTGTGGCCAACGTGCGGCCGACCTCGCCAGGGGGCACGGGGCACAGCTGTCTGGCAGGTGGGAAGCAGAGGTCGGGGGAAGCCCGAGCCCCGGCTGGGCCCTGAGCCCCGGCTGGAGACAAGGGGCCCGGGGACCTCGTTCAAGGGGGATGAGGGGCGTCTGGTGCTCACGGGGCGCAGGCTCCCCTCCCCCTCCCTGCCACACCCACCGCAATCACAGCGGGACGGGGGTCACAGCCTGCCTGGCGGAGGGGGACGGCGGGGACCCCGAGCTTCCCGCCCCTGCAGCAGACGGTGGGGGGATGCCACGCCGGGCTCCGAGCACCCGGGGGCTGAGAGGGGGCTCTGTCCCAGCGGCCTGGCACCCCCCCTGGCCTGGCACCCCTCTGGCCTACCCAGAGAGAAGGCGGCCAGGTTGAAAACGCGGCTGCCAAAGTAATTTAAATCTTTAATGCAATGTCAATAAGAAACGAAACGTGACAAAGCACTTCTAAAATTCATTCAGAATAGTAAACCGGAAAGAAACTGAGAAAAAAGAAAAGGAAATGCCGTGTTTTATACCAGATACTAAAACATACTCCCAGATGTAATTACTAAAGATATGGTACAGAAAAAGGAAAGAAAAACAGAAAACGTGAATATAGATCCCATTATGTGAAAGAATTAAATGATGATAAGGATGTGTCACGAGCCTGGGGGGCACGGCCGACTACCTGACAAACAGCAGCAGGGCAACTGCTCTGATCTGGGAAAAGATCAGTTTAGATTCCGACCTTAGACCGCAAATCAAAATAAGTTCCAAGTAGATTAGGTCTTTAAATATCAAAAATAGCCAAAACATCCCAGAACAAAACAGGATTATTTCTCGTATCACTGAAGAACTTTCTTAGCTTCAAAGTAATGGAATTAACAGATGAGACTCCAAAATAAGTTAAAACTTTCCATACAAAAAAACCACAGAGGAGTTCCCGTCCTGGCTCAGTGGAAACGAATCCGACTAGGAACCGTGAGGTTGCGGGTTTGATCCCTGGCCTCGCTCAGCGGGTGAAGGATCCGGCGCTGCCGTGACTGTGGTGTAGGTCGCAGATGTGGCTCGGCTCCCGTGTTGCTGTGGCTGTGGCGTAGGCCGGTGGCTATAGCTCCGATTAGACCCTTAGCCTCGGAACCTCCACATGCTGCGGGTGCGGCCCTAAAATGACAAAAGACAAACAAACAAACAAAAACAGAAAAACTAGCAGTTAAACTTCTAGTAAACTGAATAAAAAGGAGATAAAGGAGCTCTAGTCACAAGGAGGCCACTCAGAGAAGAGGAAATAAACCGTTGGGGCGGAAGAAAAAGAAAAAACAGCAGTAAACTAACGTTTCGGGTGTACGCGCTGCGAGGCCTAACACGGGTGCAGACGTGCGTGACGGCCACGCCACGGGTGTTCAGGACAGCCCGTCACCCAGAGCGATTCTCTGCCGCAGGCGCCCAGGGCCCCACCCCCGCGACTCCTGGCCTGCCTGCCTTTCCTGCTGCCCGGGAGCGCCCGCCACCGGAGCCCGATGCGGGACCGCGGGCCCCCGCACGCCGCCTCTCGGGGCCTTTCCACTCGGAGCACGGGCTGCTGGTGAAGTGCTAACTTTACAAGTCCGGTTCCAGGTCGGGCAGAGACAAGGGAGCTGTCGCCCCGCCTTCCGAAGGCGCTGGTCGGTCCTAAAGGGACCTGTGACAGCCGACTCCTGACCCAGGGGAGTGGGAGTCGGGGAAGATGGGGAGGGACTGGGACCCCCAGCATCACACCCCAGAGCCCAGGCCGCTGCACCGACTGCGGGTAATCTGCGCATTAGCTTCGGCAGAAAGCACGCCTTGGCGACAGCGACCTCCTCGCCCGCGAGCGCGGTGTCGCTCCAGCTGTTGACAAGTCCTTTGGCTCCCTGCTCAGGGCTCTGGCGCTTTCGGCACACAGATCTTTTATGTGTCCGGTTAGAATTTTACCGAGGAATTGCATACCGGGGAGAGTGAAAGGGAGTGGCACGCGGTTTTAAATTTCAGCTTTCACGTGTTCATTGTTCCGAGATGCCAGGCACACGCGCGGTCCCCTCGCACACGCCGCACACAGCGAGCTCAGCAAGGCTGCGGGAGACGTGACCGACACACACCGCTGAATCACTCCGTCGGCTTTTTCCTTAAAGCTTCTTAGGATTTTCTATGAAGACAAACGTGTCATCTGCAAAGAGGAGGCTCTGTGTGCCTTTCCTGGCCGGGTTTCCCGCCCGGAACTTCCAGGAGCCGACTCGGGCTGTGAGGTGGACGCCCCACTGTTTCATTTTGGGTCTGAGAAGAGTGCTGACCTCCGGCCATGAGGACGCTGCTGCTCGCAGAGGGTGTGGATGGCCTTCGTCTGGCCAAGGAAGCCCGCTCTTCTCCCAGTCTGCTGAGTTTTTCCCGGTACTGAATTTGGTCAAATGCTTTCACTCCATCAACTGATCTGATCACATTAACTTGATGGATTACCTCAAATGACATTTGAATGATGACTCAGCCTTGCGTTCCTGGAACAAGTTAGTTCCTGTAGGTTTTGCTTTTTTTTTTTTTTTTAATTTTAAATTGATTTTTTTTTTTGCATTATAGTCGGCCTGCAGTGTTCTGTCAGTCTTCCACTGTTCAGCAAAGTGACCCGGTCACACACGTATACACACATTCTCTTTCTCACACGTCCTCTGTCCTGTCCCATCACAAGGACTGGACACGGTTCCCAGTGCCAGACAGCAGGGCCTCATGGCCCATCCGCTCCAAACGCAGTGGTTTGCATCTACTAACCCCGGATTCCCTTTCTTTCTGTCTTATCACTGATTTTGGAATCTGAGTAAAATGTGCTTCATAAAAGGAGCTGAAGAGAGCCCTGTTCAGTTTTCCTGAAGCGACTGCACGAACTGGTGCTCAGTCCTTAGTGACGCGTTAGGCAGGGCTCACCATGAAATCGGCTGGGCCTGAAGATTTCTTTTTCGAAAGACTCGTGACTGTGGATCCGACGTGCGTAACAGCTACCGGACTGTCCAGACTAACCCACTGCGGCCGGGCGAGCCTTGCGCTTTTGAGTTTCCTGAGGTGCCGCTGCTGCTGTTCGGACTCTGGTCCCGCGCGGCCCGGGCGCAGAGTCGGGGGCAGCCCCGCGTTCCGGCCCGAGGAGGAAGCGGGGACCTGGCTTTTCTTCCTCCGCCCGCCCCCCCTCGGCCCGGCGCCTCTCTCGACCCTCAGGGTGGGCCCAGGCGGGCGAGGGCGGTCCCTGCTGCGGTCTGCACTGTCCCCTGCGGGCGCGGCCGTGAGCCAGTGTCCCTGCGGTCTGTGAGGGGCTCAGGAACGGGGGACGTGGCGCACAGACAGCAGGCGCACGTGGACTCTGCTCGCGGCAAGAGACCCGCAGGAAGGAAGGCAGACGAAGTCAGCGCCCGAGCGTTTGAAAAGGAATCTGACGGGAAACGCGAGCACATTTCCAGCAGACTCGCCCTGAAAGAAATGCCAAGGGCAGATTTTCCAGTGAAAGGAAACGCTATCAGATGGAAACCCGCTATTTCTGAAATGAAGGAAGAGCAACAGAAACGCTAAACGTCCCGGTAAGAACCACGAGCTATTTCTGTCCCCACATGGTCTTTAAAATACTATGACAGTTAAAAGCAGCAATCACATTTTACGATGAGTACATACAAAGGACCACACCACACTGGGGCAGGCGGGTTAGACCCGCATCATAATTAGATCTTAACCTTTCAAGATCTTACCCTCAAGTTGTGAAAGATTAATTACAAGTGTACCGGGAAAGTTAAGCACAGACGTGGTAATTCCTAAACAAGTCACTTTAAAAAGCATCCAGATAGAATTTAAAAACTAAGACGAATCAAAATGTAGTACTAAACAATATTCGAGTCGTCTCGAAATAGGCAGAAATGAGGAAATGGGAATAAAACACAGAGAAAGCAAGTGAAACCCATCATAAAATGGTAGGCCTAAATCCAAATGTATTTAGAAGTTACGGTGAATGCAAACTGTCCAAATGTACTAACAGAAGACAGAGGACACGTCCTTACCAGGTACACATGGAACCTTTACTGAGATAGCTCACGGTCTTGGCCACCAAATAAATCTTAAATTAAAAAAACCTGCAATTATAGGAGTTCCCATCACAGCTTGGCGGAAATGAATCTGACTAGTAACCATGAGGATGCGGGTTCGATCCCTGGCCTTGCTCGGTGGGTTAAGGATCTGGCGTTGCCATGAGCTGTGGTGTAGGTCACAGGCGCGGCTCAGATCCCTCATTGCTGTGGCTGTGGTGCAGGCCAGCAGCTGCAGCTCCAATTCGGCCCTGGCCTGGGAGCCTCCATATACCACGGGTGCAGCCCTAAAAAGACAAAAAAAAAAAAAAAAAAGGAATTATATAAAGTGTGTCCCCTAAAGATAACAGAATTAAACAAGAAATCAGTAACAGAAAACTACTTGGAAAACCCCCAGTTTCAAAATAAGGAACACACAGCTTAAGAGTTTCCAGGGTGGTGCAACAGGTTAAGGATCTGGAGTGGCTGCAGCTGTGGTGTAGGTTGCAGCTGCAGCCTGGATTTGATTCATGGCCTGGGAACTTCCATATGCTGTGGGTGCAGCCAAGGGAGGGGGGAAAAAAAAAAGGGAAGGAAACACATGTCTAAATAATGTCTAAATCATGGAGAACATGTTCAAAGAAGTCTGAAAAAATTTCAAAGTGAATAAAAACGAAAACATACCAAAAGTTGTGGGATGCAGCTGCAACGGTGCTGCAATGGAAATTTACAATTCTAAATGCTTCTATCAGAAATCCAAAAAAGATCTCAAATCAGCAATCTCGTCTTCCACTTTAGAAACTAGACAAAGGGAAGTCAGATGAAGTCCGAGCGAGCAGGAAGGAAGTGATAAGGCAAAGGGCAAAACCCAGTAAAATTGAAACAGAACAATAATACTGAAAAAGGCAATGGAACCACTTCGCCTGGCCCTTGGAAAAGATGGGACAAAAAGGATAAATCTCCAGTCAAGTTGACAGGGAGAAAAAAGAGCAAAGACACAAACTGCCAGAATTGGAAAGGAAGAGGCCGTGTTGCTGACTACTTAGCAGAGATTATAAAATTATAAGAAAAGAGTATAACGTGATGCCACAAATTTGACAAGTTAGACATAAAAGACCAGTTCCTCAAAATGAACCAGCTACCAAAATTCACCCACGATAAAAAAGAGAACCCAGAATTCCCGCTGCCTGGGTCCATGTGGGCTGTTCTCTGGAACACCAGACCCGGGGCGTAACAAGCTCCTGTTTCTCACGGGTCCCCAGGCTGGAGGTCCGGGTGCAAAATGCCGGAAGCTGTGGCTCTTGGCGGCGCCCAGTTCTGGTGGTGCGTCCTCAGGTGGGGGAGGGGCAGGGAGCTCTGTGGGTCCCTTCCATAACAACACCAATCCCCTCACATGGGTGATTAGGTGTCACACGAGTTGGGGGCGGAGTACAATCGTTCAGTCCGCTGCATCTGTAACTACTGACGACCTTCCGCAGACCAATGACAGGCCCAGAAGATTTTGCCAGGGAACTCTACAGAACATTTAAAGGAGAAGTAACACCAACGCCACACAATCTCCTCAGAAAACAGGAGAGCAAGGAACACTTTTTCCAGACCGTTTCGTTCAGTATGCTGATGCCCAGGTCAGACAAGGACACAACAGGGACACTGGACTGACTGACTGTCTTTTCTCAGGGCCGCACCCATGCGTACGGAGGTTCCCAGGCCAGGGGTCAAACTGGAGCTGCAGCTGCCAGTCTACACCACAGGCCCAGCAACGCCAGATCCGAGCCTCAAACCTACACCACAGCTCATGGCAAAGCCAGATCCTTAACCCACTGAGCGAGGCCAGAGATCGAACCTGCAACCTCATGGGTACTAGTTGAGTTTGTTACCATTGCACCACAATGGGAACTCCAGAACAGGAAAACTTTAGACAAATATGAACAAAGACACAAAAGCTGCTGACCAGCAGAAAACAAAAATATACCACGGCCAAGGGGAACCTATTCTATTGCAGGAATGCAAGGCTGGTTCAATACTGGAAAAATTTCATAGTTACCCATCACCCTGACAGTCTAAGGAAAACAAAAATACGTGAACCTATCAATAGATGCAGAAAAAGCATTTGACAAAACTGAACATCCAACGTGATAAACACTCAGTAAAGTGAGACCAGAAGGGAACTGACAAAGGGAACCTACAGGGAACACACAGCTGGCGGCATGCACGCTGGTGAAAGACCAGACGAGGGGAGTTCCCGTCGTGGTTCA
>PVHT021183581.1:0-92579 GCA_004024745.2 Catagonus wagneri
TAAAAATAAAGAGGAACAAAAGAGTGTGTTTCCCACAGCACTTTAATACAACTGTGCGCTGCGAATTGACAGGTCACAACTCGGGGGGCAGCAGACGCCGGGAGCCTTGCACCCCCTTCCCTCCCCCGGGCACGAGAGCAGACCCGGCGGACACCCCGCGTTCGGCTACGCCCGACGACATGAAATGCGCAGGCACGAACCGCCGAGGTCTTTGAAGGGTACCCGACCCCGCGTGCCGCTGAGGTACCTCTGCTGCTCGGGAACACGGACCGGGAACACCACCTCTTTATTCTGCTCGCAACACTCTGATGAAAAGCAAACAGTTCCACCAACTGCAGAGCGTGCAGCGTGCAGGACGCTGGGGGGCCGGGCAGCGAGGCGCCTGCCGGGCTGGCGCTGGTGCGGAGGCAAACACAGGCTCTGGCCTCGAGGAGCTCACGGCTGAAGGTAAGTGAGCTCCTGGAGGACAGGGACCGCGGCTGCCCCGGGCCCGAGGTCCAAGTGCAGGGCAGGGTAGGGCCGCTCCATCCAGACACTACACCGAGCGAAGGTCTTCCAAGGAGAGACCCAGGATCCGGACATACGGCCACAGGCACCAAAGACAGACTACATTCTGTGCTCCACTGACGCGCTGGCGGCAGACGCAGGGAGGTGACACCGAGCTGTCCCCATACCAGGCACAAGCCTGTGCCCACCACAGGCCCTGCAGGGCCGCTGCAGTCTGCGGCCAACGTTCGCAGCGGAAGGAGACACTGAGCTGGAGTCAGAGGCAGTGCAGCTAGGAGTTACTGTTCCTTTTTTATAAATTTTTCTTTGGCCGTGCCCATGACATACAGAAATTCCCAGGCCAGGGACTGAACCCGCAGCACAGCAGCGCTTGGGGCCTTGGCAGTGACATCAGGTCCTTAACCCACTGCGCCCCACGGGAACGCCAGCGTTTACCTGCCTTGCTTTGATTTTGCGAGAAGAAAGCCTCTCACAAGAGCCCCGCCCCTTTTAAGCCCACCGCCCTGGCCTCCTCTCCTCCCGGGGAGCCTTGCATCATGTGACCAAACTGCTGCCATCTTCCCAGAAACAGGCACAGGTGCCCCCGCGACGGATCCGAGCCGCTGGGTTCCAGGGCAGGTGCGGGTCTCGCCACAGCCTTGCACAGGGAGAGGCCTGGTGGGGCCAGCCCTGCACAGGGGACCTGCCCCCATCTGGGCTGGAGAGACAGCCCTTGTCAGAGCCCAGCTCCAGGACAAAGGCTCCAAGCACCACTGCACGCTCAGCAAGTCGGGCACTGGTGACCAGAAGACAAGGCTTATTCTGCTTCTCTTGTGATCCAGGGACTAAAACGAAGCCTGTCGGCTGCCACTGTGCACCGAAGAGCCAGGAGACACGACACACAGGTCGGGGTGGGACGCCAGGCAGGCAACCACCTGCCCTGCAACCCTTCAAAGGTCCCCGGGGCTTTAGCCTGGATGGCGGCAGGACCCCGCGCCTCGGCCAAGGCTTGCTGTGACCAGCTGCCCACGTCCTCTGGAGAGGGCGGGCCGGCCAGCTAGGACGGCCTCTCCGCCAGCGCGAGGCCTGCAAGGTGAGGGCGGAGACCGGGGCCCCCTGCCCGGCCTGGGGACAGCAGGGACCCTCTACAAGGACCAGAGTAGGTTTCTCAAAGCCCCGAGTCTGCTGAATGCCACTCCCTCAGTACTCACGCGCCACCCACGGGCTGTCCACGCACGCCTGTCCCTGGGCGCACAGAAGCAGACCCAGGCCAGGTCTCTAGGAACAGCGCTGTGCCACGGCGGGGGGCACAGGCAGAGCCCACGCCCCTCTTCCCCTCGCAGCGGGCGGGTGGGCACCAGAGGCCCAGGGGACGTGATCCACTCGCAGCGCCCCTAGCAGAGCCATGCGGGTCGGCGTCCAGGACAAGCCTGCGCCGAGCCGGACCAGAGGCGCTGCCCGAGCCGGAGGACACGTGCAGCAGGACAGCAGAGGCGGCGCCGACGCAGGTCTGTCCGTAGGGGAGGGGGCGTGACCGTGGGACCCCGCAGGCTGGGGGAGCAGGGTGCTGACCTGCTGAGAGCTGCGGGCACAGTGCCAGGGGTCTCCATGAGATCCCAGGACGCGTGGCAAAGGGGGACAGAGGAGGCGGCCCGCTTCACCAGGTGAGTTGCCCTGCGGTGTTTCCGCTTCAGGGAGGCTGCTCTGCCCCCCAGGAGCTGGGGGCCGAGCATTTACAGGAGCGGCTTTTGTTTGCCCACTTTCATGGGGAACCTGGCTTCTTCACACCCAGGCTTTAAGGCCTTTTGAGAAAAGGAGAGTCTAGAAGAGGCTCCCCAGGCAGGCGCCTGCCCCGCCGGCTCTCCGCTGCCCCCTGCAGACCTTCACAGCCCCGCCCGGGGGGCACGGCTCTCCGGCAGTCGGTGCCCCCAGAGTCAGCCCTGGCTCGGCCTGTGGGTTGGTTCACCCACGTCCAGGTGGCTGTCCTCTGCGGGAGCTGTCACATGCACGCCAGGCCCCGGGTCTCTGCCTGGGCGTCAGGCATGAGGGTGATTCTTAACCGCCCCCCTTCACTCCAGGGAGGCTGGCAGGGGCTTGGGGCCCCGCTGCACCCGGCATTGTCAACAGCCTAACCACGAACGTCCCGGGTACCAGGAGGCAAAGGGCACACACGTGGTCCTGGGCCCCGCACACGTTCCCAGCACACCCACCTCCGCCCACTGAGAACCAGCTTTCCTTTCATACTAGGAAACGTGGGACCAAGAGGAGTTGGGGCTGCGTTTAGTTTTTAAGGTGGAAGCGCTGTTCTGGCAGCTGACAGTCAGCGCGGGCAGAGCCGGGTGGAATATTAAGCACAGGACACATGAGTCTAGAAATAACAGGTAACACGTACTCCGCTTACTTCTGACGCCTTCCAGCTACTTTGACAGCAGTGATCTTGCCATTTTAACGAAAATCAGATTCTTAACGTTTGAAATACACACCACGAAATCATAAAAGCTTTTCTTCCCCTCACTTGAGGTGGGCCCCGGGGGCGCCAGGAGCAGGTACTTGGGCCCAGCCCTCCCGCAGCACCCCGCATGGCTAAACCTTAAAGCCAAGCAAACAAAAAACCATTTTTTTTTGTTTTTTTTTTGGGTCTTTTTTTTGCCTTATCTAGGGCCGCACTCGCGGCATATGGAGGTTCCCAGGCTAGGGGTCCAATCGGAGCTGTAGCTGCCGGCCTTCGCCACAGCAACGCGGGATCCGAACCACATCTGCAACCTACACCACGGCTCACGGCAACGCCGGATCCTTAACCCACTGAGCAGGGCCAGGGTTCGAACCCACAACCTCATGGTTCCCAGTCATATTCGTTAACCACTGAGCCACAACGAGAACTCCAAAAAACCATTTTTTGCACAAGGTTTTCAATTACACTTTCACTCTGCGTCTACCTGGCAGCACCTGGACTGCTCTGGTCCTCGGTGGCTTCTGCGCCCCCTCCGTCATCAGAACACAAAACTGCACCCACGGGCACAACGCGGTACAGGTGCTGGGGCCGTCCTAACCCACTTCCACGTGGAAGCCCAGCAAGCCCCTGTGCTGCAGGCCGTTCAGGGAAAAACAAAACAAAACAAAACATGTGACTGGCTCTAAGATGAAGAAACAGCAAAATTCAAACGCTTCATTAAATGCGTATAAACTACCTCAATTTGGTCATCTCAGTTCGTTGTTAAACGCAGTTTCCAAACCCATTTACATCACACCAGGAAGCTACAGACGGGCTGAATTTTTCTCACTTCGAAAGAATTCCTAAGTGTAACGATGAGCTTTAGAAAGTCACGTAGCCAAGTAATGACTTACTCACAGGCAAGTCATTCCACAAGCAAAACGGTAAACGCCCCTGGGGGTCCGGCCCCCAAACCCCGACGTTTAACGAGCTCTGAGGGGTGGGCGGCTTGCAGGGCTCAGCGGACCTCCGGCCACAAAGGTCCCGGCCGCGGGTCGCAAACAGAGATGACGCAGGGGGCAGGGACGGCGGGAGCGGGTACGTGGTCCAGGCCGCTCCCGGCTTTCACGGCGGGCGGGCGGCGGGCCCGCGTGGCGCAGGCTCAGCTCGCCCGGGGACTGGCCGTGCGTCGCGTCTCAGAGCCCCGGCCGCCGCAGCCCGTCCGGGCGCACGACCCCGGCCCGCTGAGCGGGCGCTCGGCGCTCCGTCTTCTGAAGGCGGGGACCAGAGGGGCCGGGCCGCCTCCCGGGCTCTCGGGTCCCCAGGGCGCCGCCCGCCCCCCGCCTGCCCCCGGCCCCGCAGGGCCGACCTCCACCCGCCCCGCCGGCTCCGCGTACTGACCTCCGCGTCCCAGGCCGCCAGGTGTGCCCGGGCCCGCGGCGACGCCCGGCCCGTCGCAGGCCCCGCGCACTGCGCATGTCAGGCCGGCCCGGCTCGGCTAGAACCAGATCCAGCCGGCTGGGCAGTGACGCCAGCACGACGGGGCGCGTGGGCGGGGCTACAGGCTGGGCGGGGCTCCCGGCTGGGCTGGGCCGGCGCAGCACGTGGGCCGGGACCCCCCAGACTCAGCCAGGAGCTGCTGGAGCCCAGCCGGACTGTGGAGCCGTGGCGGGCGTCGCAGGGTGACGGACAGGGGCGAGGAAGGCCCGACAGGCTCAGGCCCACGTCTCAGCTTCCTGCCCCCTGACGGCGCCCTTGCCTAGGGGTCTGCCTGCGGGCAGGCCCTGCCTCCAGCTCCTCCTCTAGGCAGACCCCCAGTTAAACCCGCAACTTCAGGGAAGCCTTCTCTGCCTCACTCCCCGAACACCACCCTCTTTTTCTCTGATCCAAGCCGGGACACCGCCCGCGCCCCGCAAGGAGTTCAAGTTGTGGCTCCGCGGAAACGAATCTGACTGGGAACCGTGAGGTTGTGGGCTTGATCCCTGGCCTCGCTCAGTGGGTTAAGGATCCGGCGTTGCCATGAGCTGTGAAGTAGGTCGCAGACGCGGCTCGGATCCCGCGTTGCTGTGGCTGTGGCGTAGGTTGGTGGCTAGGCTACAGTCTGATTCGACCGCTGGCCTGAGAACTTACACATGCCGCGGGTGCGGCCCTAAAAAAAGGCAAAAAAAAGCCAGGATCCCCCCCCCCAGACCGTGGGCTCCGACACAGGCACTGAGATACAGAAGTGGCGCAGCTTTTGTTTGTTTGTCTTTTTGCCTTATCTAGGGCCGCACCCACGGCATATGGAGGTTCCCAGGCTAGGGGTCTAACAGGAGCTGTAGCCACTAGCCTACACCACAGCCACAGCAACACGGGATCCAAGCCGCGTCTCCATTTACACATAGCTCAGGCAAGGCCAGATCTGGTTAAGGCCAGATCCTTAACCCACTGAGCAAGGCCAGGGATCAAACCTGCAACCTCATGGTTCCTAGTCGGATTCATTCGTTAACCACTGATCCACGATGAGAACTCCCAGGAGTGGCGCAGCTTTAAGGCGCGTCACTAACGCTCTTCTAGCACTAGTGCCCCGCCCCCTACAACCAGACGGCTGGTCGGCTGTGAGAGTCCAAAGAAGACACCCCAGAAGCCCCAAGCTGGTGCCACCCACCAAGGCCCACAGCACGCTCTGGAGGAGGGGTGCGTTGGGGTGGGTGCTCTGCACCCTTAGCATGAGGGCCCACTGTCCTCTGGCTGCCGGGTGGATCTGTAGTGGGGGCGGGTGGGGGCTGGAACCACCTGCAGAGGCCTCCTGCGTGGGAGGAAAGGGGAGGGCAGGGCAGGGACTCTGGTGCCAGGGTCTGGCCTCTGGGATCCTGTTTAACCCTAGCGTGCTGGCGTCAGCACTGTCACCTTGCAGATAAGGAAACCGGGACTTAGAAATGTTAGCAAACAAAAACAGTTTTCAAGATTGCCAGTTTCACAGACCGGACACCATTTGGGATCTCCTGAGTCACACACAGTGTATTTCCTCTGCCCACAAGGCCCCTGATCTGGTTTCTTCAGGCCGTTATCTCGTCCTGGTGACTCTAACGGACAGCCCGGGAGACAGAGAGACCAGGATGGGGAGAGCTGGCCTGGGCCAGGGTGGGAAGGGGCCGCGAGGACACCACACAGGACTGGACGGACGCGGTCACCTCAGGGGAGCTTCCTGCCCGATCCCCATCTCAGGCCCCCAGCCGCCCCGTCATCTGCGCTGTGCGGATGAGGAGACCCAGGCGCGCTGAGCCTGTGCGGGTCGGTCTGCCCCTCCCCGTCCACTCCCTCCCAGGCCCATCTGCGGGGTACGTGCTGCCCCTCAAGGCCTCACAGAGGCCTGGGTGCTGGGCAGGGGAGACACCCCGCAGCAGGTGCTGCCGGCCCGGGTCTGAGAGCGTCAGGTGCAGGGCCGCTCGCCGCACTCCGAGAGAAACGGCACTCAGTCCACCCCGGGGACCTTTGCGGACAAGGTCCAGCTGGCGGAGCGGGACAGCGCAGCCCAGAGACGCGCCTGCCACGGGACCCTGGCGGCAGCAGCGGCCGGTCGGGTGGAGGGTCTGTGGCAGATGGGGGGGGCACCCCACATACTTGTGAAGCGGCACCTCCTAAGTGCCAGGTTCACTGGCGGGACACAACAGGCAAAAACGCCACCCGCCACAGACACTGCCCGAGCCCCCGGGCCTCGTACGCTGCGGCCCCACCGGCCCCTGCCCCCGACGGCACCAGGAGGCGGGCCTGCGGGAGGTGATCGGATCCCGGGCTGTGGGCTCGGGAGTCAGCGGCCTCACAAGAGACCCTGAGCGCCCCTGCCACCGCCACGTGAGAGCCCAGCGAGAAGACGGCCTCTGTGACAGGAAGAGGGCCCCTCTGGAAGCCAGATCTGCCGGCACCTGACCCTGGACTGCAGCCTCCGCAACGCAGGATGCACTTGTTACGTATAAGCCCCCAGTCTGCGGCATTTGGTTACAACAGCCAGACCAAGGCACGTCCCACAGCGAGGCTTCGTCAGGAGGCTAATTACGGCTACTTAAGAACGGCAGGTGCGACAGACAGAGTAGGTCTACGTTTCCATGTTGTTTGGTTTTTTGGTTTTTTAGGGCCGTACCCGCGGCACATGGAGACTTGGAGCTGTGGCCACCGGCCTACACCACAGCTACGGCAACGCCAGATCCGAGCCACATCTGCCACCTACACCACAGCTCACGGCCACGCAGGATCCTCAACCCACTGAGCAAGGCCAGGGATCGAACCTGCAACCTCATGGACACTAGTCGGGTTCTTAACCCACTGAGCCACAGCAGGAACTCCTGTTTATGTTTTGTGACTTTAAACGGTTGGAAGAAGACGGAGGTCGAGCAAAACGACATCGGGAAGGTGCCACCTGAGACCCAGGGGTGAGGGCACAGCCCTTGGGTGTCTGGGAGAGGCGGTCCTGGCCAAGGCCGCAGCAAGCACCCGAGTCCCGGGGAGGGCACCAGCCCCGCGTGCAGGAGAAGCCCTGGCGGCAGGGGCGGCGGGGAGCAGAGCAGCCACCCGACCGTGTTCCGGAAGCACCAAGCTGCCCCCAAACCTTCCCCAGAGGCGGTAAGATGAACTTTCAAATGGGGTGCCCGCCCCAAATCACCGGATCACCGCTCACAGGAGAGAACAAACACGTCCCACGCAGACATACGAACCAGACTGTCTGACCCGCGTGCTCCGTCCCCACAGCCACCGAGCCGCCGGCACAGCGCCTGCCGGACGTCTGCGCGCAGCCCACCAAGCTCCCGCACAAGCCACCTCCCTCCCGCTCGCCCCACCACCAGGTACGGCCTGGTTTGGAAGCGCTTGGTGGACAGAAAGTGTGAGTGTCGGGGGCCAGCCTCCGGGGCCAGGTCTGCCAGGGGCCTCGGTGCAGCCGGCCCGCCAGCCCCTCCAGAGACACCTCCCGCAGGGCCTCGCTGTCACTGAAGCCTTGAGGCCTGACTCCAGATCCTTCTGTACAAGCCTAGATGGTTTCAGTGGAATTCTGTTAAAGACTTACAGAAGAATTAATGCCAGTTTTACACAATCTCTTTCAGAAAACGGAAGCCTTCTGTGTTTCTCCTTTGTTCTGTGAAGCCAGTATTTCCCTTGATAGCAAAACCAGACAAAAACAGTAACCCAAAAAAGGAGTTCCCGTTGTGACTTAGCGGTAACAAACCTGATTTGTATCTATGAGGAGGCGGGTTCAATCCCTGGCCTTGCTCAGTGGGTTAAGTATCTGGCGTTGCCATGAGCTGTGGTGTAGGTCGCAGATGTGGCTCGGATCCCGCGTTGCTGTGGCTGTGGCGAAGGCCAGCAGCTGTAGCTGCAGCTCTGACTTGACACCTAGACTGGGAACCTCCATATGCCAAGGGTGCAGCCCTGAAAAGCCAAAAAAAAAAGAAAAGAAAAAGAAAAGTACAGACCAAAACCACTCATAAATATAAAAGCAAAAATCCTATCCACAACGTAGAAAATGAACCGTGCACCGTGACGAAGAGGAGTGTATCCCAGAGGCGAGAGGCTGGTTCAGTAGTTAGGACTCAATCCACATAATCCACTACATCAACAGGCTGAAGAAATATCACATGATCACATCAACTGATGCAGAAAAAGCATTTGCCAAAACTCGAAACGCATTTGTGATACACATCCTCGGAAAACCCGCAACAGTGGAGGGCGACCTGGCGAATAATGTGCACACCCGCCCCACGGAGGGGGACCAGGCGAGGAGACCCTCTCTCCCCGCCCTCTGCATCGTCGCACTGGAGTCCCAGCCAGCGCGACACAGCAGCAAAGTCAAGTCGAAGGCTTTGGGCTGGAAAGGAAGAAATAATGACACTGTACTTACAGCTGGCGTGATGGTCAACTCACAAGATCCCAAGGAGTCTGCAAAACAACTCCGAGAGCTCCTGAGAGTCCGCAAGACCTCAGGAGACAAGACGAACACACACAATCAGCCGTGTTTCTGCGCGTTCGCCGCGAACGCTTGGAAACAGGTGTAAACGACAGTGTGGCCTTGACGGCGGAAGAGACACGTATGAACAGAGACCCCAGAAACTGTCCGACATTAGCGATTTGGTTTCTGGCAAAGGTGTAAAAGCAGCTCAGTGGAGAAGGGTCTTTTTAACCACTGGTGCCGTAGCAATACAACAGGACATAACAGGCAAAAAATAGAACCTTAAGCCAAAGAAGATACACAGCAAATAAGCCCATGAAAAGATGTTCCAGCCCATACGTCATCAGGGAGAGACAGATTCTAGCAGCAACTCCCTTCCTGTCAGAATGGACAAAGCTGCGGATGCCGACGCCACAAGTGCTGGGGCCAGACAGGCGCGGAGCAGCCGGAACTCTCGGCGTGTCTGCTGGGAAGGCACAGGCTACAAACCGCCTTCAGAAGACCGTCAGGTGGTTTCTTACCAAACTGAGCAGTCTCACACCATGTGATCCAGCAGTTGTGGTCTTTGGTACTTACCCAAAGGAGGTGAAAGACTACACAAAAATTTGCACACGAGGAGTTCCCATCGTGGCTCAGTGGGTAACGAACCCGACTAGTATCCATGAGGACGCGGGTTCGATCCCTGGCCTCGCTCAGTGGGTTAAGGACCTGGTGTTGCTGAGAGCTGTGGTGTAACTTACAGAAGCAGCTTGATTCCCCATTGCTGTAGCTGTGGTAGGCCGGCAGCGGTAGCTCTGATTCGACCCCTAGCCTGGGAACTTTCATATGCCGCAGGTGTGGCCCTAAAAAGATGCACACACAAAAAAATAAAAATCTGCACATCAGTGTTTGCAGCTTTACTTGTAACTGCCAATACCTGGAAGCCAGCAAGACGTCCTTCACGAGGGGATGGATAAACAAGTTGGGACCCATCCGGACAACGGACTGTCACTGGGCACCAAAGAGAAAAGAGCTGGAGTCACGGGCAGACCTGGAGGAACCGCGCGTGTGCATCACCAGGAGCAAGAAGCCAGTCTGAAAAGCCCACGTGCTGTGTGACTCCACCTACGGGACGTTCTGGAATAGGCCCAACTAGGGAGCCAGTAAAAGGCTCGAGGCAGCAAAGCTACACGGCAGCAGAGGACCGGACGCGGGCGCGGGAGGGCTCCACGGCGTCAGGGCGCGTGACACAGCCCAACCCCGAGGACGACTGCTGCAGGGCTCCATTTACGGAGCGTCCTCGGATACAAAATGAGCACATCAGGGGCCGCCGGGAGTGGGGGTGCTCGGGGGAGCCGCGCGATGGAGGCTGGGATGGGCCCAGAATCCCCACGCGTGACAGACCGGCACAGAACGACACGCATCTGCACCAGTGACAAGCCCCTGCTTGGCTGTCGCACTAGAGTCGAGGAAAACGTAAGCGCTGGGGAAAGTGGACATAGGTACGCCTGACGTCTTGGCTATTTTTGCAATTTATTGGGAATTTATATTAAAAAAAAAAAAAGGAGTTCCCATTGTGTCTCGGCGGGTCTAAGAACCCAACGAGTACCCCAGCTGCCGGGGCCCCGACTCGCCCAGAGGACAAGCGGGCTCGGCTTGGACTCAACAGCCAGCGCGGCTGAACAGCCGGGCAAGGAAGCTCAGCCGAAAGCGTCGCAGCCTCACTGCGTCTGCGGGGACAGAGGCACAAAGGCTGCCCGCGCTCCCTGGGCCAGCGTCCTTGCCTCTGTCTCCTGGCTCGGCCTGGGGCAGGCATAGCCAGGCTGGCGGCCCACCCCGAGTCCCGGCCACTGGTCAAGAAGGGGACAGGCAGGGCAGACCGGGGTCCCCTGCCGCTCCCCCGCACCCAGGCGCCAGCCATCAGGTATCCCGGGGGCTCTCAGAGAAGCCACGTTTCAGACCCAAGAAGCACCACCGAGGCCACGATGGGGCCCTGGGCGTGCGAGGCGCCCTTCTCTGAGCTGACTCGGCCACGCCGCTCTGCCGACCCCCAGCCCCAGGTCCCCTGGGCTCCCTGAAGAGAACCAGGGCGCTGCCTCGCCCGGCCTGGGGCCCCGGGAGGGCGGGCCGGTCAGCGCACTGACCTGTCGGAGTCGCTGCTCGCTACCCGGCTGGCTCCCTCGGCCAGAGAGGGGGTGGCTCCGGCGGGCCGACCAGCTGCGGCTCCACTGCTCTCCGAACCTCCCGGAACCACACCGAGCGCAGCTCACACGGCACCCGAAATGCCACTCGGCTCGGTACACGGTCAGACACCCGTGCCAGCGCTTCCCGCGCTGACAGTGGGGAGAGCTGCTTCCGTGGAGAACAAAAAAGGGGCTGTCCGAAGGCACACAGGCCGGAGCTGGACAGGAAGGCCACGCAGAGGCAGCTGCGAAGACGTAGGTGACGACCTGGGCGACCGCGCAGACACTGCGCACCCGGCTCTCAGCTGCCATCCACCCCCAGCCGGGACTCCACTCTCAGCAAGCGCCCACGTTTCCTTCTCTAAGGCGGCTACAAGCCACAGCGGCCTGAGCACCACGCACAGCAGAGCCACAGATGTCAGAACACGGCCTTGTTACAAGCCGTACTCTCGAGAACCAACAATTTAAACGTTCCTTGGGTTCCCTGGTGGCTCAGTGGGTTAAGGACCTAATACTGTCACCGCTGTGGTGCAGGATCGACCCCTGGCCCAGGAACTTCTGCAGGCTGTGGGTGCAGCCCCGCATCAACAAATGCTCCTTGCCTTTGGCACATGTTTCACACAGGATCTGACTTCCCAGCAGGTGTGAAATCAACACAACGTGCCTCTCCAGGAGTTCCCGTCGTAGCACAGTGGAAGCGAATCCGACTAGGAACCGTGAGGTTGAGGGTTCGGTCCCTGGCCTTGCTCAGTGGGCTTAGGATCTGGCATTGCCGTGAGCTGTGGTGTAGGTCGCATATGCGACTCGGAT
This sequence comes from Catagonus wagneri, assembly GCA_004024745.2. Taxonomy (NCBI): domain Eukaryota; kingdom Metazoa; phylum Chordata; class Mammalia; order Artiodactyla; family Tayassuidae; genus Catagonus; species Catagonus wagneri. The sequence goes on from PVHT021183581.1 coordinate 11,807, forward strand.
CCTATGTTGCTGTGGCTGTGGTGTAGACCGCCGGCTGTAGCTCTGATTTGACCCCTAGCCCTGGAATTTCCATATGCTGCTCGTGCGGCCCTGAAAAGCAAAACAAAAACAAACAAAAAAAAAGCACCTCTCCACAAGGAAGACCAACCTGCCTCCCTGGTAAGGGCGGCCGCCACCTGCCACGTCACCCCGAGGGAAGGAGCAAGTGCAGGTCCTGACCAGCAAGCAGTCCAGAGTCCCCTGGCGTGGATCGTAGCCTCCTGTATCAGCTGCGGCCCCCGGACAGCCAGGAAGACCGGTGAGCTGCCTGCCACCTACCCACGAGGAGGCACCTCTGTAAGCTCGGCAAAGCCCTGGGCTGCAGTCTCCCTTTTCCCCGCAGAGCGTGGCGCCCAGTTAGGGCACCAGCACCGTGAACACCGTGTTTGTGGCGGCAAAGGCAGAGGCCACGGCCACACGAATGCTCCTGGGGCCTCTCGCCAGCAACAGGCGGAGGCCGCCTCCACGTAGTTTTCAGAACTCAACACCAGGTTAGGATGCAGTCGGAAACTCAGGAATCAGGACCAGCTGTGCACACCTCCCGCCCCCAGGACGGCACAGCTGTCCCTGGAGACGCCCGGCCTCGCCAGGTCCTGGCACTCCGGGGAGCAGCTGGCAGCAGGCTACAGAGCTGTAGCCCCGCGGAGCGAGCGTGTTTGCATCCGCAGCCAGCGCCCAGGGGGTGGGCCCTTCCTGGTTCCGACTGAGCGCCAGCTTGTGGGGGCGGGCGGGGGGGGGGGTCAAGGGAGGAGCAGGCAGCCTGTCTCTGCAGATAAGGCAGTCAGGTGACCGGAGGACGAAGGGGCTGAGACAGAGCTGAATGTCCCTCTCACAGTTAAGAGCGGCAGCTCAGCCAGGCACAGAGAACCCCACGGGCAGTCCCCCTCGAGCCTGGCATTCCAGGGACTCTGACCAGGAATTCTGGGGTCCAAGGCCTTTCGTCAAAGGAGATGACATTTCTTAGGCAGACTGCTAGGCTGACCCAAAGTCCCAAGCCCTGACCTAGAACGCGGAGAGCACCTGAAGGCTCCACCCTCTGCCTGAGACCCGGGGCAACTGCTCATCGCAATTTAAAATGAGATTACTCACTGTATTTCATTGACGGTAAGGTGTATTTCCTTTGATGACTAAAACCAACACGCTTCTCACCGTGGACAGTGTCCAAGGCTGTTCCAGTGGCCGGTAACGCGGTGCCGGGCGTGGAAGTACCGGAGTCCCAGATTTGGTGGAACACGCAGCATGTACCTCAAGGCTGCCGCAGGGCCGAAGCGGGCGCAGAGTGGCCCCTCACTCTCGGGGGTCAGGGCCGGCGGACGGGGCTTCTTGCCCCATCGCTGGACACCCGCGGCCACATAAACCCCAGGGGGAGATGGCAAGTCACAGGAACGACAAGGGCTTACGGGTGGTGGCCTTGCCAAAGGTGACCTGGGCCCTCGCACCGCGGGGGTTCAGGCCCCCAGACGACCCTCTCCGACGGGTGTCCAGGAAGCCCTTCTGTCCGGCACGGTGGGCCCAGCCGGCAGGGCCGCAGGCCCAGGACCAACCTGGGTTGCCATTCTCGGCACGGCTGCTCATTTCAACTCCTGGTCACACAGCAAACCTCCACGAACTAGGGTTTTCAAAAAGAAATGTTCTCGGGATCAGAGCCAGGACAGGCTGCTAGGAGTACGAGAACCCTAGCCGAGGTGATGGCCGCTACTTTCCGGACATTGAACTGTAACAGCGGCTGCAGAATTAATTGGGTCGCAAACAACGCACTGTCTCTTTAAAGGGTTTTCCTGCGGCCAGTTGTTTACAAAGAAATTCCTGGAGCCAGGAAGCAGGGCTGACTCTGGAAGCGGAGCAGGTGCGCAGGCAGCGCCGCCCGCCGACAGCCTGCGAGGGCGGGGGCGGCTGCCGCTGCGATTCGAGCGCGTTCCGACTCAGCGGGCCGCCCCGCGGACCTCGGCCGGCCCCGCTGCCCCCACGCGGCTGCGGTCCAGCTCGGCGACCGGCGGCGGTCCGGGGGGCGGGGCGGGGCCGGGGGCGGGGCCAGCCGGGCGCGGTCACGTGTGTACACAGGCCCGCGCGGCGTGCGCGCCCAGAGCCTCCCCGGAGCCCCGCCGAGCGCCCCACGGCGACTGCGCGGCCCTGCGAGCCGGTGAGTGGGCGCCGAGGGCGCCGATCGCGGGGTGGGGGCGGTCGGGCACACTTGGGGCTTCCGGCCGCGGGGGGCAGCCTGGGGGCCGGCGGCCCCGGCCTGGCGCGGTCCCCTCCCGCGGTGGGGGCGCTGTCCCCGTCCGTGGCTGCCCTCCGGCCATGCCGAGCCCAGCCGGGCCGCTGCCCCGCGGTCATTCACCTGTCGGGGCGGCTGAGAGCTGCTGGTTCCTCCCACGTTCTGCGGGGCTGACTGCCTTCTCCCAGGTCGCCACGGTCATAACTTCGGACCCCTTTTATGCCTACAAAATTGGAGTAAGTTCTGGAGCAACATAGAAATGGTGATAGCAAGTGTCTTCAATGGTCCCAAGACACTGGGATAAAGACAAAATTCTCGGGCCTGGAAAGGCTCCTGGAAAACTTAACTGCCCACCACAGGGAAGGCAATGCCAGGTCAAAGACACGCGTCAGCTGGTCTCTTGAGTGGACTGTGCGGCTGCCAGTGTGGGGGTCTGGCCGGCCTTGCAGGGAGGAGGGCCAGGCTGTGCGCCACCGCCCTCAGCAGCACTTGTCTCTGACGGCCCCTCAGCGCTGGCCGTGTGCTCGGCAGCTGCCCATCTTCACCACAGGACCGTCCTTCCCGCTCTTCGGCATCTAGCAGGGGCTGGGTTCAGTAACAGCGGCCAGCAGCTCGCTCTCACGGGAGCCAAGACCCTCCTGGCCCTGCCCCCAGGCTGCTCACCCACAGTGGGGCCGGACACCCGACTGCCTCAACCCGGCCTCCCCAGCCACCATGAAGAACTCCGCCTTGGGAGTTCCCGTTGTGGCTCAGTGGTTAATGAATCCGACTAGGAGCCATGAGGTTGCGGTTTCCATCCCTGGCCTCGCTCAGTGGGTTAAGGATCAGCATTGCCATGAGCGGTGGTGTAGGTGGCAGATGCAGCTTGGATCCCGTGTTGCTGTGGCTGTGACCGGCAGCTGTAGCTCTGATTGGATCCCTAGCCTGGGAACTTCCATATGCCACCAGTGCGCTCCTAAAAAAAAGGAACTGAACTGCCTGCCTTGGGCCTGGTGACACTGTCCATGACCCGCTGCAGAGCCAAGGACCATCTGCAGGGTCCAGCTCTCTAAACCAGAACCTCTGCTACCTTCCTAAGTGAAAGCCTATAGAGAGAACAGGCTTTTAGAAACTAGCTTCTAGCTGGTGAGAGCTTACTCTCTCAGTCACAGGCAGGAAGCTGAGGCTGCCCCCCCGCCCCCGCCACTCCCTTCCTGCCTCCCTGGGGGATGGAAACACTCTGAGGACAGAGGTGTGAGCCTTGTCCACCCTGGCCCGGGGTCCCTGCCGCGCAGAAGCCCTGGCAGCTGGGTGGTGGGAGGAGGACGCAGTCAGCCACCTGGTGCGGGTGTCAGGGTTTCCAGGTAGAATGCAGAGCAGGCACAGCTGTTACATGAGGGGACGGCGGCGCCACTGCAAAGACCCCTGCCTGGAGAGGTGCAGCGATGCAGGTGGGAGGGGGCCGGGCTGCTTCTGGAGCAGGGAGAGGAGGGCACCCATCCCCCAGGCCCTAGGATGTCGGTTAGAGAAGCCACTTGCCGCCCAGCCTCTCAGGCCCCCGCCGCACACCAGGGCCGAGTCTTGGGGGCGGAGCAGCGTGGAAGTGCATGTGACAGAGCTGTGCTTCTTCCTCCTTAAACCTCATGTCCAGCCATTTCCCTGTGGTTACTGCCGGCTCCCCGACTCTCTAAGGCTAAAGCCTCTTGCACAACTGGGCTCCCCAGGCCGCATCTGTCCACAGGGTCTCACAGGCCCGGGGCCCCAGAACGCCACGCAGGCATCAGAGCAGACTGGCTCCTTGCAAACAGCACCTCTCGAGCAGCAGAGGGACAGCGTGAAATGGGCCAGGTGTCCTGTGTGTCCCCAGCGTGCCCACCCTGGGTCCCCCTTCCTCTCACACAGGCGGACAGGAGGGTGGAGGGCACCCAGGAGTGTCCCAGTTTGCATTACAATGGAGGAAGCCACTATTAGAGCAAATGCAATGAGTAAAAATGCTGGCTGCTCCCTGGAAAGAACCAGAGGCGGGGTCAGATCTGTGGCTCTGAGCACCTCCCGCAGGTACGGGCACACCAGTCAAAGCCGGGCCGGCTGGGGAGTGGACGGGGTGCCAGGCCTGCCCCGAGGCTGGAGTGGAGATCTGATCTGTTCTCAGTCTGGCCCCTGAGCTTCTGAGCGAGTCTGTGTCGGCTCCTTCGGCCAGGAGTACCTGCAACGAGCACTGGCCTCGAACCACGCTGGTCAGGGAACTCAGAAGGCAGGAACTCCACCCCAGAGCTCACGCCCCATCAGCCTCCGGGGAGAGGAGGCCCAGGGCCGGCGCCCCGCTGGCCCAGTGAGGACCCGCTGCTCGGCCGTGGTCCCCGAGCAGTAGATGTGCCAGCTTTCTTCCACCGAAAACCAGAGGCAGCTTAGTTTATGCGTCTGAGCCAAGCTGCCCAGTTCACTCACTGCTCTGCAAGTCAGAACCGTAAAAAGCAAAAGACTGCAAAAATCAAAACAAGCTATCCCTATACTGAGCCCTCCTCCCCACAGCCAGGAAGGCAGGGCGTCTGCGATAGGAATCAGTCTGCGTGAGCGCCCCACGCTGAAAACCCACACGAACAGCAGCCTTTTCGAGCTCTGGCTTCTACCAGCTGGATGTTCATTGTACTTAGAGCCTCTGCGCGTTAATTCAAAGGGAAATAAACATTCAGGAGTCATGTTCAAAGCATCTCGGTGACTCCGGGACAGCGAGCTGAGGTCCAGGCCCGGCGCACAGCCGCTCTCCAGGACAGTCAGCTGGGCCCAGCTGTCTGCCCACCAGGACACACCGCGCGGGCCTCCCTGTCCGTTCTGCCTCCCGCACCGGGGCTCTGCCGCTCCCTTCAGGTGGGGCCTCTGACACCCGCTCACGCACCCTCTTCCCCAGACCCAGCCGGCCGGGCTGCGGGCAGAAAGCAAGGAACACGGCCCCTTCGGTGGGGACCAGCAGGGTGCAGCGGAGCAAGTCAGTGACTGCGGAGAGCTGGCTGGCCGGCCTCGCACTGGCTCCACGTGTACACACCCGCGCTCACGCTCCCACGGGAGCCCCTGCCTGTCTCGGCTGCCGGCCCGCCTCGGCAGCCCACAGCAGGTCCCCGCTCCCTGCCGGCTGCCACTCTGACCTGCTGCTGGCATCCTGTTTCCATGGAGATCACCGTGTACTTTAGCCCCGGATTTTAGCAGAAGGTTCATTAGCTGCCTACAGACATTCACTTTTGAAGAGCTCGTTTATACAATTCCGGGCTCTTTTTAAAAAGGCCTAGGAAGAGAGACTGATGTCTGGCCTCGAAGGCTTCTAACAGCTCCCCGGCCGGGATGCGCGAGAGGGGCCTCGGGCACGCTGCAGGGGAGAGGGCCTGGAGCGCTGGGACCCCAGCTCAGCCAGCTGCAGCCCCACAGCTTCTCTGCTGTCTGGGGGGCACAGAGACCCCAGAGGCGAGCTCGCACGTGACCTGCGACCTCAGCGGACGGAGGCCCTGCAGGGAAGCTGGCACGAAAGCCACCTGTGCAGTGGGGACAGGCGAGAAGGTGCAGCCCCGCACCGCCCCAGCCCCAGGACGTGCCCGCCCGACGACCTGGGGAGGATGTTCCTGAACTGGGGGGGAGGGAGGACGCGGCCGGCCTCACCGCAGCCACGCGGCTGTGCAGAGTCACAGTGCGGTCCTCCCTGCAGCCCGCAGGCAAGGCTCCCACACAGCAGCCTCAGTCCCTCCCGAGGGACGCGCCCAAGCTGCTTCCTCAACGTACGACTATTTAATAGGACGGGGCCTCAGCACGCCTGTCACCGTCAGGTCCGCTCTGTTGCCTGGCCTGCTGCCCCCAGCCCCTCAGATAACCGCGGGGGGGGCTGCAGCCCCTCTACTCGGACCCCAGCCCCTCCCAGGTTTCAGGGCTCCTGGACCGCTGCGCAGAGGCGTGGCCCGTCAGCTCATCTTTCCTGCGGTCTGGCCACGCCCCGGGCCCCGCACTCTGAGCCTGGGGCCCTCAGAGCGCGGGCGCGCGCCTCCTGGGCGCCGCGGGGAAGCACCTGCTCAGGGCGCAGAGCAGGGCAAGGAACCAGCAAGGATAGCAGCCCGGGGTGGGCCCAGCCACCACCGCGCCCTGCCACAGCCCAGGGTCTCGGCCCCCTCTCGGTGCCTGCAGCCCCTGCCCGCCTGAGCCTGGAGCAGATGGCTCTTCAGTGCCACGTGGTGACGGGACAGCCCCACCAGAGGGCTTCCCACGCAGCAGCCCCCTCGAGGGGCTCACGGGGCAGGTGCGGGAGAACGTCGACATGGAAGACGACCCCTGGGGCCAGAGGAGGCGGAAGAAACTGCTCTTGAACACAGGGGTCCCTGTGTTGAGTGACTGTCACCCCAGCGAGGGTCGAGGAGAGAGGACTCTAGAAACAGCCCAGTCATTAGAAACTGGATGGGGGACGGAATCCCGCAAGCCTCTGCTCCTTGGGCCTCCCGTGGGCCATCACCCCCCAGCCCCTCCCCGGGGCCCCCACAAGCAGACTGGTCTCGCCCCTTCCAGGCCTTCCGATGGGCCAGCCGCAGGATGCCCCACCAGCCTGCAGAGGCCGATGGCTGTGACCCAGCCAAGTGCCACAGGTGGACGCCAGCTTTTCTGACCACGAACCTGTGGCCTTGGAGCCTCGGCCTGGCCTCCCTTCCGAGGGCGAGGCTGACGGGGGCCGAGGGACCCTCTGTGCGGCACATACGGCGACCTTGACCTGTTCCCTCAAAGGCCCCCCGGCCCCGAGGGGAGCGGCAGAGGTGGACAGGGAGGACCGCGCCCCGCGCTCACAGAGCAGCAGCCCCCAAGCTGCGTGCGGGCCAGCTTGAGCATCGGGACCCGGCCCAACTGCCCGGTGCTCTCAGGTTTTCTGTAAGAAATGCGATTTACGGAGCTCCAGCCTCTCCCGAGCTCGCCTCTGTGACGTGCTGGGAGCAAGAGAGACTGAGCAGAGGCTTAAGCATCGGGGGTACGTTCCGAGGCCGCCGAGCGCCCCCTGGCCCCGTGGCGCGGACCTCCGCTCCGGTCCGCAGCAGCCCCTGCACCCGGGCCGGCCGCAGAGCCCCCGCGGCCGCTCTCCCCCTCCCTCCAGGGACCGGCCGGCGCCGTGAAGACCACCCCGCCTCCTGCAACAAGGCTGGCCGAACGCCTGCTCCACCAGCACCTCGCAGGGCCAGAAGGGGAGCGAAGGCTGCTGCTTCACGAGGGTAGTGACAAGACCCCCAGGAAGAGGGGCTGCAAGTCACTGTCAGAGCAGCAGTTAGTGCTCGTGTGGGAGAAACAGCAGACTTAAAACCGAACCATCTCGGACAGCCTGGGCCAAGGGCCTCCCGGTGCGCAGGCCGCCCGCAGCCCCTCCCAACACCCAGGGCCATGGCCGCCCTCAGCGCACTCCCGGCCGAGCAGGCGATCGGGGCTCGGCGGTTCTGCCACCGGCATCACTGTGAACCCGGTGGCAACGCGCCCGCATGTGCCAGGCCCGCCCCTGCCTGTGGACCGAGCAGCCCGGGGTCCACAGGACACACGCGCGCACGCCCGCTGCACGACAGAAGCAGCCACTGGCCAGGCTCCCGAGGGCGAGGAGTGCGCCGGCTCTGCGCCCCTGTCCCCACAGAGGGGGCAGGAACGGGCTCTGGCCCACAGAAGCTGCCCCGGGAGGAGCCGGCCCCGACCACAAGGGCAGGTGCAGGACAGAACCGGGACCCCACGGAGCGGCCCGGCCAGGCCTGCGGCAGCGGGTCCACAGAGGACCTTTGGTGGCCCCGGGAGGCAGGACGGCAGGTCGGGGCCCTCCCAAGGTCTCGTCTGATGAAGGGTCTGTGGAGAGGCCAGCGTGGGCGCTGCGCTGAGGGAAACGGGAGGTTTCGGAGGCTGGGGGGCAGTGATGAGTATGCAAGGGGCCGCCGGTCGGGGCGGGGCTGGGCAGAGGCAGGTCCTGGAAGGGAGCCCGGCAGGCAGCGCAGAGGCAGGCGGTCCTGGCTGGGGCTGGCGGGGGGTCTGGGACACTGGGGTCCTTGCTGATCCTGAGCCCTTGAGCTGAGGGGGCTGCCGGAAAGTGGATTGATCCTGCCGCTTGGGGAGAACGTGGCAGCCGTCAGAAGAGAACCGTGGACGGCGGCGCGTCCAGCCCCCCCGGGGCGGCCTCCGAGGTGCTGGGGCAGGGGGCCAGCCCTCGTGGACTGCCTCTGGCGCAGGACCGCGGAGAGGACCCTTCCTGGAATCTGGGTCTGCACACTGGCTGCCGCCCAGGTTCCTCCTTCTCGGGAAGGAAGTGAGCAGAGGCCAGGTCACCGGAGAGAGCCCGGCCCAAGTCCGTGCGGAGGGTGGCGGCCCAGCCATTGTTCCCAGGCCCTCTCCCCAGACGGGCTGCGGGGGGCTGTTCCCGATAGAGGAAGGGAAGCAGCGGCCGTAGGGGGCGGAGGCGGGACCAGGCGCTGCGCCAGGAGGGCCGGCTTGGCTTGCGGGCACCCGCTCGGGTCGCAGGTGCCGGACGGCAGGGAGGGGCCTTCCAGCAGAAGCAGCTCGGGGACAGGACAGGGCAGGATGGCCACCCGCCAGCATCCCCGGGAACGCCTGGTGTGACGAGAGTGACCAGCTGCCTTGCCGCTGGGGCAGGCGGACGCTTCCCGACACGATGGATGCCAGGCAGCCCCACAGGCCCCGGGGCTGGAGAGGACGGGGTGCTGTGATGGTTCTAGCCAGGCGGCCACTACCCACCCACCTGCAGCCTGCGCACGTCCTGGTGACACAACCCTCTGTGACAGCAGCAGCCCCATCTGCTTCCTCCTTCTCCCTCTCAGCTTCGTCCTCGAGCTCCCGCTCCAGGACCTGACACCTGGAGAAACGAAGGGACAGACACGCGAGGTGTCACGCTGAGGTGTGCTGAGAGCAGATGAAGACAGGCACTTGGTGGCTTGTGACTTGTCCTGGAGATCGAAGTCGTCCCCGTGGCTGACCTGTGGCCGGTGCACACAGAGGTGCGTGTAGCTTACGGGGGAGTTTCAAAGTTCCGTGTCCACGGGCTGTCTGTCAGCAAACAACTCAGGCGGGTTTTTAATGCAGACCGGCCCTGGGCAAGTCGGCTGCACAAGCACGTGAGTCTGTGGAAGGGCTCCCCGTGACCGTCCCCCAAGAATCAGGCTGTTCTTCGGCCGAGGCAGGGGCCCTCGCAGCGGCTCTGCCCTCCTGGGCCTCGGCCCACCAGCCAGTGGTGCCCCCGGGCCTGACACGGACCCAGCAGGGGGCTGGCCTCCTGCCCCCACCCCTTTTCCAAAGATTTCCTCCTGGCTGCACCCGCGTGGAGGAATGGGGCTGTCCAGGATGGCGGGGCAGCAGCGGGTGCCATGGGGCCCGGGGTGGGGAGCAGGGGACCACCCCCCTGTGTGAGGGCCCCACATACAGACTCACAGCCCGAACGCCGGAAGCGGGAGGGGCCGCTGCACCTGACCTGGGGGGAGGGCCGGCGTGAGGTCCCCGAGACACAGGCGGTGCCCCCCAACGCGCGCACGCAGCACGGAGGAGGCGACCGGGTGAGGTGGGGCGGTGGGCTGGAGGGGAGTTGAGCTGCAGTCCCGCCCCTGCAAGGGGGGACGGCTTGAAAGGGGCCCTGGCGGGGACGTCCCGGGCAGACCCCAGGGGCCTGGAAGGCCCTGCAAGCCGGGTGAGGCCGGGCGGAGGGGGCCTGGCTGCAGGCTGGTCACCGCACCGACAGGCCGCTCTGCAGGAGCCGCTCCCCAGCCGCCAGCCACCGTCAAAGCCGAGGCCCAGCGGGCAGGTCGGGGAGGAGCCCGGCACCGAATCTCGGCCCGGAGCACCCGCCGTCCCCAGCCCCCAGCTCTGGGTGCTGCAGAGAAGGCCCTGTGTCCCTGGGGTGGGTCAGACGCTCCCGCGGAAGGTGTCGGGGCTGGCACGTGGGCAGCAGCAGGCAGCTGGCAGACACCCCCACCACGTCGGCCCGCACCCCCGCCGCTGGGCCCCACGTGTCCCGCGTCTGCTCCCTGTGCGGGCTCTTCCGTGGGGAGGGGGCCAGGCTGCTAACAGCAGGGCGGGTGCGCAGTGCCCCCAGGTCTGGGGACAGCGTTTCCCCCCTCGCAGAGCTGGAGGCCGGGCCGGGTCAGAACGGTCTGCGCAGACCGTCGGGTTCTTCCTTTGCGGTGGTCCCACTGCCAAGGCTCGGCCCCTCCCCAGCTGTCCGCCCGCGCACCAGGCCCCAATGGTCTGCCAGGCCGGCGCCCAGGCTCACGGGACCCATGGGGACCACACAGGTCCGCTCCTGAGGTTGCCAGGCGGTGGGAGGTGGCAGGTTTCTGGACATCAGGCGCGGGGGTGGCGGCGGACAGCTGGGCGGGGGATGGCAGAGTCCCGACGGACGCGGGAGACGGGGACGTGCGCAGCAGGGCGGCGGCTGCCTCGTCGGCAGAAAGCCTGCCACGCACAGAGGGGCCAGGCCTCAGGGCCACCCCGGCCTCCTCCACGGGCCTTTCTCACCTTGGCCTCATCACCGCCTGTCACCAGGAAGCGACAGCAGGCGTGTTACAGGCCGAGAGCTATGCAGGTGCCGGCGGCCCTGGGGGCAGCGTCTCTTTAACTGGCTCTCAGTCGAGAAGGGGGTGCTGGCGGTGGCTCGGCACGAGACCTCCCCCAGGGGCAGCGGGGGCAGGCAGCTGGGGGTGGCCCCGGGCCAGGGCTTGGGGACTGGGGGCTTCCGCCAGGCTCACTGCTGCTCTCCCCACAGCCCGCCATGTGGAGCTGTGGCCCGCTCAACGGCAGCGGCGGCGAGGACCAGCTCCTGTGCCAGCACGCCCAGCGAGCCCTGCCGGCCCTGTCCCTGCTCTACCTGCTGGTCGGCGTCCCCCTGGGCCTTGGCTACAACACGCTGCTGCTGCTGGTCAACCTGCACGACCAGGCCAGCATGACCATGCCCGACGTCTACTTCGCTAACATGGCCGTGGCGGGCCTGGTCCTCGGCGCCCTGGCGCCCGCGCACCTGCTGGGCCCCGGGGCCTCCGGCTGGGCCGTGTGGGACTTCGGCAGCGAGGTCCGCGTCGCGCTGCTCGTGCTGTTCAACGTGTCGGCGCTGGTGAGCCTGTACTGCACGGCCCTGCTGGGCCTGGACTGCCACATCGAGCGGGCCCTGCCCCGCACCTACATGTCCAGCGTCTACAACACCAGGCACGTGTGCGGCTTCGTCTGGGGCGGCGCGCTGCTCACCAGCTTCTCCTCGCTGCTCTTCTACGTCTGCAGCCATGTGGCGGCCAGGATCGCCGAATGCGCCCAGATGCAGGACGCCCAGGCTGCCGACGCCATCCTGGTGCTCATCGGCTACCTGGTGCCCGGCCTGGCCACGCTCTATGCACTCGTGCTCATCGCGCGGGTCCGGAAGGAGGACACGCCGCTTGACCGGGACGCAGGCGGGCTGGACCCCTCGGCGCACAGGCTCCTGGTGGCCACCGTGTGCACGCAGTTTGGGCTCTGGACGCCTCACTACCTGACGCTCCTGGGGCGCACAGTCCTGGCCGCCAGGGGGAAGCCCGTGGACGGGCAGCACCTGGGGGTTCTGCTCTTGGCCAGGGACCTGTCCAGGCTCCTGGCCTTCTGCAGCAGCTGCACCCTGCCCCTGCTCTACCGCTGCATCAGCAGCAGCTTCCCCGGCAAACTGCAGCGGCTGATGAAGAAGATGCCCCGCAGGCACCGCAGCTGCTCTTTGGACCAGGCGGGGGCACCACCGGTGACGGCGTAGACAGCCGACCTGGGGCTGCGGCCAGCAGACAGCACAGGGCTGGTGGCATGGCCCACGGTGACCAGGCTGCCTGTGACCGCGCCTCGCAGGCCCCCTGCCATCTCCCGCTCCCCGGGCGGTGCCCCGCGACGAGCACAGAGCTGTCCGAGGCGTCCCCCTGAAGGCCACACTCAGGCCAAGGCCACTGCATCCAGGCAGCAGGTGCTAGTGGTCAGGGCACCTCAGCCCTCGGGGTGTGAGCTCACCCCGTGACACATGCGTCTTTCAGTCCGCGCCCTCAACACCCCGCTTCCCGCAGCCTCAAATGAAGTCACGAAAGCTCACACCAGTATTTACTCTGTGTTGTTCAAATGATCGGCCCCCTTCCTCTCCCTGCAGTCCTCGTGCATGCAGGGGGTGTGGTGGGAGAGTCACAGGCATGAAAGTGTAGGAGACGGCACAGCCGCACACGCGGGGCCGGGGCCGCACTCAGCGCCGAGCCCGCTCCCGCCCCCGCTGATGCCGCGTCACGGCAGGCCTGCCCGAAGCCAGTCCCCACGGGGCACACTGCATGCTGATAAACCGTTAGGTCCCTGACCCGCGCGGAAGCCGAAGGCGGTGACGTGCCTGGTCAGGGGGCCGGGCCCACAGGCAGTTCCCGCTCCCCGACAACAGACAGAGGTCAAGGTGTGTGGCCCGGACATGGCTGTTCGTGGCGTCGGTGAGGGCGCACACAGGGGACTCAGGCACAGGGCCCGCCCGCCTTCCCTCCCACGTGTCCGAGCCCAGTAGGGGTCCCACCCGCCCTGACCAAACCCATGGATCCTTCCAAGGCTGGCAGGTGCTGTAAACGGCGACTTGAAAGAAGAAGCCCCTTCTTCCACCCCAAACTGATTTTTTTTTTTGCTTTTTGTCTTTTTAGGGCCACACCCACGGCACATGGAGGTTCCCAGGCTAGGGGTCTAGTTGGATCTGCAGCTGCCGGTCTACACCACAGCCACAGTCATGCAGGATCCAAGCCACATCTGTGACCTACACCAGAGCTTACGGCAAAACTGCATCCTTAACCTACTGAGCCAGGCCAGGGATCGAACCCACAAACTCATGGCTCCTATTCAGATCTGTTTCCACGGCGCCACGACGGGAACTCCCACCCCAAGTCTTTACAATGAAATAATAGGCCCACAGTCCTCTAGTCCTCAGTTCTGAAGCCCTGAAAAGCCCTAAAAACAAAGATTTGTTTTTCAATTTGCAGCAAAGGTACATGGGTACCTTTCTGAAGAAAGATGAGTGCTGGCGGGGAGCCTCGCCGTGGTCTGCAGCAGAGTCACATGGAGCACTCAGTTCTGAGCACCCATCTGGCCACGAGAATGTGGGGGGGGCGCTCCCCGTCTGATGGCCGTCGGGGGGAGCTGTGGAGGGGAGCAGCCGCGAGCCCCTGCGTTACTTCTGCAGGCAGCGTATCCGCTCCAAGAGGTGCAGTCTCGTGTGCACACACTCGGAGGCCCCAGCCCGATGTGAACTTGGAAAAACAGATCCCTTGCAGGAAACCTGGGGGGGGGGCCTGAAGAGGCTTCTGGGCTGCCGTCCCTGAGAGGCTGTTCCCTCTCCCGGCCGCACTGCCCCTGGGCAGAGTCCGGGCGGTGCTGGGGGGTGGGGAGGTCCCTGGCACAGCAGCCCTAAGAGCCTGTCACCTCAGACACGCCCACTCTCCGCTGGAGAGCCAGCACTACCGTTTGGGACCAGGGGAACTGGTGGGGATGCAGGCCAGCGCCGGCGGGTTTAAAATAAAAGGAACGCTTTGTGGCTTCATCTGTCTGCTCTGCGCCCCAGGACCAAGGCTCCGCGGGGAAGGCCGAAGCCCAAGCACACTGGTCTCTGTGTTCAGACCCCGCGTCCCCCTGCCCCGCTCATCTTCCCCAAACATTGGGGAGCCTCAAGTCACTTCTTTTCAGTTGCTCAGTGGCTTGGGATGCAAGCTCACCCGTCTCTGGGGGCCTCCTGGGGGGGGGCAGCCAAGCATTTCTCTGTCCCGTCCCCACCCGGTGTCCACCTCTGCTGGGGACAGGGGTCTTTCGGACACGCCGGCAGCCCAGTCGGCCCCTGCGGCAAGGGCCTCGGGCGCAGGCCCCACTCCTGCACGAGGAGCAAGCTGCCTTCGCCCTGGCCGCTGTGCCACCCAACACAGAACCCGCCTTCCATGAACATTTGCTGGGCGATCTCGTGGATTCGGGGGTCACCTCTCCCTGCCCGTGTCTCAGTCCCAGTCTGTCCCGCATCACCAGAGGACGGGACGGGTTCTGAGACGTTCAGAAGCGAATGAGAAGCTACTGGACAATGCCATGGCAGACTGCACGCAAACTCGTTTTTTTAAATTGGCCAATCCTGTATTTCTTCAAGCGTGTTTGCAAGATACCAGGAAGTAAATTTCAGCTTATGTTCCAAGGCCATTAATTCTGTTACTGACACTTCTTGACTATAATTTTATTTTTTTGTGTGTGGCTTACGGAGGTTCCCAGGCTAGGGGTCTAACAGGAGCTGTAGCCGCCGGCCTACATCACAGCCACAGCAACATGGGCTTCGAGCCCCATCTGCGACCTACACCACAGCTCACAGCAACGCCGGATCCTTAACCCACTGAGCAAGGCCAGGGATTGAACCTGCGTCCTCACGGATACTAGTCAGGTTCGTTACCACTGAGCCACAACAGGAACTCCTTCTACTTGACTATAATTTTAAAGTTAATGATCTTGTTTTTGTTAATATACAAAAACTCATCTATCTTGCCAAGCTTCATCGTTGAAGATCCCAAAGGTGAGTTCAATCTTGGGTTTCCTTCATGGAGATTATAAAATCTACTGCAGAAAACTGGGTCAGCTGCTAATTGTGGCAGATACGCCCAGAAATCAAACCTTCATTCCTTCACAAAAAGCACCTGACAGGAGTTCCCATCGTGGCTCAGTGGTTAACGAATCCAACTAAGAACCACGAGGTTGCGGGTTCGATCCCTGGTCTTGCTCAGTGGGTTAAGGATCCGGCGTTGCTGTGAGCTGTGGTGTAGGTTGCAGACGCGGCTCGGATCCACATTGCAGTGGCTGTGGTGAAGGCCAGTGGCCACAGCTCTGATTAGACCCCTAGCCTGGGAACCTCCACATGCCGCGGGTGCGGCCCTAGATGAGGCAAAAAGAAAAAAAAAAAGACAAAAAAAGGCCAAGACAGAACATCACTGAGAAGTCAGATTACGGGGTTCCCTTCGGAGCCCGGCAGTTAACAAACCCAACTGGGATCCACGAGAATGCGGCTTGGATCCCAGGCCTCACTCAGTGGGTTAAGGATCTGGCGTGGCTGTGGCCGTGGCTGTGGTGTAGGCCGGTAGCTACAGCTCCGATTGGACCCTTAGCCCGGGAACTTCCATGTGCTGTAGGTGCGGCCCTAAAAAAAAAAAAAAAACAGAAGTTAAATTATATGTCAAGTTCTTGGAATTTAAAACCAGCTGGGAACTTTGGGGGCAAAGTACTAAGCCCTTAAACCCCTGCCTGGACCACCTGAAGTTCTCCAAATGTATCTGAGAAAGAAGAAACTACTGAAGAAAACCCCACACATCTGAGGATTAAATTATTTGATACTTACTACCCGACTTCTGAACTCTTAGGTGCGTATTTCCAAGGGTGGGTGACACAACAGCAAACAGCACAGGAAGGGTCACGAGCGGCTCGCTCCTATCGTGCTGCAAGCCCAGTGCTTTCAGTTCCCTCTGTGCTTATTACAGCCGGCCCTGGGTCGGGCGGGCGCTCCCAGCGTCTCCCAGGTCTCCCAGGTCCGTGGCGGGCGGCTCGGCCGGTGCACAGGAGCCCTGGGCGCGGGGTGCACCGTGGATGAACCCGAGTTGTCCGAGGGCCAGACGTGTATCAAAGAGGCCGAGAGTGGACAGGTCCCGCGCGCGCCCCTCCGTCACTACGAGCAGCATTTTAGACGGTGACAGCGGCCAGGCCCACTCTGCATGGCACGGACACTGACCGGCCCCACTCAGGGCTCCCGTGAGGGCGTGGGGCCAGCCTCCCCCGCGGCTGACATGGCTTTGCCCACGGCAAGCACCCGAGAGATGTGAGAAACGGGCGAGGCAGTGACCCGCCTCGGGGCGGAATTCCGCGGACAGACCCGGGGCTGGCGGAGAACCCAGAGTGTGCACAGACCGAGTGCGAGGCCCGGCCCAGCGCGACCCGGGACGCGGAGCCCAGCCGCACGGGCAGCCAGCTGAGCCCCGGGGGTTCTCCCTTTTTGTCCAGGGGACTAAGGCAGAGCACAGACGAGAGCGTCAGGGGAGCCCCCGCATCCTGCCCGGCTGCCCACATACCCGCTGCCCGGCCCCGGCCCCTGACCCCAGCAGGAGCCAGCACGCGGGAGCCTGCTCCCCACTAGGGGAGGGCAGCCCCCCGAGCCCGACCGGCCCCCCTGGAACCGCCTCCGGTGGCCCCGCGCCCGCCATCTGAACCAGCCCGTCATCCCCATGCCGGCCCTTCGGAGACGCAACTGCCCGAGCGCGCACGCCCCAAGAAGCCCAGCCGCCTCTGTTCAGCCCTCGCGTAGCCTCCCTCGGCACTGCCGCGCCCCAGCCCTTGGTCTCCCCGCGTGGGGAGGTCCCCTGCCAGCAGATGACGGAGGACAGAGAGGGCCTGCCGGTGCCACAGCGGACGCGCGGACAGCAGGAAGCCACCTCGGCCCGCCCAGCCCCAGGGCCAGCGCCCACCGCTCGGTGCTCTCTTCTGGGCTCCCCGCGTCCGACAGCGACCCTGCAGCCCCCCTCCGGCTCAGCCACCTCCGGCCCCAGGCTGCCAAGGTCTTCTGGAAGCCAGTGGTCGGAAATGAATGTGGTCCCACCACGTTCCCCACGGACCAGCGGGAAGAGGGCGCCCAGCTCCGTGGCAAGGGCTCAGGAGGACCTGGTCTGCACAGGGACACAGAGGGGGCCGGACTGCAGGGCCAGGCAGCCGTCACCTCCACGTCTGAGCTGCTCCCACCGAGGCTGACGGTGGGGGCCTCTGTGCGCAGCTGACGCCGTTTTCGCTGCCACCGAGGCCCCGAGCTCAACGCTGGCACAGTTTCCCACCTGCTCTACTGCTGGTGGGCACCGGGGTGTCTGCGACCACGGCTGGCTCCTGCGAGTGGGGACCCCAGGAGTGGCTGCAGCTGGTGGCGCTCCCACCCTGGCTTTGTCTGACTCCAGGTGGTTCTCGGTGACCCTGGAGGCCAGCCCTCACCTCCCTCGTCAGTGGGACCAGTCCCAGAGACCCTGATCAGAGGCGTCTCGGGAGCGCTGTAATGCAGGCTTGACCCCTGGCCCGGCGCAGCGGGTTACAGATCTGGTATTGCCGCAGCTGTGGCTTGGATATGATCCCTGGCCCAGGGAACTCCATGTGCTCTGAAGCTGCCAAAAAAGAAAAAACAAACAGGAGTTCCTACTGTGGCTCGGTGGTTAATGAGCCTGACTAGTATCCGTGAGGACGTAGGTTCAATCCCTGGCCTCGCTCAGTGGGTTAAGGATCTGGTGTTGCCGTGAGCTGTGGTGTAGGTCGCAGACACGGCTCGAATCCCGTGCTGCTGTGGCTGTGGTGCAAGCCGGCGGCTGTAGCTCCGATTGGACCCCTAGCCTGGGAACCTCTATATGCTGAGGGTGTGGCTCTAAGAAGAAGGGAAAAAAAAAGGAGAGAGAGAAAAAGGACAAGCCCCCGCCATATACCAGGGAGTCAGCAGCTGCCATATGGGCTGACCCACTGTCCCACCACCATCACAGACACCCTGCGGCCGTCACACCCACGACAGCACTGAGCACGGCTGTCTCAGCACAGGGTTAACCCACTAGAAATCTCGCCTCCATCAGCCAGACGACGGGAGACGCCCGAAAGTGCACCCAAGTCTCCAGAGCACAGAAGTGTCAGGGTCTCCAAGAACCACGGGGCAGGTCTCGTGTCCGGTGTTCACGTGAGGCAGGCGGCTCAGGCCACGCAGGCCCCGGAGCTCCCTGCCGGGCGACCTGGGCGAGCTCTGCGCCTCTCTGCGGCCACCCCCTCTGCAGCCATCCGGCGCTGGGGAGTGCTGGCAGCATGAGCCCTGCCGGGTCACCGTGCCCTGAGCCAGACGCCTGGCGGGTGTGGACCCGAAGCGGCTGCAGCCAGGTGACCACCGGGCAGACAGAACCACGGTCGCACAGCTAAGGGCGGACAGGCGGGCGGTCCCCTCTGGGACACACCGGGGCCAGGCAGGGGACCGGCAGTGGCTTTTGGAAGATGAGGTGTTCCTGGACGACAGAGGGAGCGTGAGCCGGCGGCCATGGGGGAAGGGCCTCATGGCCACGGGGTTCCCGGTGCTGCACCCCAAGTTTCTCAGCACCCCACACCCAACACCCTAACTGCCCCAAGAGACGGGGACACCACCTGTTTCCACAGGAAGGAGCTCAAAACAGCTGGTGGGCCCAGGCGCCACCCTGGCCGGGGTCAGCACGTGGACGTGGGCCCAGGGTGGACCGAGCTGGGGGACGCGGCAACGCAGAGCCGTGGAGACACCTGGTGGCCTGCCTCTGGCCCTCCCGGCGAGGGTCCCCGTTTGCGGAGAGGGGGGACAAGTCCAGTGGAGGAGAAGCCGGGTGGGGGCCGCCCTCTGGGTCACAGAGCCCCCGCGCAGCGCCTCGGGGAAGCAGAGCGCAGGGCGGCAGGAGCTGGGCGGCGGGCTCACCCCAAGGAGTCGTGTGTGCGGCTCAGGAGCCCGGGTGCCAGCGCCCCCGAGGGCCTCGACCCACCGTCGCCAAGGGAACGCGGGCAGGAGGGGCTGCGGACGGCGGGACCCCGACGGCAGAGCACAGGTCAGAGAGCCTGGGGCGTGGCAGGCAGGAGGGAACCTTCTGGAAGGACGGAACCCTGCTCGCTCTGGCGGGGCTGCTCGCACAGCTGTGCCTTGCGCAGGACACTCAGAAGCCGGCCGGGCTCCCCCTGCAGGAGGAGCCCCGCCTCGGAACGGGGAGAAGAGATGCCGCCCACCCTGCTGGGCACTTCCGCGAAGGCCCAGCCGGAGAGGCGTGTGGGCAGGGCTCCCCCCAGCGGCCACGGACGCCCTCAGCCTGTGCAGGAGCCGGGCCACTGAGGGGGAGCCTGCCCCTAAAGTGGCTTAGGCTGAAGTGGTGGGGCTCCCACAGGCTCTCACCCCTCGCCCGCGAGTGGGGGGGACACAGAGCAGGGCCCAGAGGACGGGGGACACAGAGCAGGGCCCAGAGGACGGGGGACACAGAGCAGGGCCCAGAGGACGGGGGGACACAGAGCAGGGCCCAGAGGACAGGGGCACGGCATGGGCAGGAACAGAGGAGCCAGGACCCAGCAGCTTCCTGAGCTGCTCCGGGGCGCACCCAGGTTCCCACAGCCCCGGCCAAACGCTCCTCATTCGCCAGCAGTCTCGGAACCGCACCCCCGTGGCCAGCACGCCCGGGACCTCTGCTCCTGCACCCAGGCCCCAGGCTTCTGGGGCTCCGCCGGCCGCCTCGGGGCCGTCCTCCCAGCCCCTTCGGCTGGGCCAGCAGTCACGCCCGCCCTGCCGGCCGTTTGGCTCAACACCCTCTGACTTCCTCGCCTGGGTGGTCTGGCAGCCAGTGACACCATCAGGAAAAAGGCCAGGGCGAGCCTGCCAGCAGGCGGCCCGGTACCCAGCCCACGGGAGCCTGAGCCCCGACCCGGGAGAGCCGCGTCTACACTGGAGCGGCGATCCCGCGTGAACAGTGCTCGGGAAGGCGCCAGGTCAGACCAGAGGCCCCCCGCCGGCTTCCAGGTGCCGTGCTCCACCGCGCAGCTCTGCGGACCGACCGAAAAGCACTCACGTGTGTTTTCCACAGGTGAGCAGAGGCTGCCGCAGAGCTGCTGCGGAAGGCGACACGTGAGCGACAAGAGTCGACAGGAAACGACACAAAATGCCCCCTCACCCCTACCCCCGCCGGCAGCCGTCAACCCGCCCGCTCTGGGCCTGCGTCCTCTGGGAGCGCCACCGAGGGGGAAGCGCGCAGCGCAGGGCTGGCGTGCAGGCTCGGGCGGGCTGGCCCAGGCTGCTGGGGTGTCCCAGCCCCGTCCCCTCAGGGCCCCCAGAGAGCAGCCGCGCGCACTCACCCCTTCACAGACAGCACGGCTACTCTCCGCTGTCATCCCAGCTCTCGGGCGGAGGGGCCCCTGGGGAGGTGGGTGGTCACCGGGCCAGGCCCGAGGACACAGCTGACCACACGGGCTCAGCACAGCACAGAGTGCCCTGGAAAACCGGGTGCGGGGGAGGGGCCCTGTCCCTGACACAAGCTGCACCGGCCCCCTCAACACGCGGCCGCGGACACTCAGGGGAGCCAGGAAACGGGCGGTGGCCTGGGGCGTGACCGCCTCCATGACGCAGGGCTGTGTGGGCCAGCTGGGCCCCACGTGCTCCCAGGCCTCAGGTGCCCTGCCCAACCCCGTGTTCACAACGCAGGGGACGGGGCAGCAGTGGGGACACCGCCAGCTGGGGGAGCCACAGGCACGCCATCCAGGGAGCCCTTGTCTCCTGCCCCCAAACCAGCCCAGAGCGGGTGGGCTCGGGGCGCAGAGGACGTCGGCGCCTGTGCTCAGACCAGATGTGACAGAAGGCGGGACGCAGGGCCCGTGACCCCAGAACTCTTCCATCCTGTGCGGGGCGGGCCCGACAGGACAGGGACCCCGTGTGCAGGACCGAGAGAGGGATCCGCACGCGTCCCCAAGCAGGGCCGGCCTGGGGAAGCCGCAGAGGCCAGAAGGCAAGTTCCTGTCACGGGCCCCAGCTCCCCAGCTCCCCCTTCTCCCGGCAGGGCCTCTCCTGGAAGTCAGGGGGCGCCCAGGACCCCCCCAGTGCTGGGGCTTGGCCGACCCGTCCTCCGCTAATCCAACAACCCTGCCTGCGCGGGAGGCATGGGGGACAAGCGCGCTCTCCCACGCCCGCCTGCACAGCGCCAGCCCCCGCTGTGGGAGGCTGGACGCCCTGAGGGACGGCTCGGGATATGCTGCAGCGGGCGGGCTGGAGCACGTTCCCTCTGCCCGAGTGTGGGGCCGGGCCCTATTTTAGGAGGCAGAGCGTGGGGTCGGCAGGAAAGCGCCGGGGGGGGGGGGGGCACGAGACCAAACCACAGTCCGCTTAAAACTCGGCGTGTGGCTCCCATGGCCCCAGACCAAACTCCCGTCCCCCTCACACAACCGCCTGTTCCCGGGGGCTCGGGCCACCAGCGAGGGGGCCGCGGGCGGGTGCTGACCCCCCTTCCCCAGCGGGAGCCGCCACGCCGCCAGGTGAGCCGCCCCCCGCCCCCGGCCCACCACCCGCGCTCTGCCCGCTGGTATGAAGCCCATGAGAGCAGCTGGCAGAGGGGAGCCACGCTGGCTCCAAAAGCAGTCTGTTGATCCAGACGCTGGTTCCACTGCAAAGCGAAACGCCGTTTGATTCTCGCGCTTGGGGCTGCAGCGACCGGGCAGACAGCTGGTCCTTCTCACTGAGCTCAGATGGCAGCCGCTGAGGCTTCGGGTCCTGGAGATGTTGGCGGGGAAGCTGTCAGGATTCGCATGCTGGCGGGGACCCTCCCGAGAGCAGGCTCCCCTTGTCACAAAGACGCTCAGCGGGGACCAGTGCCCCACACCAGGGCCCTCCACCCAGCCCGCTCGCCGAAGCTAGGCCCCGGCGCGGCGGGTGGGTGGGCTCAGCTCGGGGAGGGCACGCGCAGCAGGCGCGGGCACAGAGAGCCCCCCACACCCGCAGGAGGCTCGCTGGCGCAGGGGGGCAGCGGTGGCCGCCAAACACCCGGTGCCGCCCCCGCCCCGCACAGGGCAGCCCCCGCGGAGCCCACTTCCCAGCCGACCGCGCAGCCCCGCAGCCAGTCCCCTTCCTCCAAGCCACCCGCTAGACCCCCAGTCCCGCAGCAGGTCCCCTGCTGCCCCTCACTGCGCCCTCGCGGCTCCAGACTGGGCGCTGCCAAGACGCGCTGCTGCAGGCGCGGTCCTCCTGGACTCGGCTTTGGAAGGAAACACTGAAGCCGGCACAGCGCAAACGGGGCGGTGCACAGCCAGCCTGAGGAGCCAGGGGCAGCTGAGCGCAAACGGGAGCACAGACCCCCCACCACCACCACACAGTGTCCTGGGCAGCCAAGGGGCCGCCAGGCAGGGTGCTCGGGCTCGGTGGCGGCGGGCACAGCACCCGGAGCGCTGGGCCTCACTGCCCCCCCACACGTGCTGGGCCCAGCCCCTCCCGGGGACAAGATGTGCCCACGGGGCTGCGGGTGAGTTTCCTGAGTGTCCTGGAAAGGGGGCGAAGGGAGCCCCTCCTCTCGGACTTCGGTGAGGCCATCTGCACGTCACCCACCAAGACACCCAGGTCCTGCAGGGCGGGAGCTCGGGGAGCGGACGCAGGGCTCCAGGGAGCGCCTCGGTCCCAGAGAGCAGCCCGGCCCAGCGTGTGCAAACCCGCTGCCAGCACTGCGCCACCGTGGGGCTGGCCACTCTGGGCACACGGCGCCTCAGTGGCCGCCCGGCTCCCAGTCTGCGCAGCACAGGGGACGGCAGGGAGGCGCGCACAGCCAAGACCAGAAGGCCCTAAAGAGCCGGGTCCTGCAGGGGGCGCCCAGAGCCTGGAGCGAGCGCCTCGTGCCGCCCAGGTCCAGGGGGTGCCATCAGGCTGACAGCAGGGCGCCGGCAAGGTCAGCAGCGGGTGTGCTGAGGCGCCGCCCAAGACTCCCAGGAGACTAGGGTCCGAGGCAGACGCGGCCGCAGGAGCGCTTGGCGGAGCCGAGGACGGAGTCCCCAGGAGAACCCTGGCCCCCAAGGCCCTCGGTGGGTGGCGCAGAGTCACCACCGCATAGCTCGCTGGCTACACACCCACCCAGAGGACAAGCAAGCTGCGAGCCGGAAGACGCCGGCGAGGCGAGACCTCACCTTGCAAATCCAGGCCAGGGGCAGAAAGTGAAAAGGAGGCTGGACGCTGGCGTCGGGAGGAACCCCAAGCCCCACTCCCGCACCACGGGTCAGGCTCACACCCCACCTTCTAATTCTGGAGGCCACCCTGGCGAGCTGGGGCGGGGCTGGGGCGAGACAGGACCCCAGCAGCCCTTCTGTGCGGCTGCGGGAGGGGCCCAGAGGTCCTCGGCCTGAAAGCGGCACCAGAACAAGCCCGGGGTCCGACTTCCCAGGAATCCCCGGGCTTCTGCAGGGGCAGCGCGGGGGTCGGGGCGAGGCCTCCGCGGGAGCAAGGCACACGGTCCTCGGACTCCGCGTGACGTCCGGCGCTCACCCTGAGAAGTGGGCTCCAAGGCGCCCCAACAAAGGAACCCCTACGCCCAGGTGAAAACCCACGTGCAAACGCTCAAGGCAGCGCTTTTCCTAGAGCCACAAGCTGGCAGAGCGCCAACGTCACCATCGCGAGCAGACAGACCAGCTGGGCCCGTCCTCACGGCGAACCCCGCTCGGCGGTGACAGGACAGCCCTCTGCTTGGGCCGCATCGCAGGGGTGCCGAGCGAGGGCGCCGGAGTGCTGGGTGCCTGGCGTGGGAGGTTCACAGGCCGGGTGTCCCCGCAGATCTGGACGTCACTTAGAGTCGTGTCACGGCTCTAAGTGACACCTGTCCTCCCCGGGGAGGGTCTGCCAGGGCTGAAGGGGAGCCTGGGCACCAGCGCCTGCGACCCCACCTCACGGGAAAACATCTGAATGTTACGTTGTCTCCCCAGGTAAACCCAGAACTGGTGGTGGAGACAGAGCCGGTGGGCCCGGCAGGCCAGGTGGCTGACAGACCCAGGCTGGGTGGTGGGCTCAGAGCCCCCTGAACCACGGCTCTGCGACTGGCAGGCCCTGAAGACCAGGGACTCTGGCAGTCGCAATCCACCCGCAGGACACCCGGGACTGGTTCTGCAAGCACGGGCTGCGCGGGCAGGGTCTCTGGGCGCTGGGGCCGCGAGGGGTGGGGGCCAGCGTGCCCGGCAGCCTTCCTGTCCTGGGAGGGTCCCGAGCCCGGGAGGAAGCAGTTCCGGGCCGTGGCGTGCATGGGGAGGCCGGGCCAAGGTCAGGTGGCCCCGCACAAGAGGCTGCATGCACGGCGGAACCAGCCCTGTCTGCAGACCCCATGTCACGGCCTCCCTCCACACAGACGCCGGGGAGAGCTGGAGCTCCTATGGCCGAGGCGGGCCGCGGCCTTGGAGAAAAGCAAACCCGGGGACAAGGCAAGCAGCAGGCCCTCCCCTCCGTCCGGTAACAGCCGATGGCCACCCCCGGGCGCCCTAGAAGGAACGCCCCCCGCCCCCCCCGCCCCCCCAGCCAGGACCGTGGTGTGCGCCCCGGAGGCCTGAAACGCTGGCCGCCTGTGGAGGCTGGACACCAGAACGGCCGGGGCCGTTTCCTGACCTCCATTCAATGCTCACGATGCCTCCCTTTCCATTTGCCTTAATTAGAGAGACAGGCCCGCTCGCTTCCTCTCGGCCCCTCAGCCATCTTAATTAGGATGTCACGCAGCACCCTGGGAATCACTCAGGGCTTAAGCGCCGGCACAAGGAAAACGTCACAGTGCCTTCCTGTGTCTCAGACCTTGGAGGCCGCGCCCAGGGATGGGGGTGGGGGTCCAGAGCAGCCCGGGGCCTGAGGAACGAACGGAGCGCAGCGTCGGTCCACGCGGAGAGCTCGTCACACACCGAGACAGAGCAGGCGCACGCCGGAACCCGCCCCCGCGCACACCAGTGTCGCAGATGCGTGCGCTGTGAGACAGCGAGACGAACACGGCGAACCCACGTCCGCAGAGACCCCCGCCAGGCGCAGGGTCAGGGGCCACAGGCAGCTGTTCTGCTGTCACAGGCCGGGAAGAAGGCCACTCACGTGTGCTGAGCTCATGCTCCCAACCTGGGGCCGCCCTGTGCGACCCTGCGGCCGGGCCCAGAGAAGGGGGGCTGGCACGTGCCACCTGGGCCCTCCCGCCTCTGAGAGTGCACGGCGCGGAGTCCACCGTCTGAATCTACAGCAGGCCACCCCAGCCCCGTCTGCCGGTTAAGGTTGAGGGGAGGGGACAGTGCTATCGGCAGCCGGGACGGGGGGCATTCACGGGGAAACTGCGTTACTCTGTGACAAACACCAGCAAGCCAGGCGGATCCTGTGGGGACTGTTACCTAGAGCCCCCCTCGCGGACTCCAGCTCTGTGCAGGGTGCCCCCACATCAGGACCTGTCAGAATTTTTCTGGGCCCAAGGGCAGTGACACACGCAAACCCAACCACCTGGCGGTCCCCCCACGAGGGCAGAGGCCCTGGATGAGACAAGCAAGTCGCACGGAGGGACTCAAAACTGAGAACCTGGGTCTCCCGGACACATCCCACTGGCCTGCTCCCGGCACCTGGGAAAACCACCAGGAATGCAGGGTGGCGGAGGGGGGGGGGGCTGGGGCTGGAGCACCCCACCCCGCTCCAGAGCGACCCGACCTGAACCTGCCCAGGACCACCGCCGCCGCCCCTCGGGAGACGGGACTGGGCCCAGAGTGTCCCTGACGCAGGGCGGCCTGGCCCCCGCTGCACAGCCCCCGCTGCTTCTGTTCGGGGTCGGCAGCGAGATGTGCGCCCACAACGTGTCCTGGATCCGGTACCGGAGCCGCGTCTCCACGGCCGTCGACGTCGCAGCCGCGCAGAGCGTTGTGTCCAGATGCGCGCTCGTCTACACAGCTCTGTGTGTCCCGTGAGCCTGGCGGCCGGGCTCTTCAACCTCGCCACCTTCCTCCGCGGCCGTGCCAGGCTGGGGGAGGGTCCCGAGCCCGGGAGGAAGCAGTTCCGGGCCGTGGCGTGCATGGGGAGGCCTCACCGCCACCAGCCTGCTGGCAACGCTGCTCTCGCTTGCGGCCACAGCCGCCGGGGCTGTGCCGTCCTCTCCTTTCTGCCCGACGCCTGCCGCGTTGCCACTCCAACGCGCAGCACGCGTGGCTGGCGGGGCTCTTCGTCTTGCTGCGGCGGCGACCCCCAGCCACCCGCACACCACCTCCCAGGGCCCTGGGGGCCTGCAGCCGGCCTGGCTGCCTCTGGGGGCTGTGCGGTCTGCAGCTCCCTGCGGGCAGTGGCCCTGCTGGGCACATTTGGGGAGCTTTACCAAACCACGCTGTGTCAGGCAGACCCTTGACCACCTGGCCTGAGCACGAAGTCAGCCTGGGCTCCGGCTGGCCCTGGTCCTGAAGCCGACGTTCCTCGTCCTGCTCAGTGTCCAGCCGGCCAGGTGGACAGCTCCGGCCCAAAGGGACACGGCCTCGGCTCGCCTGGCGGTCCCGGCCATCGCCCTGAGCACGGTTGCTGGCTGCCTCTTCCACAGTGTGGCACCCCCCGGCGGCCGGGCTGGAGCTGCGCAGGGATGTCAGCTCCGCCGGGGACGAGCTGCTCACGAGCCCCGCGGAGCTGGCCATCCGGGGAGGGCTGCGTGGGCTCCCTGGCCACACCCTTCCTCCAGCAGCCGTGCAGGCTGGCCCTGCTCAACGTCCCAGCGCATCTCCGCCAAAGATGCAGGAGAGCAGACGCCGCCACCAGCTTCTCCCTCAAGCGAGTGGGGAGCTAGTTCGGGGCCCTGCCTGCCGAACGCAAGCCCGAGAGGCCGGAGGGGCTCTCCCCAGCTCTGCAGAGACTCAGAGGCCTGGGGAGATCCCAGGGGAGGACAGGCATCTGGACAGCGTGTGCCAAGGTCCAGCTTTCCACTCAGTTTGTGCAAAGCACGACACCTTAGCCCAAACCGACACCCCCACTTGAAGGGATGTGTCTGGCGTGGGGAGCAAGCGCTGGCCAAGTCCTGACCCAGGCGGAAGGTTCTAAGGTGCCTGCTTGCTGGCACCCCCCGCGCCCCAGCCAAAGGGCACGGAAACAATCTTGAAAATAAAGACATTATTTAAAGAACTTCAGGACCTTATTTTTTTTATATTTTTAGGGTCACACCCACAGCATATGGAAATTTCCAGGCTAGGGGTCCAATCGGAGCTGCAGCTGCCGGCCTGCACCACAGCCACAGCAACACGGAATCTGAGCTGCATCTGCAACCTACACCACAGCTCAGGGCAACATCAGATCCCTGACCCACTGAACGAGGGCAGGGATCGAACCTGCGTCCTCATGGATACCAGTCGGGTTGGTTTCGACTGTGCCACAACGGGAACTCCCTTTACAGTCTTATTATAACCTGGTGCTAAGTGGGCGCGGCCAGTGACCTTCAGCACCACCAGAAAGTGGGGGCTACACAGATCCAACTGAGAACAAAGGTTTGTTTGGTCTTTTGAATTTAGCGCCATTAGAGGTCTGTGCACAGCGCCGCTGGCGCGCGGGGTGAGGGGCCGCCTCCGGGAGCTCCGGGCACAGATGGAAGCTCTGTTCAAACGCCGCCGTGAGAGCTGACGGTGCTCGCGGGAAGTCCGGGGCCGTGAGCATCTCACAAGCACAGGGTGAGGGAAGGGACCAGCCTGGTCCGAAGCTCACAGCCGTCGCTCCTGCTGCGCTAACACCGCGGTTTTCACGGCTGAGCGGAGAGCACAGCCGCAGAGACAAGCTGGCTCCCCAGCTTTATGAAACCTCTACCCTTGAGAGCTTCAACTTTTCCTTTTTTTCCTTAAAACCTTATTTTTTTTCGCATGTAGAGTTTTTAAAGCTTCACAACAAAATTAAGAATTTGACGGAGTTCCCATCGTGGCCCAGTGGTTAACAAATCCGACTGGGAACCATGAGGTTGCGGGTTTGATCCCTGGCCTTGCTCAGTGGGTTAAGCATCCGGCGTTGCCATGAGCTGTGGTGTAGGTTGTAGACGCGGCTGGGATCTGGGGTTGCTGTGGCTGTGGTGTAGGCTGGCAGCTGTAGCTCCGATTCAACCTCGAGCCTGGGAACCTCCATACGCGCGGGTGCAGCCCTAGAAAAGGCAAAAAGACAAAAAAAAAAAAAAAACAACCCGAGAAGTTCCCATTTATCACCTGCCCCCAAACACGCCCAGCCCCCCCGGCAGGGGGTCGTGACAAGAACGCAGACTGACACCCAAGCCCACCGACCACGGGAGGGCTTACCCTGGGTGCCACCCACCGCGCGGTTCAGACGGAGGACGCGCAGCTGTCGCGACAGCAGCACACGGGACAGTGTCACTGCCTGTTCCCCCCCCACCCCGGCCCCTCTGATCCTTTCACGGCTGCAGCTCCGTCGTTTCCAAAAGGCCGTGTAGTTGGAACCGGAGCAGCCCCTTCAGACCGGCTGAGGTCCCCGCCGAGGCGAAGCCACGCAGCTCCTCCCTCTCGGCGCCAGGGAGGCCCACGGTCTGGAGTGCCTGGCCTGGGCTACACACGTCCACACGCCCAGTGCCCCTCCCTCGTCACGGCCTCTGCACAGAGCTCTCCCTGCGCTAGTGCGGCACCGGGGGTGACGGGGACCCCCACGAGGGACGGCCGGGGCTCGGCAGCAACCCGTGGGGCAGGGTCCCGGCATCGGGGCCGCAGGGAAGGCCGCTTCTTGGGGTGACAGTCACCAGTGAGGGCCGGACCCCAAGTTCTCCTGTCGAATGCTTTTGCCCAGCACTGTCCCCTCGTAGAGGACACTGCAGTCGCCCTGGCGGGTAGGTTATGACGCATCGTCAGCAGGGCTCCTGAAGCGCTACGCTCCAGCTTGGCACGTCGGGCAGGGAGAGGCCGCAACACCGAAGACCCTCTGGGGTCTCCACGCACTGTCACCAGGCACCACGCAGGGCCCGCCAGGGTCCCTGTCGCCAGGACACCCGCACCTATGGGCACTTTCAACCAGATCCCACAGCTGCTGCCCCGACACAGGGGCTTCCCACGCGCCCAACCCCTGGGGCTGTCCCCAGCCTCCCAGAAGCCCACGCCCTGTCCCCTACAACAGCAGGGTGGGCCGCCTGCCGAGGGGGGGGGGGGCGCGCACAGGCTCCTCTCAGGCCAACGCCCCGCATGGCCATCTGTCCCGACCCCGGAGAATAGCCTCTAGAACCGGGGCTTCGTCAGGTGCTCACGGCCATGGCGGGAGCGGGGGCTCTCTTTCACTCGCTGCTCGTCGGTGAGCATGGGTGCAACGACCTGAAGCATCTCGCAAATAGATGCCAGCGGCAAGGTAGTTTTAGACCCAGAGGAAGCGGTGGGATGTCCCGTGCGCGCCGGGCCCCTGGGGAGACGGCCGAGCGAGCCGGAGGATTTGCTCGATTTTAGTATTTCAGCTAAAGGAACAACGTCAGAACCCAGCTCCAAGAATGTGAACTGGTGGTTCACAAATTTCCTTTTTAACTGCAAGAGGTTTTCTTTAAACAAAGCCTGGGAGTTCCCACCATGGTGCAGGGGAAACAAATCCGACTAGGAGCCATGGGGTTGTGGGTTCGATCTCTGGCCTCACTCAGATCCGGCGTTGCCGTGAGCTGTGGTGTAGGTCGCAGATGTGGCTCAGATCCTGTGTTGCTGTGGCTGTGGTATAAGCCGGCGGTTCCAAGCTCCAATTTGACCCCTAGCCTGGGAACCTCCATATGCTGCAGGTGCGGCCCTAAAAAGAGAAAACAACAAAGAAACATAAACCGAGCCTGAGACGTCCAAAGAGCTGCTCTGGGCGGGGAGGGCACTGAGGACGCTGCGGCGGGAGAACCCAGACCCCATCCCCGGCACACGCAGCTCTGATCCACTCGCCCCACGTCCAGTGACACCCTGGGGACACAGAGCCCAGAGGAGAAGACCCAGAGCCGACAGACATCAGCAGACACACGAGGGTGCCAAGCAGCCAGGTTCCTGGCAGCCAGATGGACGGCGCTTCACACAGGAAGACAGACCCTGACTTAACAAGCACGGTCAGCAGCGAGGGCGGCGCGGTGGAAAAGCCACTCCCCAGGGCTCTGCACTCCTTCCCCCCCCCTCCCCGGGACACCAGGGGCAGGGCTGGGACGAGGCCTCAAGTCCTCAGCCTGGCTTTCTAGAACATTCCCGCCCCCACAGCCTACTCAAAGGATTCAGAAACATCCAGGAAGCTCCTGGCAACAGCAGCGCAGCCCAGGGGCCACTGCCTCCAGGTGTCAAACCCCAGGGGCGGGGCCTGCAGGGGGAGCAGCTCCCTCCCTGAGGCCGGCTGCACCTGCTGGGCCAGGGCCTGCACGCACAGATGGGACTCGCCACCACGACAGGGACCTCAGACAGCCCTCTGTCCCTTACACTAACCAGCGGTGGGAGGGTTGAAAAGTTACTTTACTACCGACGACCCCGGTGAGAAAAACGGCCCATGACCTCACGGCCCCAATTCAGCTCGGATTCTGAGCCTAACGTGCAAAATCAGGGTTTCGGCCACAGGACCACTGGCGCCCAGGTGAGTCTGCAAGTGAGCGGCCGTTAGGGAGTGGCCTTCAGTGGTCCTGCACGGCCACTGGTCAGCACTGCGGGGGCCTTCCGCCCCCTCCCTTCTCTGTATAAAAGGAGCCTGAATTCCAACTGAGCCAAGACGGCTTTTTGAGACACTGGTCTGCCACCTTCTCGGGCTGCCAGCTTTCCGGTCAGGGGCACCACTGCTCGCCCCAACAGCTCCTCTCCGAATCTGCCGGCCTGTCCAGGGGCGAGCAGAGCGAGCCTGGGCTCGGTATCAAATTCAGCGGGGACGCGGCGGTGCTGCGCTCGGGGCAGGCGGTGCAGCGAGGGCCACGGGTTCCTGCCGGGAGGGCAGGGCTGTTTTTAACTGACATGACTTGGCTATTTAGGGGTCTAAATTTTTGTTTTGCTTATTTATTTATTTAACTTAAGAGGAAATTGTACTTTCTCATGACTCATTTCTCTCAAAATGGTGTCTCCAGCATTTTTGGTGCTGAAATCATCTTGCGTTGCAGCCAAAAATAGATCTAAAGCCAAATCACCGCCTTTACGTTTCGCTGTTATTTTAAAAGTGAACCTATTAGGATCATGGCTGGGAAAAACCCTGGATGTCAGTATTTTTCCAAAAAATATTCAACACAGTATCCTGTTGAGACAAATGTCCACTTCCCAGACACCACCTGAAGGATGGCCTTCGAGCTCATCTGTACTCGGCTCCTGGGAGCAGAGGCTCAGGGACCGCCCAGCGCCCGCCCTGCCGGCCCCCCCTCAGGAAGGGGTCCCGCGCACCCATCATCCGAGGACCCACCCAGTTCAGTCTCGGAGCTTCAGCAAACCAAAGAGGTGAGAGACTCCAAGAGGAAAACATGCGATGGGTTCAAGTTCAGCGTTTATGAAAACCAGAGCTGGCGCCAACCAGGGCCCGCAGCCCTCACAGCCCTGAACGCACGCAGCTGCTCAGCCCCGCCAGCCTCTCCGAGCCGAAGGCAGAACTGCAGCCACCAGTGGGTGGGGTGCTCGGTGGGATGGGACTGGGAGCTGGGGTTGGCACGAGAGCAGGCAAAGAGGAGGCGGGCAGTGGCCGCGGCAGGGACGAGGGCTCCTGGTCCCCACCGGCAAGACAGGTGCGTTGAGCTGGCTTCAGGAGCAAAGGGGGGGCCAGAGCTGGGCCGCTTCACCTCGAGCAAGAAAAACTGACTCTTAGAACACCATCATCTCAAAGATAAACAAAGACCCACGGACCATCCCTTTAAGCTTAAAAAAATGTTTGTATCCACGAGCAAAGAGGAGCAGTTAAATTGGAAACTTCCATGAAGACAGAGCTTGCTGCCACGGTGTGACGGAAAAGGGCCAGCAAAAAAGGGGTTAACGCTGGACCTCTGGGCTGCGGGCTGGGCCGCCCATAAAGTCCGTGGCCGCCAGGGGCTGCCTCCCGGAGGGAGGGCGGAGGGAGGGCAGCCCGCCTCCTGCTCCTAACAGCCTTCCGCCCAGGTCCGGCGCACCACTGCGGGCCAGTCTCAGCCGTGAGCACCCCCGGGGCTGGCGGAGCTGCCCTCCGTGGGACACGGTGCAGGTACGTGTGGCCTGGGCTCTGGGTCCGTGTGGGTGGTGCTGGCGGGTGTGGCACCGCGGCCGGCGGCAGGGCAGATGTGGGTGAGTGTGGGCCCCGCCAGTGGGACCTCAGTGAGGAGGCTTTGCAGGAAGCCTTCTTATAACACAGGCTGAAAATCCTGCTCTCCGCTTTCTGTCCTGTTTTGTTCAAGCTGGGCTCCCTCTCACTGGGAGGAAAGGCCAGGCATCTGATGGCTGGCACTTGGCTCCTCCGAGGCGGGCCCGCCAACCCACGGCTGACTTAAGACAAACGAGACAGGCACCTGACAGAGCTGACAAAAACACGGCTTATTTTTCCAGATCTGGACAGGCAGTGAACATCTGAAAATGACACCCAATTGTTTAATACCCACCTTTATTTTTATAAATTCATGGCCAACTGCATAAGGAAAATGTGCCAGCAGTAAGTTTCACACTAGGTGTTATCTGTTTTCAGCCCATCAGGAAATAGCACTGTCAGGGCTCAAAAGACCCATTTTCACAGGAAAGAAGGGGTGGCCCCATGGGGACAGCAGGTGGCCCACCCATCGGCCCAGACTTCCCACAATCCCACTTAGAGGGCCCAGCAAGCACTCCGAGCAGTTTTCACAGACAAGCCCTAAACAGATGGAGCTTGAGAACGACGGCGTCTGTGTGGTTCCAATCGGGATAATCGAGCAAGGACGATCAAGAACACGAAACCGGTAAAGCCCAGCTCGCCAGCCGCGGGCAGCAGAGGTTCTGGAGCTCCGAAGCCCCGACACGGAGGCCCTCGCTGCCTCCCGCTCCCTCTCTCTGACGCGGCCTCTGGGGGCTGCCGGTCACGAGCGCCCAGTCCGCTCTGGCGACACTGGGACCCGATTCCTGGGGATCTCGCAGGTGGCACGGAGCTGGGCCTCGGCCCTGCCAACGGGGCTATCACTCCCGGGGTCGCGGTACCGCCTCCCCAGCCGGGACTCCCCAAGTAAGGGAGACCCTGGGGCGGCCGGGCTGCGGGCAGGGCTGGGGCGGGACCGGCGGGGGGGCGGCGCCGTCTAAGGGGACCTCCCGGCCACAGCGATCCTAGGCTGTGGAGGCAGAGAAGACATACATTTGGTTTTACAGTATTTTGTCACAATGTAGAAAAGTTGAAATACCGTTTCCTAAAACAACTACCATTTTTATTCCTTATGTTCCTCATTCCGTATGACAGAAAAAGGGTTGCATTTTAGACACCCAAACTTAGGATGAGCAAAAAAACCCTCAATCTCTTTGATCTGCCTGACTGTAAGAGGAAAGAGGCCTGCTCCATTTCTGCAAGGCCCTCTAGACAGCCGGGTTTGCCTTCCCCTCTTTGTTCTCCTTCCAACAGCTGGAATTAGACTCCCTTCTCCTGATGAAACCTAGTGTTTTCCTAAGGCTTCCGCAGGCCGCCCGCATGGCCTCCTGAGCCTGCATCCAGGCGCTCTCGCTCGGGTGCCTCACGGGCAGCTTCACTTAGACCAGGTGGCCTGGGCCTGGGGACAGCACGGGCGTTTCCGACACTCGCCTCTCCTGCTTCAGCTCAGCGCGGCGGCCTCATCAGAGCCTTCGCGCCCCCACAGCCCGAACCCTCTGCTCTTGCGTCCCCAGGTGCCCCTGCAGCAAGGACGGGCACGGTGGCCGGACACCAACCCCCGCGTCCGCCCCGTGGCGGCTCCGACCTCGCCAATGCCCAGCTCACGTCAGAGGGTGCCACCTTCGCTTCTCGAGATGGATTCGCTGTTAGAGTCGGGCCTCTGTGAGCCCTGCGGCAGGTCCTGAGAGCCTGGCCGTGACCGGGCCCCCGGCCTCGGCATGGAGGCGCAGCCGGGCGCCCTCAACGGCAGCTCGGCCACCGGCCCAGGCCTCGACCTGCCCCGTGCGCTGGCCAACCGCTCGGCCGCGCTCTCGGAGCACCAGCAGTACGTCATCGGCCTCTTCCTGTCCTGCATCTACACTGCTGTCCTCTTCCCCATCGGCTTTGTGGGCAACATCCTGATCCTGGTGGTGAACCTCCGCTTCCGGGAGAAGATGACAGTGCCCGACCTGTACTTCATCAACCTGGCGGCGGCCGACCTGGTGCTGGTGGCGGACTCGCTCATCGAAGTGTTCAACCTGCACGAGCGCTACTATGACATCGCCGCGCTCTGCACCTTCATGTCGCTCTTCCTGCAGATCAACATGTACAGCAGCGTCTTCTTCCTCACCTGGATGAGCTTCGACCGCTACCTGGCCCTGGCCAAGGCCCTGCGCTGCGGCCCGCTGCGCACCAAGCCCCGTGCCCGGCTGAGCTGCGGCCTCATCTGGATGGCCTCCGTGTCGGCCACGCTGGTGCCCTTCACCGCCGTGCACCTGCGGCACGGCGAGGAGGCCTGCTTCTGCTTCGCGGACGTCCGGGAGGTGCAGTGGCTGGAGGTCACGCTGGGCTTCGTCGTCCCCTTCGCCATCATCGGCCTCTGCTACTCACTCATCGTGCGCGTGCTCGTCACGGCGCACAAGCACCGCGGCCTGCGCCCCCGCAGGCACAAGGCGCTGCGCATGATCCTGGCCGTGGTGCTCGTCTTCTTCGTCTGCTGGCTGCCCGAGAACGTCTTCATCAGCGTGCACCTGCTGCAGCGTGCACCGCCCGGGGCCGCCCCCTGCCAGCAGTCGCTCCGGCACGCGCACCCCCTGGCCGGCCACGTGGTCAGTCTGGCAGCCTTCTCCAACAGCTGCCTGAACCCCCTGGTCTACAGCTTCCTCGGGGAGACCTTCCGGGACAAGCTGCGGCTGTACCTGCAGCAGAAGGCCAGCGTGTCCGCCCTGAGTCGCTTCTGCCACGCGGCCCTGAAGGCGGTCGTTCCCGACAGCACCGAACAGTCGGACGGCAAGTTCAGCAGCGCCGTGTAGGGAGGGCGGGCTGCCCTGGGCGCCAGCTGCCTTGACGCTGCGCCGCTCACACTCACACGCAGCATGGTCCCTCTGCCAGGCACCCCGGTCCCAGCCGGATCTGGCTGGGCAGACAAACCAAGGAGGAGGGGACAGCACCAGGACAAAGCATCCGAGTCTCAAGGCAGATGCCATCAACCCACCAATGCAGGGGAGATGAGCCTGCAGGCCCAGCTGTGGGACCCGGGCGCTGGGGTCCGTGCCCCGTGTCTGCACGTGTGGCAGACGTGCCACGGGCTGAGGACTGGACCGCCTTCCTCCCTCCTGGGGTGGGACACCTGTGTTTACAGCCTCTGCACCTGCGTAAGGAGGGGGCCCGGGCGTGAGGGTCTGCTGCAGGCCCGCGGGAGACGATGATGATGGTCAGACCGTGCTCAGCACAGCTCAGAGAGCCGAGGCGTCTGGAATGTTCCATCTTTGTCAATAAACACAGTCCTGTGCAGACTCCTCTGAGATCTCTGAGTAGCTCCCTGACAGGGTGGCTGGGGGTGGGGCACCCAGAGCCCACCGGAGAACCCCGTCCGAGCCCTGGAGCTCCTGGCACCTCAGGGGTGCCCGACACCCATGCCACACGTGCTCCGGGCACTGGGTAAGCTTTACTGCGGGCGCCCAGCACACCCGGGCTGAGGAGCTCGAGCTCCCCCTGCCCTGCCCCTGCTCTGTCCTGGGCAGACCCCTCCCTGGTCGCCCCCAAGGGGACGCTGGACCACGTTTCAGTGACAGGAAAAAGAGCCTTTTAGTTTTAACAGCTCTCACGGGCGCACCTCTCCAGGCCAGCGTCTATCCCGAGTAAACCCACACTCTACCAGCGTCCGGCCCACAGGACGGTGTTCCATAGACGCGCTGCCAAGCCCGAGAGCGAGCAAAGCAGCAGCCCTGCGGCGGCCAGAGCGAGTGCGGCCTCAGGGCCCAGCAACCTCCCCTGGTCACCGAGTCCACAGCGACAACCGCCGAGACGCCCCCCCACTGTGACACTCCCCCTGAAACGCCCCCTCCTGAGCGCCGCCCCAGCGCAGGGCCCTTCAGTCCTGAGAGCCGGCCCCCAACACTGCGGCTGGCAAAGCCCACCGGGCAGCTTAGAGACGAGCACTGCTCAAGCCCCACCCCGTCCCGTCCCCCCTCCCTCAGCACCCCGGTCAGCGGCAGCCCAGCGCCGGGGCTCAGTGCCAGGGCTTCCCAGAGGGCGCCGGGCAACCTCGCGGGCCTGGGAGGGGCGGGTGAGCAGGCAGGGACTGGGACTGCGACTGCGACGAAGCAGGAGGAGATCAAGTCTAACGGCTAGAAGCCGTACACGGCACCGAGCCAGCCAGGCCTGAGCCCCAGCCCTTCCCTATGGCCTCGGCTGCCCGAGGCTCCTGCCACTCCGGCCACACAGGAGCCCGGCCGAGCCTGGGGTGCACGTGACCAAGGGGCCATCGAGGGGGCGGGGTGGGCAGGGATCCCAGGCCCTCTGGGTGGGAACCGCACCTGACGGAAGCCCCCAAATGTCTCTGACAGCGCAGCCACACCCGTGAGCCAGAGAGGACAGCGTCCACCCAGCCTTCCAGGCCTCCCCTGCGTCAGAGCAGCCCCGCCCTCCCGGGGCCTGGCAGACACCCCGGCCAGCGCCCCCGCCAACAGCCCTCGGGTACAGGGCAGACACCGCGTCTGCCTCGAGGCCCCGGAAGCCGCTTCCTGACCTGGAAAACCAGCAGCAGAGGCCCCGACTTAGGTCAAAGCTAGACCGCTTCTCATACAGCCTGGTCCCGCAGGCAGAGGCGGCCAGTGGCTGCGACCAGCAGCGCCGGCCTCCGTGCACAGCCCGCCCGCGCCCCCGCTGCCCTGCTCAGGGCCTGTCCAAGGGAGGCCGACCTGACCGTGCTGGCAGGAGCAGCACAAAGCAGAATCGCGGCCTGCGAGGGCCCTGCTGCTCCTGGCACGCTGCTCCTGCACGGGGACGCACGAGACCCCAGCGGCCGGAGGAGAGCTGCCAGCACGCTGGGCCGCTGGTGTGGGCACCGAGGGCGGCCTCCCGGTCTCCCCCCATGGCAGGGAAGGGGCGTCCGGGTCTCCGAAGCCTCGGCCGCAGCCACCCCCACCCCTCCCCGGCCCGGAAGGGAGCAGCATGGGTGAAGCAGCCGGACCGGCTCACGTCAGTACGAACCAAGCACATTAGCAAGTGCACTGGTCCCTGAGGCCGGGCAGGGGTCTCGCGGGAGTGAAGGGACCCGTGCCGAAGCCTGGTCTGCAGGGGGCACCTGCACAGGAGCGAGTGCCGTGCGCGGCCTGGTGTGTGGGCACACGGCCGGGTGGTGTGTGGGCACAGGCGCACGAGCTTTCTCTCCCCAGCCCCTGCCCGGGCCAGGAGCGGGAGCGAGCTGTCCCGCCAGGAGGCGAGAAAGCATCAGGAAGAAGGGGTCCCACCCCAAGGACACAGGACCCTCCTCAAGGGCTCCCACTGGACACAACGAGAATCATGGTAATTGGAAGAGTAAATTACAAACATTGGAACAGTGGGACTCCACAAGCGCACTCAATAACAAACACACACAGCCTAAATAGACAATGAAGCCAACAGGGTAACTCACAGGAGTGAAGGCAGGAATGAACCAGTGGGCGAGGAGGGTCCTTCTCAGAGCCAAGTACCACAGGCTGATGCGTGTGCTGGGGAGGGGGCGTCGTGGTGGGGACCCCGAGGCGGCTAGAGCAGGGAGCTCAGCGGACGAGGAGCAGGACACTGCTTTACCGCAGGGAGCAGTGACCGAAGCAGAGACGGGCCGGCCCTTAACTCAGGGCCAACGAGGACCCACCCTAAGGACTCCAGACACAGACCGCAAGGAGGGCGCCGCGTCCCTGGGCCGAGCCGCAAGCTCAGCGCGGTCAGGGGGCGGCTCAGCAGGTGCAGCATCTGCCCGCAGCAGCGCGCGGTGAAAGGCGAGGCCGGAGGAGCGCTCCGAGCTCAGGGCGGGCTCGGGGTCCCGGAGCACGGTCTGTGCGGGCACAAGCGGACCCGCAGGCAGACTGCAGGAGCACACCCACCGCGACCTGCCGCGGCAGGCACAGGCGGGGACGCGCCCCCTCCAAGGGTGACGTCGGGAGCCTGTGGTCGGGACGGCAGGAAGAGCGTCTGGGACAAAGGGTGTGGAGGCGCAGACTCGCAGGAGCCAAAACAGGTGTCAGAAGCCTGTGTGCCAACGTCCACGGCGGCTGCGGCCACAGCAGCCAGTGGCGGGGACATCCCCCGTGTCCACCGGCGAAGGAACAGACGGGGTCACCCGCAAGTGGACTGTCTGGCCTCGTAGAGGAGCGAGGTGTTGACGGCAGCCACACGGCTGGACCTTGAACGCACGGTGCTCGGCAGACGAGCCAGTGGGTGAGACCGGAGCGGCCGCCCTCAGACCGGAGGTGGGATGTGGTGCCCAGGGCGGGAGGGGCTGCTCTGAAAGGGCAGGGCTGGGGCCCTGGTCAGCCTTCCCACGGCTGCCTTCTCCACTCCGATACTCGCCCCGCGGAGCTCCCGGGCCTGGCAGTCGATGCAACCGCCCGCGGCCCACACCCCCTCATTGCGCAGCCTGGGATCCGAGAAGCTTCCTGGACGTCCGCCAGCTCAAGCGCGCGTCTCGCTTCCTGCCTGGTAACTTGGGTTCTCTTTTCCACAGTGGAAACCTAATCACTGGGCGGCTTCTGAGAGGCCTCTCAGTTTGAAATAGAAGAAAAGCACAGGAGTGAAAGCTGCAGCTGAGCGCACCGTTCGCGGCTGGGCGCCACCGAAAAAGCCACGGAGGCCGAGCACGCCCGGGAAGGTCTTCACCGGGCGCCGAGGAGACCTGCGGGGCCCACGTCCCGCGGCAGGGCGGGCGCCAGGGCAGGGGGCAGCCCGCGCCTCCTCGTAGCGGCTGCTCCCACGTCACCGCCTCACCGTTTTCCACTTGGGATGTGGCTCCGCTCGAGTCAGAGGAGGCATCTGCCTGAGCAGCGGCCGCGCCAAGGGCTCCATCCACGGCTCCTGGTGACGCCGGCCCGGGGAGACACCGCTGGGCACGTTCCAGGGCGCCAGGCGCAGTGCAGGCGCAGCGCTGGGGGAAGGGAGGAGGGACGGCCACTGTCCCAGCCCGGCCTCCTGGCCACAGGCGATGGGGCCCGAGCCCCCTGTGCCCACCAGCCCTCAGGGAATGGCCGTGGGGCCCGAAGACTGGGTCCCAAGGATACAGGGGCACCGGACACCAAGCAAGACCTGCCCACGTCCTTGGACCCTAGGTGCTGAGGCAGCCCCAGAAAAGCGTGGTCCTGGCACAAGGCCCGAGCCCCAGGGCGCCCCCTGAGCCCTTGGCTCCCACGCCCGTTCGGGGTCATCAGAAAGTCAGCTGCCCTGAGCTAATCGGGCGGCTGCCATTGTCCGGTGGGTGGGGATCTCCTCTGGGAACAGGGACTTTAAAAGCCCAAGGAACACAGAACAAAAGCGGACCAAATCCCAGCTGAATTCTG
The DNA here is from genome assembly GCA_004024745.2 of Catagonus wagneri. Lineage (NCBI taxonomy): Eukaryota > Metazoa > Chordata > Mammalia > Artiodactyla > Tayassuidae > Catagonus > Catagonus wagneri. The sequence goes on from PVHT021183581.1 coordinate 51,084, forward strand.
AGCCTAAGTAGGTGGAATCGACCTGAATCTTATCAAAAAAATCAGCTGCAGGGAAGCGCCAGCTGGGAGGCCCCAGGGCGACTCTACGCGGTTCCCAGTCCCGACCCCGCTCCCGCCACAGCCAGGCTCCACGCCGCCCTGACTCTGGGGAAGGGTCCCCTGGTGCCTGAATGGGCTCTGCACGACACGGGCCCTCAACAGGAGCCAGGGCCACACGGAGGGCCTCAGTCTCACCCCAGCTGCCACCTGGGGTCCAGGTGGGTCCCCTGGTCCCTTCCGGGGAAGACAACACACACCTGCAGCCAGCGAGGCAGGCGGCGTGGCCCCTGCTCAGAACTCTGTCCTCAGTGGTCGCACGAGATGGCTTTGTTTGCTGACTCAGAGGAGGACGGTCACGGCAGGGCCCTGTCTCTGGTCACTCCCCAGCCAGGCCGGGCCCGCTCCCCTGCAGGTACACAGGGCCCTCGAAGCCACGCGCAGAACTGCCCCCAGGCCGTGGCTGCACTCACCCCAGCGTGAGAGCGGCTTTCAGGGCAACGCTCCACATCCATTTCAGAGTCCAGCGAGCTCAGCTAGAATTCCCAGCCACCCACTGATGACTGTGGCAACAGCCGTGCGGGGCAACTTGTACACAGGTCAGCACCTTAGAGGCACAGCACGTCGGAGGGGACGGGGCTCCCAGACCAGCTTCTGAAAGAAAGCCTGACACGGGCGCTGAGGGACAGCGCCTGCAAGCCACCCACGTCCGCAGGGGTGCCCAGGCCTGGGAAACGCCCGCTGACAGCGTCTCCAGCGCGGGGGGCGGGGGCCGCAGCGGACGGAGGTGTCAGAAGGTACAGCCTCCCGTTAAAAGAGAAACAGGTCCCGGCGGCGGCACTGCGCAGGGACTGTGACAGCGCCGTGGGTTACACATCAAGTCTGCATCACAGAGCAAAAACAATGTGCCCTTTATTTTGTATCTGTACAAGACGGACAGTCACTGAACTTTCACGATGCAAGCAATCAAGCCGCCACGCTGTGCACAGACAGCCCAGCTCTGGGTGTCAAACATACCCCCAAAACGATGAAAACCAAAAATACAGAAGCAGCGACCGGGATGTCATCAGCCAGTAAACAGTGAGGAGAGGCCACAGCACAGACCGCGGGACGTCACGTAAAACACAGCTCCTCACACAACCACGCTGCCTGCTCAGCCAAACAGGTGCCACTTCTCCAGAGACAGACAGGCAGCCAACAACCCATGAAAAGCTGCTCAGCATCACCAACTGCTAGAGAAATGCAAGTCAAAACTACGGTGAGGGACCACCTCACACATCAGAATGCCTGCCATCAACAGTCTACAAATAACGGCGCTCCCGCCGTGGCTCAGCGGGTTAAGAATCCTCCAGTATCCATGAGGATGCAGGTTCGATCCCTGGCCTCGCTCAGTGGGTAAGGATCCGGCATTTCCCCGAGCCGCGGTGTAGGTCACAGACGTGGCTCGGATCCCGCATTGCTGTGGCTGTGGTGCAGGCCGGCAGCTACAGCTCCAATTCCACCCCTAGCCTGGGAATCTCCATATGCTGCAGGTGCGGCTGTTAAAAAAAATTTTTTTAAAACCTCGCAATGGCATCCACCGACGTGCCGCCCTCCCGTGCCCCCTGAGGTCATCCGGCTGCGCAGGACCAGGAGGGGTCGGGGCTCCTAGGGCTCCGACCCCACAGCCAGAACGCTAGGAAGCCAGGGTTTTCATGGCAGCAACGTAAACAGTGGACCGAGTCATAAAACAGCTAAGGCTCAAGAGGAGCGGGGAGTCACTCAAATCCGCCTGTGCCACCTACACAAACTTTAAGCCCATTTCCCCACAAGGACGCGAGAGCGTGTTACTGGTTCTCTCCACCACGGAAGTAACACCACCGCCATGTGCTGAGCACCCACTCGAGGCACTGCGTCCGCTATTTTCTTGCAGGACCTCGTGGCATCTGATGGCGAGCCCACGTGACAAGGACACAGCCTCTCCACTGGACGGTTCTGGAGAGGAGGGTGGTGCCCAACGACCCACCCAGCAGCCCTATTCCGGCCCAGGCCCCCCTGAGCCGAGCTGTGCCATGTCTGACCCACAGCCGTCTCCACACTGGGAAGCAGGGCACTCAGGCTCCTTCCCACGACACGGGCAGGCAGGGCCCCCTGTGCCTTGCTGCCCCCCACCAGCGGGCCGGTCCCTGCTGCCCAGCTGGATAACGTGGTTGGCAGCCAGACAGGGCTGACAACTTGGAGAGGAGGGCAGAGGTGAGTGGGGGACATCACGGGGTGGGGACCCAGTGACCACGGGCCGGGGTGGCACCCCAGGGCAGCAGGATGGCAGGTGAGAGGAGCTGGGCCCCTGGCCAACCCAGGGGCAGCTCCTACATCCTGGGGCCGCCCGCCTCTGGGCCGTGAAGTTTCCAGCCTGTCTGAGGCACTGGATTTGGGGATCTCCGTGTCACAGCAGTTGGCTTGCATCCCAAATGACACACATTTTTCTATAAGCTGCAGTCCATGTCCTAGTCTGTCACCCGTCTTGCGGGCTAAGTCCCGGGCTGGGCACCCGCCACGTTCCTGGCCGTGGCACCGACACATCCCAGAGCGCTGCCCCGCCCAGGTGGGGGCCTGGTTCCAGCCCCCGGGCCCCCAGGCCAGGTGCGTGGTGGGTCAAGGCGCCTGGCTCTGGCGGCAGCTGGGCTGAGGCCTGCAGAACAGGCAAGAAGGCTCTGTCGGGCCAGCGGAGGCTCGGGAGGCAGGCACGGGACAGCAGCCATCTCTGAGCAGACTCAGGGACTGACACCCAGAGGCTTGGGCCCCTGCACGAGCACCTGCTCTGACACCCGCACCCCGCACCTCTCAGATGGGCATCTGGGCAAAAGGAGGAGCTCCGGGTTGGCAGAGGCACGTTCCGGGGGCAGGCCGCCCCCCCGCAGAGCTACGGGAGCGGGCCCTTCCAGCCGGACGCCTCTGCTCTCCCAGCGGGGGACGTGAGCGCCGTGCCTGGGAAACCGGCTTCAAAGCAGCCACTGTTTTCCCAGCTGCGAGCGCTCCGTCCTGGGAAGTCTTCTCGGGCCGCTGCAGGGCTTCTGCACGCCCCGAGCCAGGGCTCGGCCAGGCTGTCCGCTCTGCGACCTCAGAGACAGACTGGGACCTTCCCCGCGCTCGCGGTCTGCTCAGCACCTGACGTCGCTCAGGCCCACGATCCACACCCCAGTGACCCGCGTCCTGGGACACACGCGGTCGGTTTGCTTGGGCGACAGCAGTGAGCCGAGCGGCTTCCTTCCTGTGATGGGCCGGGCAGTGGAGGGAGCCGGGGGCGGGCGGCCGTAGTGGGCGAGGGGACGGCGCGGCACCAGCAAGCTCCTGGCACCTCTGAGCAAGGCTCCCCTTAAGTTTTCGAATTCCCAGTGTGTGTCACATGCGGTGTGCAGGTTCAGGCGAGTGACCACGTGTCCCTCCAGAGGGGACGCAGGTCACGCAATGTGCGCCCCGGGGACCAGGCTCTGGGTGGCCCTGCTCGGCCCTGAAGGGGACGACCCCAGCCCTGGCCTCCGGGCCGGCCGCAGGACAAGGGGGCACGCGGCAGGAAGGACGGGGCCGCCTGACCCCAGCAGGCCGGTCGGGGGGCGGCTTTGACCCCAGAACGGCAGCAGGACTAAAAGCCAGTGGCGTTTCGTCGGGGCTCACTTGAAACGACATGAAGAGGCGTCGCGGGTGGACCCGGGAGGCAGCCAGGACTTGACTCGCGGGTAACAGCCCACTTTCCCCTCCCCTTGCCCCCTCCGCGTTCTCCACAAAGGCTGTGGCCCGCTTCTGTAAGGGGCTTTGTTTCAAAGGTGAAATGACACTGGACAGGACGCCGCGCAGCCTGCAGCAGGAGGTCCCTGTGCCAGATACGTCTTCGCACAAGGGCCAGAGAGGGCACACGGAAGGGAGAGAGAGGAGCTCCTGCTGTGGCTCCGCGGGCTAAGAACCCGACTAGTGTCCGTGAAGATGCGGGCTTGATCCCCGGCTCCACCCAGTGGGTTGAGGACCCAGCATTGCCTCGAGCTGCAGCACAGGCCACAGACTCGGCTGCGACGCCAGCGATTGAACCCACGTCCTTATGGATGCTTGTTGGGTTTGTTAACCACTGAGCCATGATAGAAACTCCTGTTTTCTCAAATCTACACAGAGAAGGGGAGCTTTGCAACAGAACTGGTGAGAACGGGCAACGCGCACAGCCGAGCAGGCGGCACTCGTGGCCGAAGTCACCAAAGAGACCGCGGCGCTAACGGCCAGGGCAAGCACTCCTCCGTCACACGGGGAGGTGCGAAGGACCCAGGCCGCCTGCAGCGCAGGACACAAAGGATGCTGCAGCCACCGCGCCATCACTCTGCAGCTGCCGACGGAGCCCCTGAGGGACCCGGGCCGGGAAGCACAGGAATCCGGCCCCAGAGAGCGAGCGCACGTCCCAGGCAGGCCTCCTCCCGTGGCAGGAGAGCGCTCCAGGCTTAAACCTGAGCGTCTGGCTTTCTTCAGTTAACAGCCATCTTTTCATGATCCAACTACCTGGGCTCCGTTGTAAAACTCCTACACAACCTGCCCCGCCCCGCCGCCCCCACCCCCAGGGACCCGAGTCCTCGGAACATCTGCCAGGTAAACCCAACTCGTGAGTTCGGGTTGTGCAGCTTTTCACATCTGCTCAGGGCGCCCTCACTTAGAGACGAGACTGTGCTGCTGCAGACGCGCTCAGGGCAGCCCCACGATGCCAGTGCACAGCGTGATACGATTCATCTTTCCGGTTTCTTTGTATGTTTTCCTGCATCTTTTTTAAACACTGGTCAGGTATAACTCGGGGATAATAATAAGCAGTGCCTTTTAAAGGCTACGTTTTGCTGAGTTATTTCTGCTGCGCACGAGGAAGCAGAGCTCACGGCCGCAGCCCGGCTGACCTCAGTGGCAACGAAAGCATCAGAGACCGGCGCAGGCACAGCCGGGGGCCGTGTTCTCTGGCCGGGCCGAGGACTACCAGGTCTCCACGGCAGCGGACACGAGCCGTTCCCAGCTTCCCCCGATAGTTCGGAGGGACGGACAAGCTGAGAGAAGCCTTATAGGAGCAGACACAGAGCTCAGGGGCACCCCACAAACCTAACCAGCCGCGTGCCCTGGGACCGCAGCCCAGAAGCACCCCTGGGGACAGGGACGAGGATGTCCGTCACGCAGCGAGGAGGGCAAGGCCACGTCAAACCCGGACACAGCAGTACGGCGCCATCCCCAGGCCAGGAAGGCTCCCCGGTGCAGCCCACCCGGCGGCTTCTGGGCCTGATCAAGCCGACAGCCCACACGCCACCGAACCCTGGAGAAGCACAAGCATTCACTTGGTCCTCTGCCCCGGGGCACCGTGACCGGGGGGCCTGAAAGTGAGACCCCAAATGCTGGTGGAGAAGCAGAGAGGCCAGCACCCCGACATGGTGAAGGGGGCGGGGGCGGCCCCACCGGGAGGGGGACAGGGTCGGGGGTCGGGGGCAGCCCCACCGGGAGGGGGCGAACCAGACGTGCGGGGCAAGGCAGCCAGCACTCTCCCCCGAGGGGAGACGCGCGCGTTCGTGGATGTTCAGCGCACTCTGCCGTGAAAGCAGAAGCTGGAAACCGCCCTGAGCCCTTCGCCCTTGTTCTGTGAAACGGCGGCAGCTTGTCACCGGGGATAAAACTGCATGGAAACACACGTGCAAGACCAGTGGCACTTGAACCAATGTGCCCGCCCGGACGCTCCGCGACACCACCGTCTGTTATCAGTGGGGTACGGCACAGGGCACACGGGGGACTCTCTGGGTTTCGGGGTTTGGTCTCTCTTTTGTTTTTTTTGCAACTTATTATGTAACCCAGTTTTTTCAAAAACAAATTCTCGTTAACGAAAGCACAGTTCTGCCCAGGTCCTCGACGTGAACGCGAGCCCTGGGCCGGCTGTCCGGACGCCGCAGGCCGCAGCCCGACACGCCAGCCGTGACCCACAGTGCGTTTCCGTGTCACCTCCCACAAAGGCGCAGGGGGGTCAGCCTCGCCTGCTGGCACGAGGCCGTCCCGGTCACTCACCTACCGAGGAACACGGTACGGTCAGCCTGCTCGAGGGGAGATTCAGAAAACTGCACTGAATGCCCTGAAAGACCCCTCAGACCACAAAGGAGATCTGTTCTTTCCTTTGTAGCGCCCTGCCTCCAGCATATGGAAGTTCCCAGGCCAGGGGCTGAATCAGCGGTACATCTGTGCTCGACACCACAGCCACAGCAGCGCAGGATCCTTAACCCACTGAGCGAGGCCAGGGATCGAACCTTCGTCCTCATAGAGACAACGCTGGGTCGTCAGCCTGCTGAGCTACAGCAGGAACTCAAAGGGTTTTTTCTGAAATCTGAAAGTTTATTCCAAAATTTATACAAATATATGACAGGAGCTCCCGTCGTGATTCATCAGAAATGAATCTGACTAGCATCCATGAGGAAGCAGGTTTGATCCCTGGCCTCGCTCAGTGGGTTAAGGATCCGGCGTTGCCATGATCTGTGGTGTAAGTCGCAGACGCGGCTCAGATCCCGCGTTGCTGTGGCTGTGGCACAGGCCAGCAGCTCCGATTAGACCCCTAGCCTGGGAACCTCCACATGCCGCGGGTGTGGCCCTAGGAAAAAGGCAAAAAAAGAAAAAAAAGGAAAGAAAGAAAGACACCAGAAAGAGAAAGGGAACAACAGGCATCAGCTCGCGCCCAGAGCCGCATGGAAAGCGGAGGCGGCACAGCGGCAGGCGGGCGGCACACGAGGCTCACAGGCCCTCACGAGGTGTCAGGCACCAGAAAGAGGCACGAGACGCGATGAGGAAACTCGCAGAAGACAAAGGCGTAACGCGTAACGGGAAAACGTCTCCCTAGCGATGAGGCAGGTGCCAGGATGGATCCTGGGCAGGAAGGGGGCCCTGAGCCGTCACACCGGATCTCAAACGGTGAGTCTCTAAGAGAAATGCCACCTGTGGACACAGTGGACACGTGGGTCCCCGCCCCGCTCGCTGGGGCAAAAGCCATCAGTGACCACTATCGGGGGCGGGGGACACCCTGCATGAACTGGCACCCCTCTCAGGGAGACACCGCGCAGGTGTCAGAGCAGCAAGGGAGGCCCGGCCCCGGCCCCAGCACGGCTGGCTACCGAGTGCCGACCGTGGGAGAACAACGTGTAGGCTGGACTTGATCAAAACTTCCGTCTTCACACGGAAGACACTAAGCGACACAAATCCTACCAGTGTTTTCTTAGGTCAGTCTCCCAAGGCAAGGAAGTAAAAACAAAAACAAACAAATGGGACTTAAACTTACGAGCTTCTGCACAGCCAAGGAAATCATAAAAAAAATAAATAAATAACGAAATGATGATCTAGAGAGAGAAGAGAAAATATCTGTAAACAATGCGGCCAATAAGGCTTAGTCTCCAAACATAGAAACGGTTCAGCAAAAGCAACGCGGCTGGAAAACAGGCAGGACATCTGAACAGACGCCTCTCCTAAGAAGACACACAGCCAAAACGCACAAGAAGAGACCTCCAAGAGCAGTGGTCACCAGAGAGACGCAAATGAAACCACAGCGAGGTGCCGCCTCGCACGGTCAGACCGGCCAGCATCGGTCTCTAAGGGGCTCCCCGATGGCTCAGCAGGGTAAAGAGCCAGCGTCGTCACTGCTGCAGCTCAGGTTTGACCCCCGGCCTGGGAACTTCCGCATGCCATGGGTGTGGCCCCAAATACCACTTTTTAAAATTTTTAAAAATAAAGATTTTATACATATATATACATACACACACACATACATATATGACGTATGTATGGCATATACACACACGCACGCACACAATGGAACACTACTCAGCCATAAAAAGAACAAAATAACGCCACTTGCAGCAACGCGGGTGGAACTAGAGAGCCTCATGCCATGTAAAGTCAGTCAGAGAAAGACCTATGACGTGGCCTCATTGATACGTGGAATCTAGAAAACGACACCAATGAACTTGTCGACAAAACGGAAACAGACTCCGAGAAGAGACCTGTGGTTGGCAGGTGGGGTGCGGGAGTCCGGGGTCAGCCGAGGCGAACGATCGCGTTTAGGAAAGGTCTACAACACGGGCCTGCCGCACAGCACAGGGAAGTACAGCCAGTCTCCTGGGATAAAGCACAACGGGAAGGAGCATTCCAAAAGAGTATACACGTATGTGTATAACTGAGTCACTCTGCTACACAGCAGACGTGAACACAACACTGTAAATCAGTTACAATAAAAACAAAACAAAACAAAACTGTATGCCCTTCGAAAGCCACTGTCGAGAAGAGAAGACCAGCTACAGACTAGGAGAAAATACAGCTGCAAAGCACAAGTCCAATAAAGGACCTGTATCCAGAATATACAGCAAACTCAACACTCAAGAAAACAACCCAACAGGAGTTCCCGCTATGGTGCGTGGGTTAATGACCGGGCTTGGCTCTGTGGAGGTGCCGGTCTGAGCCCCGGCCCGGCACAGGAGGTTAAGGGTCTGGCATTGCTGCAGCTGGGCCGTAGGTCTCAGCTCTGGCTTGGATACAATCTCTGCTCTGGGAACTTCCACATGCTGCGGGGGTGGCTGAGAAAGCAAAGAATAAAAACGAAAATAACCCGATAAAACGGGGCGTGCTGAGCAGACACATCGCCAAAAGCACACAAGAGGTCTGCCCGTCAGTCACCAGGAGAGTGCTTCCTGCAGGAGTCCCTGCGTGGCTCGGCAGAAACGTGTCTGACTGGTGTCCATGAGGACACAGGTTCCATCCCTGGCCTTGCTCAGTGGGTTAAGGATCTGGCGTTGCCATGAGCTGTGGTGTAGGTTGCAGAAGCAGCTCCGATCTGGTGTGGCTGTGGCTGTGGTGTAGACCAGCGGCTATGGCTCTGATTCGACCCCAGGCCTGGGAACCTCCATATGCCATGGGTACGGCCCTTAAAAAAAGGAAAAAAGAAAGAAAATGCTAACCGAAGCTACCAGAAATATGTACAGTCTAGGACTTCCCGTTGTGGCTCAGCGGTTATGAACCTGACCAGTACCTATGAGGGTGCAGGTTCCATCCCTGGCCTTGCTCAGTGGGTCAAGGATCTGGCATTGCTGTGAGCTGTGCTGAAGGCCACAGAGGCAGCTTGGATCCCTCATTGCTGTGGCTGTGATGTAGGCCGGCAGCTGCAGCTCCGATTCAACCCCAAGCCTGGGAACTTCCATAAGGTGCGGTTATGGCTCTAAAAAGACAATAAATAGACAAGTACAGTCTAGCCAATTACACCTCAAAACAGTTTTAAAAAAAAGCACACACAGTAAGACAAAACTACACCCACAAAAGACCAAAGTCAAAACCACTGCTGGCACCACCGAGTGCTGGCAAACACACAGGGGCCCTCGCCGCAGCCCCGGGAAGGCCGCCTCGCATGACGACAAACACTTGCTCACCACACGGCCGTCCCCAGCCCCGGGCTCTGCCCGGCAAACAAGGACAGAGGGCCCTGACCGCTAAAGTTCCCAGCACACTCAAGACAGCCCCAGGCTGGAAACGACCCGGAACCGAGAGCCGGGCGCCGAGGCCGCCCCGTGCAGAGAGGCTGGGGGGGCTCCCCCACGGGCACGGGGCTCCCCGGCCCGCTCCCAACCCCCCTCGGCCCCCACGCCCACGTTTACAGTCCCGGGGGGCCACCGAGCACGCAGCGCCCACTAACAGGAAACCAAGACTGCACGAGGGAATTGCTGCTGAGAAAGACAGCCCGGGCTCCCAGGGCGCCGTCCGTGGGGACAGCTGGCGACCCGAGGCCCACTGCCAGGCCGCGGCATCCGAGGCGAAGCCCCGCCACTGTGAGGCAGTCTCGCGCAGTCTCAAGGCCGTGCGGGTCACACGCCCGCCCAACGGCCCCACAAAGCGCTCGCTTCCTGAGCTCTGGCGCGGACAGAGGCGGCGAGGCCAGCGAGCGCCCTGGGCCTCCTGCAGCCCCGCCGCCCACGAGGACGCCCGCCCGGCCCCCCCGGCTCAGCACCACGGACGCGCCGCGGCCCGTCCCTCCAGGAGGCACGCGTCAGCCCGCGCCCAGTCTGTCACCCCAACGCGGCACATCGGGTCCCCAACCTCAGTGCTTCCAGCTGAGAGCAGACGCCGGGGGCCGTCTCCTCGCCTGACGGGGCAGGAACCCAAGCCAGGGCCCCTCTACCCCAGCTGCCCGGGCCGCGCCGGCCCCAGCTCCCCCGTCGGCTCCCCCAGGCGGCCGCGAGAAACCGAGGTCGAGGTGCTCCCGTCACAAACGCGCTTCACAGTCATAAAGGACTCGTGGCACCAAGACCCAGCAAGCGCCTGCGGGGCCGGGATGTGCCCTCACTCCCCTCACCCCCCAGACAGCGGCCAGCTCAGCCCGGGTGCACTGGACGGGCAGACACTGGCCCCGGGGATAGCTGTCCTGCTCCCACCCATGTGGCTCAGCGTCTGGGCGCTGTCCCTGGGGAGGCCGAGGGGCCCTACACCATCACGTGCTCGCTGGGCCGTGTGCACAGCCCCTTTGAGTCGGAGCTGAGACTGGAGGCCCGGGGGACGCGAAGACCGGAGTGGCCCTGTCTGTCCAGCCCGAAGCCCGGGCTCACGGGGGGGTAGGCAGCCACAAGAGGGGACGGGCGAGCGCTGAGGAGAAGAGACCTGCAGCAGGACAGGGAGGAGGGCGTGCACGGGGCCAGGCCCTCCCCGAGGCCAGCAGCCGGCCACACAGGCCAGGTCCCGACTGGGGGACCTCACAGGCCACCCCCCCGCCCGCCGCTCCAGCACGCGCAGCCCCTCGTGGCAGGGGCTGGTGGGTGCAAGGTGGACGGGGGCCCTAGGTGAACCAACGTCACACCCTGTGGACGGGCCCCAGAGCGCTGGGGGAGGGGACAGGGACAGGCCGCCAGCAAGCCCGCCCCCACCCACGAGGCTCCCAGGGCGCGAGGCCAGACCGGGCCACAAAGTGTCACTGCGTGGGGACACTCAAGGCTTTCAGGCAGGCGCTTGTGCTGTGGGAAGTGACTTCCTGGGGACCCAGGGGTCTCTGGACGGGCATTTCCGGGAGGACAGCACAAGCGGGGACACCACAGTACTTTTCCAGCCTCCAGCCCGGCCCGCAGACTCCGCAGACAGTGGCGTCCTTCTGTGGAAATGCCGGCCACAGCGGCGTCCGGGCTTCCCCTCGGGAGCAGGGCGAGCGGTGCAGACACGTGGACGGATGCGCACAGGCCAGGACGTGGTCTGCAGGGTCCCCACGTCCCCGGGAGACCGGCCCCTGCCCAGCACTGCCCGCGCAGGGACCAGCCGAAACCCTCCGCGCCTGGCACCGCGCCCATGGCAGAGGGGCCGCAGGCCCCGCCCACCAGGCCCGGACGCCCCACCTCGTGCGCCCTCGGCCCAAAGCTGAGCAGGGCACCTGACTCCACGGGGGCCTATCCCCGTGTTCCAGACAAACAGGCCTGAGCATTCTTCCCACGTGTTCTCCAAATCTCTTCTAATCAGCGTGTACTCAGATGGTGGAAGACGATCACGTTCAAGACACGAGCCGACCCTAACCGAGAGTGCCCATCTTCGAGCTTTGAGCTGTGTCGCGATCTATCCTAAACCCACCCTGCCTTGCGGGTCCTGCCAGTGACCAGCAGCTGGCAAGCGAGACCTAACAAAGCTGGAAGCTTGCAACAGGACCGGTCGCCGAGGTAACTGCCAGCTGCAGGGGTCTAGAGAAAGCACAACAGTCCTGGAAATGGCCCGAGAAAGTCACATGTGATGGAGGTTCTGTGGGGACTGGGGGCCCGGACACCACCTGGGCCCCCGGAGCTCTAAGCACTCGTTCCCACCTGCAGCCTGGACCCAGGCCGACAGACGGGGCCGAGAAGCAAGGACGGCAAGGATGGGCCGGGGGACGCGGGGACTGGCCAGGAGCTTGCAAGGCGAGGACAGCAAGGACGGGCCAAGGACGAGGGCCCAGCCTGTCAACCTGGAGCCTCCTGAGTGCAGCACGTGTGCAGAGGGCTCCCGGCCAGAGAGAGAAGGTGGGGACGGGACACCTGGACGGGGGGGGGGGGGGGGGGGAGTGTCCAAGAGCCAGCCTGGCTTCCTCCCTGACACCTGGCGGCGCCCACGGAGAACCCCCCCCCGAACCACCCTGCACCTGCCCCAGCCCCCAGAGCGAGGACTAGAGGTGTCTCCAGGAGCCTGGGCCAGCGGTCCTCAGACCAGGAGCACACCCCTGGGCACCGAGGCTTGCCGGGCACCCGCAGGTGCCTACAGGAGAGCAGCCCGGGGCCCTCGACCCAGCCCACCCCTCCTACGGGGACGCTGCACACACCCCAGTCTCAGCAGTGCATACGGGCTGGTGCGTGCAGCCAAGGCAGAGTGGGGGACATCGGCGCATCCAAGTCACAAACGCAGCAAGCCGACCACCACAAAGTCGCAGTTTCCACCTGTTTCTCCCAGAAAGACCCGGTAAGTCACCGACGAACAGTCGACAGTCACAGGCAGGCATTGATAAATTTCACACCAGAGGTAAGGACGTCCCTCTAGCTGACACACCCGTTCACTCGCGTTCTATGGAGCTAAAATTGCTGGTGTGTGGCCTGGGCTTCAGTTACCAGCAAGAAAGGGCACCTTGGCCCGAGGAGAGCGTGCTTCTGGGACACCACGCTGGTCCTTCGAGGACGAGGCCCCTCCCTCCCAGCTGCCAGGGCCTCGCTGGGCCCGCACGCCGGACGTGCTTTGTGAACCCCTAAGGGAACGTGACCCCGACTTGTCTGACGTTTGCTCAGACAAGATGCGCAAGTGCTGACAGCCCGTTTCTCCAGAGCAGTTCCTGCCGCCCAGGAGGCAGGCTTCCAGGGTGGCCCGCAGTTTGGCCGAAATAAAACTCTTATTTATGGATTACTTTTGTCAACGTTTAATAGTGGCTCCCAGTCACTGGGCAAACTACGGAAGGCGGGGCGGGGGTTTGGGTTGGAGATGCTATAAAGTCGGGTGGTGACCGCTGTGCAGCTATAAACGTAATAAAATTCACCGAGTTAAAAAAAAAACTACAGAAGGCAGCTCCGACAGACAACACTTCCCTGGTGTTTGAGCACAGCGCGAGGTCACTGGGTACTCACACAGGACGCGGGACCCGGGGACCAGGCCGCGCCAGGCCTGCCTCCCCCACGGCCGGCTCCCCGGCCCTTGACGCACGGCCGAGCAAAGGTCCCAGCACAGCACGAGGCAGGCCCGCCAAGCCCCCGGAGGCTGAGCCAGCCGTCGGAACACGGGCTGCGTCGCACCGCTTCCATGGGCTGCACTCAGTCGCGAGGACGGCTCCGTGCAGGAGAGGCCATGAGCACTCCGGACTGGCGCACAGGTGTCAGCGGCCACGCCAGAAACCAGCACTTTCGGAGAGGACCCCTAAGTACAGACCACCGGCCACAGTCCACTCGTCGCCACGGGAAGGCCTCCCTGCCCTGCTGTGTGCGGCGCAAAGGCCCAGCACCCACCGTGCCCCCACCGGGCAGCCTGGCACCCACACGGCAGCTGCAGGGTTGGGGGCTGAAGAAAGGTGGCCCTGGTGTTCCAAGCCCAGGCTGGCTGACCTCTCGCGGGCCCTCCAGCCGCTCTTAGAAGGCACTGGGCACGGCCACGTGGGACCGCCCCCCCCCACCCCCGACGCCTGCGGCAGGACCGCCAACTCTCCTGCCAGGTGCCGAACTAGGCGAGGCCACCGTGGCGCCCGCAAGCACCTACCTGGGTCTCCTCAGTGGCCACCAGGGCTGCAGGGGCCGGCGGCATCTCTCTCGCTGATGCCTTCAATTTTTTGTTCTTTTTCTCCGTCACTTCTGTGTCTTTTCTCTTCTGTTTTGCCATCCTGCAACAGAGGAAGTAAACGCTAAACACTAGGAAGGCGTTCTCCAGCCATGTGATGATTTCATCTTTTTTTTTCTTTCCACAGCCCACAGCCAGATCCTTAACCCCCTGAGCAAGGCCAGGGGTCGAACCTGCGTCCTCACGGTTTCTAGTCAGGTTCATTACCACTGACCTGCAACGGGAACTCCTCGTGTGATATTTTTAAGTTTCTTCCCATGATAAAAGAAATAAAGGTATTTCACGAAGCATGGCAAATAGCCCTTCTTTTCTCTTTTTATGGCTGCAGCTGCGGCATATGGAAGTTCCCAGGCCAAGGGTCGAATCAGAGCTGCAGGTGAGGCCAAAGCCAAAGCCATGGCAACACTGGATCCAAGCCACATCCGTGACCTACACCGCAGCTCCTGGCATACCTACGCTGGATCCTAACCCACTGAGCCAGGCCAGGAATCAAGCCCCCATCCTCACAGACACTACGTTGGGTTCTGAACCCGCTGAGCCACAACGGCAACTCCTACAACCATTTCTAAGTCAAATCCCCTCATTTCATCACCTACAGACAACCGGTTTAACATTTTAGTGTTTTGCCATCTTCTTTCTGAGAGTTTTATGTAACATAGCTGCAATCACACATGGATTATATATTGTTTAAAACTAAGCATGCACACAAGCTTTTAAGAGTAAGAGAAATACCGTTTTTTGTATCAAAATTTTCTAGAAGTGAAAATTATAGACATTTGTCTACTCCTGGACTGTTTTTGGCACTGTTTTTTTTTCTTTTTTTGTCTTTTTAGGGCCACACCCACGGCATATGGAGGTTCCCAGGCTAGGGGTCGAATCGGAGCTGCAGCTGCAGGCCTACACCACAGCCATAGCAACGTGGGATCCGAGCCGCGTCTGCAATCTTCACCACAGCTCACGGCAACGCCGGATCCTTAGCCCACTGAGCGAGGCCAGTATTGAACCTGCGTCCTCATGGATCCCAGGCGGGTTCGTTTCCACTGCGCCGCGACAGGGACTCCTGATTTTCTCCTGTTAGGGCCCAACCCATTCTCCGCGTCAAGCACGGAAGCTGCAGCCCCACCAGAGCGGGAGGCGGCCGTCCTGCAGCCACCAGGGCCTCCGGCACCCACGGCAAGAGGTGGTCGTGATCCAGGGGTGGCGTCCTCGGGCTGCAGACTGGGCAGGGAAGGGGGGCCCCAGGGTCCGAAGGGTGTTGGGTTTCGTCTCCCTCAAGCAAAGCGGCCTCCAGAACTCTACAAACAGGTCCAAAAAATTCCAAAACCAACTTCTTTGTGGGACCAGAAGATGGGGGAGCCGGGGAAAAGGTGCAGGCCCCGGAATGTGGAGGCGGAGCAGGGCCGGGCTCGGGGAGGCCGTGTGCAGGGCCCCAGGCCCGCCTGGGGGAAGACGGGCCCGCCTGGGAGCCTGTCCTTCACGAGTGTGCAGGGCCCCCGCCCGCCCCACCTGCTGCATGTGGAGCCCGAAAAGAGCTGCAAAGAGAAGCCAGCTTCTGTCCCAGCGGCTGCACCGCGAGCCTCCCCGCGGCACAGCTCCTGCAAACCCCACTCGGCTTCTCATCACACATCCTTCAGGATCAGCCAGCGAAAAGGAAACCCACTCAGTGATCAGGGCGAGTGACAGCGTGTCAGTCCTGGACACACATGCGAAGGCTGGGGGCGGGGTGCGGACACAAACCCCACGCCTTCCGCCCGACCCCGGAATCCACTTTGGACTCTACGCACAGATGGTCAAAAGTGTACTCACAACAGTGTTTACCGAGCGCCAGCCCTGGCAGGCACTGCGGACGCTGAGCAGAGCCGACAGCAGGGCGGGCGAGGGCCCGACCTCGGGAAGCCCCCTTCTTGGGGGAGACAGCCCTGCTGAACCACAGGAGGGACGCTGCGCCCACCCTGGCTCCAGAGTGCTGGGCAGGTGCCAGGGCTGCTCCAGGTGGGACCCCGCGTGCGGCTCAGGGTCTGGGAAGGAGGGCGAGCGCGGTGCAGAAAGAGCGCAGCACCGGGGATACGGGGAACGGTGACTACGGAGGGACAGCCACAGCACACAGGGCCCAGGGCCCAGATTTCGGTGCTCAAATTCTCTAGAGAGAAAGACGGTGCTCCGTAAGAGTCCCCGTGTGGAGCCGGGAAAGGTCAGGTGAAGCTGCGCCTCAGCCAGGCCCGACCGGCCCCAGGCCGCAGCTGCCCCGTGGGGCTGGGGCTGGCAGCAGCGGCGGGCGCACACTGGAAGAATGCAACTAGCGTGGGGTCCGAAAAGCCCAAGTGCCTTCTCTTCAAACGTATCCAAAGCCAAAGGCGACAGAGTTCAGTTAGGCAGCAGTGTAGACAGATCTCAGGCAGCCGGGTAATGAGAAATCTTGGAAGAACGAGGCGTTGACGTGAGGGCTCCGAAGGACAGCAGCTGTGCCTGCCGGCCACCTCGCCGGGGGGTTAGCAAATATTTACCCACCAGTTACTGTGAGTTAATTTAAACCTACATCCATTCTGAAAGTTATTAAGTTTAATCACTAAGTCTATTTGCTAAAAAGGAGGGGAAAAAGGTTTCCGTATTATAAAAAGGTTTCTGTTCACAGTTCCAAGAGACGGTGACGATATGCTGAGACAATGAATGTTTGTTACAGAAGACAGTATCTCCTTACACTGATGGTCAACTGGTTTCCAACAAGGGCCAATTCAGCAGGAAAGAACAGTCTTGCTAACATGTGCGGCTGCGACAACTGGACATCCACATGCAGAAGAATGCAGCTGACCCCACCTCACACCTTACACAGAAATTACTCAAAATGGATCAAAAACCTAAATGTAAGAGCGAAAACAGGCAACAGTTTCTTCGCTATGACACCAAGAGTGTTAGCACGAAAAAAACAGAAGAAATTGGACTAGTCAAAATTAAAAACTGTGCTATAAACGATGCCACTAAGAGAGGAAAGAGGCCATCAACAGAGGAAAACATGTCTGCAAGTCATACGCCAGGGACAAGGCCTGGGTCCCGAACGTGCGCGAGGAACTCAACTCACCCGAAAAGGCCGATGACGCGCCTGACAAGCAGAGGAGGTGACCGTCCCCCCGAGAAGAGATTCAAATGGCCGGTCAGCACACGGAGGTGCTGAGCTCGGCTCACCTCCGGGAAAACGGCACTCGGCCACGGCCAGCCGGGCGCGTCCGTGCAGGTGTATGCGGCAGGCCAGGAACAGCGCCACGTAAAACCTCAGCACTACTGCTCCCAGCAGCGGCAGGCAGAATACCCGAAAGCAACCCAGGCGTCGCTGACTGATGGACAAACAGCTTAGTTCTACCCACACGAGGGCCCCCTGCTCGGCCATGAACAGGATGACGTGCAGACACCTGCTCCAGCACGATGAAGCTCACAGAGGTGCCAAGACAGAAGCCAGCCAAGGAGGATTAAACTGTGCAATCCCACTGAGGCCACATGTTCAGAATAAGCAGATCTGAGACAGAAACGGGCTCGCGAAGCTCAGCGCTGGCGCCAGGGAAGGAGAAGAGAAAACACATTTGCTGAACCGGTGGTTGCGGGGAACCGTGCCGTGCCAGCGACGGTATCCAGCGCGCCCACCAGCCAGGCTGGACTTCACCGCTTTCCATCGGTGTCGCAGATGGCCCGGGGTCAGCATGAAGACCCTTTAGTGGGCTTTCTCTTCTCACGGGCCTTTCTGCAAAAATACTGGTGACTTTGGATAATTTCTATAAGCAATACCAACTTAAGATTTTCCAGTTTCAGAGTTCCCATTGAGGCTCAGTGGTAACAAGTCCAACTGGTATGCATGAGGACTACAAGGTGGGTTCAATCCCTGGCCTCACTCAGTGGGTTAAGGATCTGGCGTGGCCACAGGCTGTGGTGTAGGTTGCAGACATGGCTTGGATCCCAAGTTACTATGGCTGTGGTGTAGGCCCACAGCTGCAGCTCCAATTCAACCCCTAGCCTGGGAACTTCCATATACAGTGAGTGACGCCCTAAAAAAACAAAAACAAAAACAAGCTAATGGCTACGGCACCTAGCACTGAGCGCCCTCTGCTGAGCGCCCCAGCGCCAGGCCCTGGTTCAGCCGCCCGCGTTCCTTCCCCCGCCGGGCGAGGCAGGCAGACAGATGGGGAAGCCAAGGCCACCGACGAGGAAAACCACAGGCTTAAAATTGGTCAGTCAAGAAAAGTCACACAATTGGCACGTTATTCAGAAACGTGGAAGTAATTCCAGGAGCAGGAGTGAAAAGCCAGCTGCGCTCGTCTCGGGAGCAGGGCGGGGAGGGGCGCCGGCCGCGAGTGCTGGCACAGGGAGGGCAGCCAGCGCCCGGTGCGTCCGAGGCGTAAAGGTTTGAGGTGGTGCTACTCCGTGCCAGGCAGTGAGGACAAGCCCCCATTACGCCCCGCTGACTGCAGGCTCCACGGGCACAGCCGTTCCGAACATTTACGGAGGGCTCTGGCCTAGGGACTCCACAGCGAGGCACTTGCCTAATGCGGTCATCGTGGCAGAGATTTACGTCCGGATGACAGCGACACCACAGAGGGCGACGATGCCTCTAACGCTGCAAAGCCACAAACACTGCAACGGTCCCCCAGCAAACCTGGAAGGGGGAGGGCTCCGTGCCAGGAAACGCGAGACACACGACAACCGTGATCGCGTCTTCAGTGGGGTGAGGCCAGGAGACCACGAGAGGAGAAAAGCGGGCTGGGAACCTGCGTCTGTGCCACATAAGCCTCGTTCTGTGCGCTACATGCAGGTACACACAGAGGAAGAAACTAGAAAGAAGGTAATACATTGGAACACCAACATTTTAGGGAACAGAATTATAAGAACATTTTCTTCCTTTATACTTTCCACCAATTTCTCAAACAAGAGAAAGAAACTTAAGATATGCGCCCAAAAGTGCTCAGTGGGAATTCCCACTGTGGCTCAGCGGGTTAAGAACACTAGTAACCATGAGGATGCAGGTTCGATGCGTGGCCTTGCTCAGTGTGTTACGGTTCTGGTGTTGCCATGGCTGTGGTGTAGGGTGGCAGCCGAGACTCGGATTCAACCCCTAGCCCGGGAACTTCCATATGCTGCAGATGCAGGTGCGGCCTTAAAAAAAAATTAAAAAATAAATGTTCAGTGAATTAAACAACCTCACTAGGAGAAAAGCGGTAACCCAGGTCAGACAAACGGGAGGGAGGGGCTGGGCTGCACGCACTGACTAGGACAGGGCAGCACGGACAGGCAGAGGCTGCCAGGGCGCCAGCCTGGAAAACTCCGTGGGGCCTTACATCAGCCGGCAGGAAGGCAGTTTTTCAAATCTGAAGACATCACTGCTAGCGCCGACGTCCCCCACAGCGGGCCACCTGTGTTACCGTGCGGGGCGCTGGCAGATGCAGGGACCCGCTCTAGAGGTCGCCCAGGGAGTCCCGGCCGCTGTGCCCAGCACGGCCGCTGTGCCCTGGCCACCCTGACCCAGGTCTAGTCCAGGTTCCCCCTCAGAGGAGCGGCCTCCAAGCTTCTGTTCTTCTACCCGGCCCCACGCCTCCCCGCGCTGGTCAGACGCTAAACCCCGCAGCCCCAAAGAGCCCCCCCACTGAGCCACCTCCCATCTTGCAACTCAGCCCCGCCTGGCACCCTGGGGCTCAGTGCTCCGCTGACCTCACCAGACCCTGCATCACACTGACCCTACATGATTCAGCCCCTCGCCCCTCAGTTCCCTCCCCTGCAACTTCACTGCCGCGGCCCAGCTCTGCAGTCTCGCCTGCACACTCTCAGCTCCCTGCCAAACCCCAGGCCTAGAACCCGTTCCAAATTCAGGACACCAGCCTCAAGGGACCTCCAGGGCTGTCCAGCACTTCCACACTGCCGCTCGGCAGCTTCTCCCCACGTCTCAGCCTCTCAACCGCCAGCACACACACACCCCCCATCTCGGCCGAGGAGCTCCGTTCCTGAGCCCTGAGTGGCCGCGAGCTCCCAGGAGCCTCCCAACCCTCGCCGCGCTCCGATGCCAAGGGCATCACCCTCGCAACCCGCTGCCCCTCCTTCCACAGGATCAGCTCCAAGTCCCACACCCAAAAACCCTATCCACACGCTCTCCGCCCTCTTTCTTCCATTTATTTTCTTCTCTTCTGGCTGCCCCAAGGCATATGGAGTTCCCGGGGCCAGGGATCAGATCTGAGCCACAGCTGCGACCTGCGCTGCAGCTGCGGCCATGCCAGATCCTCTAACCCCCTGTGCCAGGATGGGGACCGAACCTGCATCCCGGTGCTGCAGAGATGCTGCCGCTCCCGTTGTGCCACAGCGGGAACTCCTCCACCCATTCCTGGTACCTCTGCAGCAGAACCCTCAAGACGTCCACTTGCGCCGTCTCTAACCCCCTCCCAGCCACTCTCCCGCCCAACTTGACGAGAACCACCAGTGACAGCCAGGTGCTAACATGCTGCTGACCGGAGCCCAGCCAGGCTCCCTGAGCCCCTCTCTAGGCCTCCACTGGGCCTGTAGTGGCTTAAACAAAGCAGTTTCCAGCAGCCCAAAGTCACATCTTTAGAGTGACTCTAGGCCCCCTGAAAAGTGCCTGAAAAAACGCCAGGCTGCCGAAAGGACCCTGCCAACACCTGCAGACAGGGCCTGGTCCCCCCACCCCGCCTTCAGAGCCCAACTTCCCTAAGCACCAGTCAGCAAACCCAGAGGGGTTTCCCACAGACCAGCCCCCATTCTCCTTCTGGTCATTTTCCACCCCCTGACTCACTGAGTACAACCCCCACCTCCCTACGCCCTCAGGTCAGCCTGCCCCTGCTGCAGTGTCACTGACAAAAATCCCGCCTCACCACTGAAACAGTCGGTCCTGTTCATCGCTGAGTCACTGAGTGGACCTAAAGACCCAAGGGCAGCATCTGACACGACCGGTCCCCCCCCCTCGCGGCTCTTTCCTCTCGGCTTCCCAGACACACTCCACTCTTGCACCCCTTTCCGCCCTGGCCCCTGACCCTGAAGGGCGTCAGGCTCAGCCCCTTCCTCTCTCACTCCTCTCTTCAGGCCCTGTGGCTGGAAACACCACCCTTTGGCTACAGGCTTCTGTTTCTCACTGACTGCACTGTCTACTCAGGTGTGTACCATCTACATACACCCTCTCAACGGAGAAGTCAAACGCACACTCCCACCATCCTCCACACACCTGACCTTCCTACATCTTCTGTTCCCCCCAAAAATGGCCATCTGGTGAAATCCAGCTTTCAGCTCCAGCTAAAACCCTGTCACCCACAACTCCGCGTTTTTTCACCCCCTTCCGCCCCACGGTAAACCCTCGGGGCGCCATCCCGAGTGGACCTTCGCGGCCCCTACCCTGAGGGTCCTAGCCCAGACACCTCTCTCACTAGGATGATTCAAAAGCCTCCAACTCGTCTGCGGCCTCCGCCCTGGCCCCTCCATCCCATTTCCGACTCAGCCATCCGGAAGGGCTAGTGAAATACCTAAACCGGGTTAGGCCCCGCCTCTGCTGGGACCCTCCCCTAGAGTTCCCCGCTTCCCCTCCTCGGCCCGGCGCGGCTTGCGGTGTTAAGCAAAGTCAACTTGCTCATCAACCACCCCCAAGACCGGCTCGCTGGGTCGCGGCTGCTTCAGCCCGAGCAGCGCGGACAACCGGGAGGCACCACCAAGGAGTGGGGGAGGCCCGGAGCGGCCCACAGGCTGCCCACCTGACGACCGCCAGGCCCTCCAAACGCGCCCGCCAGACCCGGAGGCCTCGCACCCACGGGGGCAGCCCCCAAGAACGCCTCCCGAGCCTACCTGAGCGTGGCCTCCAGCGTCGGCTTCCGGCAGACGCTGCGCCCAGGTGACGGGGTCCCGCCCTCCGGAGCAGCACCGCCCATTGGCTGAGGCCCGCCTCCGTCTCCCCGCTGGCCAATGGCGAGCGGCAGCCGCAAGAACCAGGACGAGGCCAGGCGCCGGCCGGCGGCGTCATCGCTGGGCGCCTCTGGTGCCCTGAGCCTCTGGTTGCCAGGCAACCCTCCACGTGCGGTTCTCCTGTTTCAAAGCCGCGCAGGCCCCATTGGTCCATCGGGATTGGTATCGAACAGGATAGATTTATGTAGATTTTTTTTCCTATCTTTTTTCCTGGGCTAGGGGTCGAATGGGAGCTGTAGCTGCGGGCCTTCGCCACAGCCACGCCATAGCTCAAGGCAACGCAGGATCCTTAACCCACTAAGCGAGGCCTGGGATGGAACCTGAACCTGCATTCCCCATAGATACTAGCAGGGATTGTTCTGCTGAGCCAAGAGGGGAACTCCACGTGTAGATTTTTAACTGCTTTCACTTAAAAGTAGGCACAAGATTGTTTGGTCTCCAGCACTACACGCAGGTTGCCAGTGCATGGGAGGTGCATGCAGACCCGTGTAAATCCAGGTTCGGTCACCTGGGGTGAAGGCTGAAGGCGGAAGTGGGCCCGACCTCGGAGGGTGTCTGAGGTCTGAGGCAACCCAGGCTGGTGAAACTGACGAATTCTACCAAAATTGTTGGTTTCTTAGAACTATTTAATAGTCCAAACAGGAGACTGGGAAGAAAGGGACTTGGCCTGTGCCGACCTTTAAGCTGCAGAGCACGTGGAGGAGACAGGCGGATGCGGCTGTGCTGTCAAGGGAAGGTTCTCCGGGTGGGAGACAGGAAAGCCATGCAGGATTCCTTAGTTCCACTCACTAAGGCCAACCGTTTCTAATCTGGCCATGTTATAACAAAGTCCCTGCTGGTCCCGCGTTCACACACGTGAGAGTCTGTAAGGCACACGCTCGCGGTAGAGTTTCTGCACTACAGGTGTAAGCACACCCAACGCACCGACAACAGGAAAAGCCATTCCGTTTTCCAGCTGCTCTGGATGACTTCATAACCCTCTGGGAAAAAAGTCCATCCATAGCTTAAATATATAGAAGTGATTATGCATTTTTTTATTTTTAGCTCTGGTAATGTGGGGATGTAAGGAGCAGGACTCTATGGCGGGTTCCTGGAATGCGACAGACCCACCCCACAACGCCCCCACCTGCATCTTGTTTATATAGAAAAACTTGAGCCTCCTAGGTCTTCTCCTAGGTCCAAAAAGGTTAGTTTTTGTCTGTTTTAGGGCCACATCCGAGGTGTATGGAGGTTCCCAGGCTAGGGGTCAAATCAGAGCTGCAGCTGCCCGCCTACACCACAGCCACACCAGATCCAATCGGCGTCTGTGACCTGCACCGGAGCTCACAGCAATGCGGGGTCTTTAACCCACTAAGCGAGACCAAGGATCAAAGCTGCGTCCTCCGGGATACTGGTTGAGTTCATTGCTGCAGAGCCACAACAGGAACTTCTAGTTCCAAAAAGTTTAATCAGTTAAGTGAGAAAAATGCAAAAAGAAATGAATATAGTCAAGCAGGACAAAATAGTTTAGCCCTAAAACAAAAATCAAGGACATTCAGTTCCTCCTCAAGGGCTGTAGATAATATTCTGCGCCATGTTCTTTGAGCTGTTTTGCAGACAGTGAAACCCAGGCCAGGTGGAAGAAATTAACTGCATGCTGCACGCAAGGATGCAGACCCCAAACCAGTTGGAACCAGAAGGTAGATGATGTTGAGTCCCAGTGACCTCACCGACAAGCTCACACACACCCCCGATCCCCTTCACTCACCGGGTTTTGGAAGACCTTTCCCCTGAAGCCTTCAGGGAGTTTGGGTCTTTTGAACACAAGCTGCCTGGGACTTCTCGCTTGGTGCCTGCAGTAAAGGCAGCACTTTCCTTTAACCCAACCTGCTATCAGCAGATTGGCTTCACTGCACACGGCCGCGCGTGAACCCAAGTTTGCTCCAGGGGATTCAGATCAGCCGCTCACCCAGAACAGCTTTAAAAATGGCCAAATGTGTGTAACAAATACAGGGAACAAAAAAACGAGCTACATCTTAAGACATCAGAGGACTAATTTTATAATGAAACACTATGGAACCAATAAACAGGAGGAAAGAAACGCAAACCCAGAGAAGTAAGCCTTACAGTTACGGCCATTTTTTACTCAATTCCAGGGGAAAAAAAAAAAAAAGGCTGAAACACTGAGAACCT
Source organism: Catagonus wagneri (assembly GCA_004024745.2). Taxonomy (NCBI): domain Eukaryota; kingdom Metazoa; phylum Chordata; class Mammalia; order Artiodactyla; family Tayassuidae; genus Catagonus; species Catagonus wagneri. The sequence continues at coordinate 75,036 of PVHT021183581.1, forward strand.
GCACACAGATTTTGACAGTTTTGCGGGTTTAGGGCTGCCACGTGGTCCCATCTTGGGGTTCAAACCCTGAAAGGCTACACTGGCGGCGAGAATACGAACAGAGAACAGTCCTGGAAGGGACCTCATAAAATCGGCCTCGAACTCATCTCACTTTCTGGACCCGCATTTAAGCGATTCAGGACTAGCGGCCGGTGCGGTCACGCCGCTGAGGATGAAAAGGTCACGTCTTCCTACAAGACCCTAAAACCCTGGGCCCCAAGTGACAGCCGCTCTCATATTATGACAAGTGCTCAACGGAAGACAACCACGTACACCAAGGGACAACACGATGCGAAGGAAAACCAAGGAAAACCACCACTATCAGCGTCGCCCCCGCCCGGCATAACCTCGCGGATCTGAGCACGGACCGGACCGCCGCAGCTGCCCCGAGCCGGGCTCCCTCGGCTGAGGCTCGAGCCGAGACGCGGAGACGCAGAGGCGCGCAGCCCGGCAGAGACATGGCGCAAAGGCCTCAGAACCACCTCGGGGACAGCAGGGGCTCCGGGTACTCACCGGACAAGGACTAAAGCAGCCGGCGGGGAGGCGCGGGGCGCTCCAGCGCCGCGAGCCGGGGAAGGCGGGAGAGTCTCTTCTGCGCAGGTGTAACCGAGCCGCCGGCCCGGCACGTGGTCGCCGTGGGCCCAGCACATGGGCGCCGTGGGGGCGGAGCCTCTGCGCTCCGACATCCGGTCGGGAGCGGACTCTGGCTGCGCGGCTGGCGGAGTCCAGCGACCCGCGCGGTGCAAGCCTCACGCGGCCTAGATGAGTATCGCACGTGCGGTGGGTCCGACCCCCGGCCCCGCATCACGTGCGAACGTGAGGCCCGCGGTCAGGGGCTCGGCTCTCCCAGCCCACCGCCCCGCGGGAGCTCCTCGGCCCGCCGCGGAAGGCCAGGCCGGCCGCGGTCCACACCCGGAGGTCCGTGCGGAGACCCCTCCGCCGCAGTCCCGGTGCGGAGCCTGCCCCCCCGCCCCCCCGGCGCTGCTGGATCTCCCGGGTCGGCCGGCTGGGGCAGAGCCGCCTCTCCGACCGCAGCTCTGCCTCCGGGCCCCTCCCGCCCGGCCGACTCCCGGGGTCCCCAGTGCGCGGCTGGTGCGCACCTTCAGGGGGTCTCTGCGGCGGCCGGACGCAAGGCCAAGCTCGGGGTGCACGGCTGTTCCTTCGTGACGGAAGATGTGTCTGTCTCCATTTCTGCACAAGTGAACATAAAATGTGGCAGCTGCAAGCAACACACACTTCTGAGCTCACGGGCTCTGCGGAGCAGGCGTATGGGCCCGACTTCGCTCAGGGCCTCGGCCTCAGCCCGCGCCAGGCTGGGGCAAGGTGTCCCCGGGGCTGCGGTGTGGCGGGAAGGCTGTCCGGGGGGCGGCCCACTGGCTCCCGGGAGGACACTCCTCGGAGGGCGTCGGGCCGCAGGTCGCCCTGACTTGCCTGCCACGTGGGCCTCTCTACAGGCCACTCAGAGCAGCGCAGCTGGCCTCCCACGGGCTCGGGAGGGAGAGGCCCCAGGGACCAGGCGCAGTCTGGAGCCTGATCTCGGAGGCGCCATCCCATGGTGCTGCTGCATTCGGTGCATCATAAGACCGGGAGTGACCCCGACTGAGCGTGCCTGCACTGGGTCTCCTCGGAGGCGGGCCTGGGCCAGCACTGCAGCCGCTGCTTGGACATCAGCAGGCTCCTGGGACAGGGGAGCCAGGACCCGGGGCCAATGTTAAACCTGACCGTGTCCAGAACCGCCTGACGTTCTGGGCGTTGCCCTCCTCCAGGGTTTGGCTCCTCGGCATTCAGTGCCCGCGGGGAGGGGTACTGGACACAGATGTCCACCGGGGGGTGGAGAAAGAACGTGTGGGCCGCACAGCCAAAGGACTGCGTCCCAGACTGAAAAGGAGTCACGTCCTGGCCAATGTGACACTTGAGCCACTCTGGGAGGACCGCACGGCGTGTGACCCCATTTATAGGGAATGTCCAGGACGGGCAAATCCAGAGCAGTCCCTGGGGGCCGGGGTTGGGGGGATAAAAGTGAACTTTAGCAGACACAAGGGTTCTTTTGGGGGTAATGAGAATGTTCTGGAACCGGATGGGGGGGTTAAACATTTTGAATGTGCTAAATGATTCACTTTAAGATGCTTAAAATGCTGAATTTTATGTGCTTGTTGTTGTTTTTGCTTTTTAGGGCCATACCTGTGGCATATGGAGGTTCCCAGGCTAGGGTTTGAATCGGAGCTACAGCTGCCAGCCTGCACCACAGCCACAGCAACACGGGATCCGAGCCACGTCTGTGACCTACACCACAGCTCATGGCAACGCTGGATCCTTGACCCACTGAGCGAGGCCAGGGATGGAACCCGCATCCTCATGGATCCTAGTCAGGCTCCTTAACCACTGAGCCAGAAAAGGAACTCCTGAACTTTGTGGGGTTTCTTTACAATAAAAAGTGCTTGTTCCTCCTTTAATGTGATTTTGTTTCCATTTGTCTTAAGTTCTAGGCTCCCCTACCTCTAGCGTCTTTGCCGAATTTGGTAGAACACGTAAAAAGCCCACACGAGAGTAGCACCCCTTCCCAGCGGTGTAGGTACCGAGTTCACTGGTCTCCGGCTCATCTTCCCGTCTCTTGTAGCAAAAGTAAGAGGACACACGGAGGTGCGTCTCGGCACCTTCCTACACGGACGCAGCATGCTCCACCCACAAGGGGAACCGTGGTCAGTGCCGCTCAGTGCGCTCCGCGGCCAGCTCAGCGCCGCTCACCTGACCCCTGTCCGCAGGAGGCAAAGGAGTCTGTCCCCCACTGTGCGGGCGTAAACGGTGCCGCCATGACCGATTTTGTGCATGTGCGTCTGAGCGTGGGCGGTAGTAACCCCACGGCAGCTTCCTGGAAGTGGGACTGCTAAGCACACACTAGTTTTGCTAGCTGTTGCCAAATTTTCCTCTTGAGTGGCCGGGCCATTTGGCACCCCACCAGCAACGTATGGAAGTGTCTTGTCACCTCACACACTGGCCAGCAGACCACACTCCAGGTTGGGATGTTGGCTCATCTCATTCGAGAAGCAGGAACTCTGGGCGGTTTTTGTTTATGCCACACTTGCAGCACGTGGAAGTTCTGGGCCAGAGATCAGTCCCACAGTACAGCAGTGCCCAGAGCAACGGCAGTGACAACACCAGGTCCTTAACCCTCTGAGCCACCAGGGAACTCCCTGGTTATCCCTGATGGGAATAAAGGCGATTGGTTCCTGGGAAGCATTCCACCCGCCTGTGCTCGGTGCTCAGCAGACACAGGAAGACTGGCCTCGGGGTGTCAGCCAGGGTCCGCCCAAGTGACCCACAACTTGGCACCACGTGAGCTGCCTGGTGGCTCTCCCTCTCTCCCTGGGGTCTTGCAAGCTTTTCCTTGACCTCAGCAGACACAGTGACCGTGCAAACCAATCTTGGTCTCCAGGCCGCGCGTGTAAATGTACACGAGCAGCTTCAGCATAGTTCGGAACAAAGAACCACCCAGGATGTGAAGGTGACCAGCTGCTCTGTGTTAGCACTACTTTTTTGAAAAAGATCATTTTATTTATGTTCTTATGACTTTCCATTATGGTCGATGACAGGACACAGAACAGAGTTCCCTGAGCTGTAGAGCAGACCGTGTCGTCTGTCTACCCTGCATAGAGCTGTTTGCCTCTGCTGGTCCCTGACTCCCAATCCACCCTGCCCCAGCCCTGGAACCGCAAGTCTGTTCTCTGTGAGTCTGTTTCTGTTTTGTAGATTACATCAGCTGTGTCATATGTTAGATTCCACATGTAAGTGATACCATATGGTGTTTGTCTTTCTCTTGCTGATTTACTTCACTTAGCATGAGAATCTCTTGGTCATATCCATGTTGCTGCAAATGGCATTATTTTGTCCTTTTTATGGCAGAATAATATTCCATTGTGTGTGTATGTACCACACCTTCTTTATCCAGTCCTCTCACAACGGGCACGTGGGTTCCCAGGTCATGGCTACGGTGGACAGTGCTGCAGCGAACACTGGGGTGTGTCTCTTTCCAAATGAAAGTTTTCGTCTTTTCTAGATAGATGCCCAGGAGTGTAATCGCTGGGTCATATGGCAACTCTATCCTTAGTTTAAAAAGACCATTTTAAAAGGTAATTCTTGTAGCATTTATTGCAAAAGAAGTATGAGCTGTTAACGTATCCCAAGAGCAGCTGGTCTGTAGACGAGTGTGTGTAAACCCTGCAGACGCGGACCTCCCTGGCCACTGGGAAGCGGAGGTCAAAGGAGAGGAAACAGCAAACAACCAAGAAACACGCCCTTTACACAACACTTAGCTCCTCTCACAGCCCTACACAGTCCTCCGGCTCTTCCGCAAACTCTGCCGCTTTTACACCCTTTCAGTGAAATAACGTAAAAGAAATCAACATTTATCTGGGGAACGTTCACACCAGACCCAGCGGAAAAGTCAGACTAGTTTTTCCCTCTCGCCACTTTCCCCCAAACACACCAGCATCCTGCCACACCCGCGGCACTGAGTAAGTGTCCAAGGTGCTCATTTTCTTTTTTGTTTTGTCTTTTTAGGGCTGCACCCGCGGCATGTGGAGGTTCCCAGGCTAAGGGTCGAATTGGAGCTGCAGCTGCTGGCCTACACCACAGCTACAGCAACGGGGGATCGGAGCCACGTCTGAGACCTAACTGCAGCTCACGGTAATGCCAGGTCCTTAACCCAGTGAGCGAGGCCAGGGATCAAACCTGCGTCCTCACGGCTATTACTCAGATTCGTTTCCACTGAGCCACAAGGGGAAGCCCCCAAGGTGCTCATTTTCAAGCTTAAAACTTGTAAATTAATGGAGTTCCCATCATGGCGCAGCAGAAACAAATCCAACTAGGAACCAGGAGGTTGCGGGTTCGATCCCTGGCCTCGCTCAGTGGGCTAAAGATTTGGTGTTGCCGTGAGCTGTGGTGTAGGTTGCAGACACAGCTCGAATCTGGTGTTGCTGTGGCTGTGGCTGTGGCGAAGGCCGGCGGCTGTAGCTCCTGTTAGACCCCTAGCCTGGGAATCTCCATATGCCGCGGGTGCCGCTCTAAACTACAAAAGCCAAAAAAATAAAAAAGCTTTTAAATTAACATTTAAGGAATTCATTTCATAACCTACCTTTCAGATGTGGTCAGAGGCTTCCTGCAAAGAATGAACCTGGAAGGTTAATACATTTTAAAATACCCCTTGCGCTCTTACGGCAAGCGGCCTGCAGACACCCACAGGACCGAGGCGCTGGCCGTCCCTCCTTCCGCCAGGAACCAAGGTCCAATCAGCGCTGTCCCGACTCTCGGGAGGCCCTCTGGTGCCACCTTGTGGGCGCGTCTGCTACCGCAGTCGCGCACCTGCTTGGTCCCAGGGAGGGCGCGCCGCACACGGGGAGAAAACGCGCAGGTTAATCTCACTCACCAGCAGTCAGGCCCTCTCACAGGACCCGGGAACTCGCTGGAAAGGCCGGCTTCTCGCTCTCCGTCCAGCCGGGCAGAGGTGATGCCCTGGAGCACGGCATCCTCAGCCTCCCGCCCTGTGCTTTTGGGCCGTCTCCGGACGCCCCCCAAATCTCATGCATCACTCTAGCCCGGTCCCACCTGCGGCTCCACAGTAGGTGAAAAAACTGCAGCCAACCGCTGCACCACGCGCTCCAGACCCACCTCCGCTTTGCAAACACACCCCGCGGGCCCAGCAGCTACAGGAGTGAGCGCTCCGCCCGCCCCGGGGGATGGAGGACGGAGGACACCGTTTCCCGCTAGGCCTCCCCTCAAACGCACAGCTTGTGACCCTGCAGAAGGAATTGTCCGAACTTCTCCCAGTATCAGCACTATGACAATTTAAACTGTGATTGTGGGAGTTCCCCTTGTGGCTCAGCGGGTTAGGGACCTGACTACTATCCAGGAGGACACAGGTTCAATCCCTGTCCTTGCTCAGTGGGCTAAGGATCCAGCGTTGCTGTGGCTGTGGTGCAAGCCCGTACCTACAGCTCCAACTCAACCCCTAGCCTGGGCCCTTCCATGGGCCGCAGGTGCAGCCCTAAACAAAAGTGCACTTGTGGCCTCCCTGTCCTGGGTCCCGCCAGCTGACCCCCTCAAACTCCTGGGACTGGGCAGTTCTTAGGACGCTCACAGAACTTCTCATGAAAAATGTGCCGATGACAGTACAGCGGCACCGTGTTTCCACGTCAGGCAAACACTGAACAAGTACAGCAGCCGCTGCTCGTGGGCAAACCGCCGGGGAAGGAGCTGGGCTGACTTTTTGGAGGCAACTTGGCACCTTTTACAGCCCCTACCGAGCTGAGGTGCGCCCCCTTGCGGCACAGATGTGGCGGCGAGGAAGCCTGCTGAGCTGGTCGCCGGGGGCACAAGCCCAGGACCCCCAGAGCCTTCGGCCTAAGGACGCGCAGGAAGCCTAGGGCCGCGACCTCCGCTGCGGGGGCCAGCACCGGTCTGATCTCACCCTTCCTGGCAATTTCGGCGTCTGTTCCCACAGGGCTTAAGGAACAGAGTGACGTCTCCGCGAGCTCTTAAATCCGCTTCAATGCTGCAGTCCCAGCTGGCGCGGGAACTGGGCAGATGCCTAAGCTGATTCCTGACAAAATGTGGGTCTTTTTGGCCTTCACTGTGGACAATCAAGAACAGTGTTAATAGGGAGTTCCCACTGTGGCTCGGTGGTAACGAGCGACCCAACTGGTAGCCATGACAACACGGGTTTGATCCTTGGCTTTGCTCAGTGGGTTGAGGATCCGGCGTTGCCGTGAGCTGTGGTGTACGCTGTAGATACAGCTCGGATCCGGCATTGCTGTGGCTGTGGTGTAGGCCAGTGACTACAGCTCCGATTCGACCCCTAGCCTGGAAGTTCCATATGCCATGGGCATGGCCCTAAAATGATAGAAACAGGAGTTCCTCATGGCGCAGCGGTTAACGAACCCAACTAGCATCCATGAGGACATGGGTTCAATCCCTGGTCTTGCTCAGTGGGCTAAGGATCTGGTGTGTAGGCCGCAGACACGGCTCATATCTTGTGTTGCTGTGGCTGTGGTGTAGGTCAGCAGCTATAGGTCCAATTAGATCACTAACCTGGGAACTGCATATGCCATGGCTAAGACCCTAAAAGATTAAAAAATATATATATATTGCATTTAAAAATAAAAAGACAAAACAAAAAAGCAAAGAAAAACAATAGCACTAACAGAAATTCCCATTGTGGCTCAGAGGGTTAAGAACCTGACACAGTGTCTGAGAGGAGGCGGGTTTGATCCCTGGCCTCACTCAGTGGGTTAAGGATCCATTGTTGCCACAGCTGTGGCAGAGGCTGCAGATGCAGAGTGGATCTGTTATGTGTGGCTGTGGTGTAGACCGACAGCTGTAGCTCCAATTCAACCCCTAGCCTGGAAAGCCCCATATGCCGCAGGTGCAGCCCTAAAAATCAAAAAAAAAAAAGAAAGAAAAAGAAAAAAAAGCACTAACAAACATAACGCAAGCCTCCTACCTACTTTTAAAATTTTTAGTAGTCACAATTTAAAAACAAAACAGGCAAAACTTAATCAAACAAAAATACTATTTAAACCTGTTTTTAACAATGAGATATTTTACTTTTTCTTTGGTACTGTCTTCAAATCCTAGCATTTGAGTCTCACTCTGAACACGAACTTTCCACGAGAAAGCCCGGATCTGCACTTTGACTTCACAAAACAAGAAAACGCAGACCGAGGTGCTCGAGCTCCGAACACCCCGAAAGCAGCGGGCAGCGGCGCTGGCCTGCCTCACACCCCTCGTCCTGGCCGGCGCCGCCACGCGGACAGCAGCTGCAGGTGCTCTGGCCACGTGGTCCCCCGCCCAGCAGCACCAGCAGCACCAGGACTTGCTGGAAATGCAAATCAGGGACCCTGGGGTTGGGCCCAGCACCGTCCTCACAGCCCCCGCGGGACCCCGGCGCAGCTGGAGACCCACAGGGCAGAGCTAACGCCACCGCTGAGACAGAGCCTAGAACTGCTGTCACCTGCTTGGAGGAGGCTGACCGTGAGCCCCCGGCCCCCGGTGCGTTCTGAGGCTATAAAACCAGAGAAGTGTGACTGCCTGGATTTGCAGAGCTGGAGGACCTGGGGGCTAGGACCAGGACCCGAATGGGACGGCATTTTGTTTTCGTCCCATTTCCTGACACCCAAGGTCCCAGGAGCGGAGGGCTCTCCTGACTGCACCAAGGCCCTCAGGTGGCCACAGGCCCAGCGTCGGTGGAACAGTGGTGGGCTGTGGCCGCCTCTGGACAAGGTCCGGGGACAAGGAGGCGGCAGCCCAGCCCTCTTCTGGGCTCAGCCAGTCACCGCAGAAGCCGCACAGTGGAGACAGTGTGATCAGCTGCTGGTTGTTTAAGTGACAGAAGCTTCCAGAAGGCTGGGCCCTTGACCTGAGCAGTCCAGGGCAGAACGGCTCCCTCCCTGTGAGAGGTGTGCACGCACGAGAGGCGGGCGTTACCTGCAGAGTGCCCACCGCGTGCACCAGGCCAGTCTGAACAGGTGTAGTCACGTCATCACTTTATTTTCCACCCGAAACGGAACAAGACAGCAGCTTGTTTTTACACTTACCAACAACCGGTTGATCATATAAAAGACAGAATCAATCACATAAAAGGTTTGCCAGACAGCTGTACTGACTCTTGGCCGCCCTGGGCTGGACGGAGCTGCTCAAGTTCAAGCCCCTACACCCCGAATCTGGAGGCCGAGAAGCCCGGTGGCGGCTCGTGCCTGCGACGGCGCAGAGCTCCGGCACCGAAAGGCACGGTTGGCACTGGCCCAGCCCCTCATCGGTCACCAAGAGAGCCACTTGCATGGCTGGAGGAAACCCCAGCCCAGTGCAGGCACAGGCCAGAAAGGAGGGCCCCGTGGAGTGACAGGACCGCCTGTGGGCTCTGTCCCTAGGGGCCAGCACCCGCGGAGGGCCTGAGCTGCCCCGGCAGAGGACGCAGCGGGGTCTGGAGGGAGGGTCCCTGGAGGTACTGGGCGGTGAGCTCACAGTGGAGCGGGTGGCGCCAAAGCCCCTGTGACCGGTGTCCTTATAAAAAGGGGATGTCTGGACACTGAGCACACAGGGAGAGGCCACAGGGAAAGGCCACAGGAAGACGAGGAGCCCAGGGTGAGGCGTCCGCAGGGCAGGGCCGCCACAGCGAGGGCAGAGCCAGCGCGGCTCCCGCAGCAGCGTCACGGCGACCAAGGACTCGAGCCCCGTTCGCCCGGAATCCACTTTGATGTAGGCTGTACACGGCCAATCCCAGAGCGAGCGCCCAGCACCAGCGGCCCGTGATCCCGGCCGCGCCGGCCGCCGTGGGGCCCTCTCCTCCGCTCATCCGGCCGTGCTGAGTGCGCGGCCCCCGCGGCTGCAGCCGTGATCCAGGGGGTGTCGGTGCTGGATGCAGAAGCTGCCGTGACACTGGCCACAGGCCACCGGCAGCACTTCCCTCCTCCTGCAGCCGTCGCGGGAGCACCGGTACGTGAAGACCTGAGGGAGCACAGCGACTTCAATGTTCCAGCGGCCCCAGTGAGCCCGGTAACACGCCACCAGAAACAGATCGCGCTAAACCCATCGAAAACGTCATGGTCGCACTGAAACTTCCGCCAGGTAAACAGAGAAAAACTACTGAGTGGACAGAAAAGTTTAAACAGGTGACAAACACTGGGGCAGCGTAGCGGCGGGGCTTCACAGCAGGTGACCAGGAGGGGTCTCAGGACAAGAATCCCGCACAGGGGTGGGGGACTGGGGACACGGGAGGGCAGGCGGCCACGCAGGCGGCGTCCCGCGCAGCCCCAAGGGAGCCGGCAAAGGGCCCCAGGGACAATGGGCGCTGCGCCCCATCAGGGGAGGTAGCCCCTGGGGTTTAAGCGGAAGGCGGTGGTGACAGACTCCCGGGGCACTTCCACCTCTGCGAAGGGCGTCGGCAAGGAGGGCGGGTGACCCGGCGCGTGTGAACCCGGCGCATGTCCCCCCACCGACACCCACCCCCAGCCCCGGAGGAGCCAGCACAGGCGCGGCCACAGTCTTTTCCACGAGCTTCCCGACGGCTCGGAGGCCCAGCAAATGGAGCAGTAGGACCGTGGCGGGAGGAAACAGAAGGAAGCGGCCAGCATGAGGGGAAAGGCCTGTGACGAGGGCACAGGGGCAGACTGCACCTCTCCGGCCTGAGATCACCTGTCCTGAGTGCATTTCTGTATTTATTTTGTCTTTTTTAGGACTGCACCTATGACATGTGGGGGTTCCCAGGCTAGGGGTCTAATTGGAGCTATAGTTGCCGGCCTTCGCCACAGCCACAGCAACACCAGATCTGAGCCGCATCTGCGACCTACACCACAGCTCACATCAACGCCAGATCCTTAACCCACTGAGCAAGGCCAGGGATCGAACCCACGTCCTCACGGACACTAAATGGGTTTGTTAACCGCTGAGCGCAGACAGAAACTCCCATTTCTGCATTTACTGTGACACATTTGGTCCTGTTAACCACAAGCCAGGACCCATAACTAGAAAACACGCTGTAAGCCTGACAGAAGCCAAGTCCCTGGAGACCGGCTGAGAGCCTGCACCCTGATGTCGGGCAGTGACAGCCGCGTCTCCGGAAGGCCAGCCCAGCAGGACGGGGGCCCTGGGAAGCCGGAAACCTCCAGGTGGGGGCAGGAGGGGGACAACAAGGTGCCGCAGGCCGCCTCCTGAGGGCCAGGTCCCCCCTGACTGCGGTCGAGGACAGGGAGCTGACCACGGGCACAGGGCCCGGGCCAGACGTTCTGAAGAAGGACAAACCCACCAGGGCCGAGGCCGAAAAGAAAACAGCCACGAGGTTTTAGAAAAAGCACTGGGACGGCAGGGACGGGACAGGGGCCGGGACGGGGCCGGCCCGCGAGCACGGGGGGTGAGCCAGGAAGCGACGTGTTCATGACAAAATCCCTCAAGGCTCAGGAAGCGGGAGCACTTGGGGACGGAGACCAGCCCGCAGGGGCCTCAGGCTGACAGGCGCGGGGCCCACAGGTCCCGCGGCCCAGGCGTGAGAGCAGGGAACAGGCAGCCGGGGACACTGCCCCGTCACGGGGACTCCGGAGCACCAGCACAGGCGAGAACAGCGCCAGGAAGAGCGGAGCTGAGGCCGAACAAAGACCCTGCAGCCGGCAGCGCGGGTGGGCCACTGTCACTGCCGGAGGCCAAGAGGCCACGTGCCTCCACCAAAGCAGGGACAAACGGAGAGGAAAACAGAGGCAACCAGGCCCCAGGGAGACACGGGAAGCGAGGACCCAACATGAGAGAAGCACACGGGACCCCAGCTGTGTCCCCAAGGTACCGGCCCGGCACCCACAAGGAAGCCCAGCGCCCTGAGGGGAGGCCAAGACAAGCGAGCTGGAGGCCAGGCCCTGGGAGGCCGGTGCCCCAACACCAGGCGCCCACAGGGAGCCCCCACGCCGGCTCCGGGCGGGTGGCGCACACCCGCAGCAGGAGCTCCTACGGCGGCGGGTCCGCAGTGCACGCCCCTCGCCTTGCCCAGGCGGGCACCGGAACAAAGCCTGCCTCTTTCTGCACGTTAGCAGGAGGATTCTAGAAATCAGGCTCACCTTCCACACGGGGAGAAAAAGGGCAACCTTCCTGTGCCCACAGCGCATGCTAACAGCAACCCTCCCCGCGTCTAGGGAGCCTGCGCACAGGACCTAAAACCCAGGCTGCTGTCGACACAGGAGCGTCCCAGCCCAGCATGAGCGGCTCATCGTGCAGAGACATGTTCAAGCCGATCAGCGGGGCTGGCTAACCGCACCCCCGCCCCCGGGAGGAAGCGCCCCCGGGCCCCAGCCTCACCTTCTCGTTCCTCCGCGGCCGGGAGCTACAGCCTCTGTCCACGTGCGCGCCAACCACCGCGTCCGCTGTCTCCCCTTTTTTCACTGGGACTGGGCTGTTACAAAGCGGGCAGACCGGGACCCGAACATCCTGAAAATAAAGAGAAGACGCTGCAGACTCCGACAACTGAAACCCACGAAGAAACAGGCCCAGCGGCTCGGCGCACGTCTGGGCCACAGTGAGCCACCGACACGGCCCCACGAGGACCGTCCCCCGGAGTCACAGGCAGACATGCCTAGAGCTTGAGGACAGAGCTGCCCTGCGCAGAACCCATGGAATTTAGGCCCATGGGCTACGAAGCACCTGCAGAGACGACCCGACAGCCAAGTCATGTGAGCCCGGGAAGGAAGCTGGTGACGCAGGCCGGATGGGGTGGGGGCGGCCCAGGGCAGTGTGACCCCGCCTGCCTCCTCCAGGCTGGGGCTGACAACGGACACCCTCAATCAGCTCCTTCAACCGCCTCGGGCCTTTCCGACCCTTCTGCAGCCTCCGACGCGGCCTCGCAGGGAGACGGTCACCCGTCACGGCACATACACCACCGTCCACGCCCAGGACTGGGCGGCGGGCTTGGGGGGCTCTGGAGGGAACAGGGCACCGGCACAGGCACCTTCCTCTGGGCCAGGGAAGGCGCTGAACTTAGCACTGAAGTGAGACTTAACAATGAGGGGACAAGGGACATTAGACAAGTGACAGGGAACCACAGAACTAGGGACACCTTCTGTGTGGGAGCTGAGCTGGAAAGTCACCCAGGAGCGCGCACATCTGGCAAGTTAAGAAGTCAAGGGAGTTCCCGTCATGGCTCAACAGTAACAAACCCGACCAGGACCCATGAGGACGCGCGTCTGATCCCGGGCCTCGCTCGGTGGGCCAAGGACCCGGCATTGCCATGAGCCGTGGTGGAGATCACAGATGTAGCTTGAATCTGGCACTGAAGTGGCTGTAGGTCTAGTATGACCCCCAGCCAGGGAACCTCCATACGCCACGGGTGTGGCCCTGAAAAGCAAAAAACAGAAAGAAAACTAAGCCCTACTCGGTCACCTCTGGGCAGACTCTCCCCGGGGAGGAGCACGGGACGGCCAACAAACCGGGCAGTCTGGCCTGGTCACCGGCGCCCGGTAAACACGGGTCGGCCTCCCGCCCCCACCAAACACAGCGGGGTCAGACCTCAGCCAGTACCAGTCACAGCCTGCGATGCTGTCACCCCACCTCTAACTGGCACCCCGGCAAGGCAGCAGGGTGCCAACCTGAGGGCTAACAAAAACCACCCCCGGAGCACCCAAAAGAGAGTCAGACCGGTACCACGTCAGACGTCAGTCGCCAGGTCTTGACCCTTGGCCTTGAGCAAGTCCGTCTCCCCACCGCCATCTCCCCGTTTCCGCCATGCACCGCCTGCAGCCCCTGAACAGGATGCCACGGCCGAGAGCCACCCAGAGAAGTCAGCAGTCGCCTGGCGAGGAGCCGCACCCGCAGCAGGGACTGAGCCCACGCCACAGAGCCCCCCGCTGCTGCAGTGACGAGGCTGGATCCCTAGCCTGCGGTACCACCAGGGAGCGCTCCCGAGTAAGCACTTTCATGAGAGTCCCCGCCAAGCAGTGCCCGCACTCCCGCCCTGGAGGACAGGGCGGCCCTCCCCGCTGTGCTGAGCCAAAGGAGCACAGTGTTTTAAGGCCAAGCGGCTCTGAAGGTTTGGAGACACCACCATTTGACTCCAGGAGTTCCTGAAAATAACCCCTGTCGCTTCTGAGCCTCCTGCCGTGGCAGGAAAGCTCCACAGGTGCTCTGAGGCCTGAGCCGGGGCTGCTGTGACTGCGACCCTGGACTGGATGACTGGGTTTTAATGAAGTCATTAGCTCCTGTGGCTGGCGTCCACTCTTTTGGACAGAAGAGCTTTGGAGTGAGAATCAGAATCCTTAGAGAAAAGCAGGATAAATTACCTTCTTGAATGCAAAGGGACAGTTATGTGCAGCACAGGTGAAATGGTCTTTGCAGAAATCTTGTTTACACGCGTCACACCTCAAAGGGAGAAAATCTAAAAAACAAAAAGCCAAAAAAAAAAAAACAACACGGTGAAGCGTTTTTTAAAGAGTAAACCAAAGACTTAGAGGTCACACTACCGTCCCCAAACTCGTTGTGCCCGTCAGCACGCCCCTGAGGGGTCACATGAGAAAAAACGGGGCACGAACGGCACATCGGCAACATCGAAGCAACACCAACAGCCACCGTTCCCAAAGAGCTGCCACCGTGTGTGGTGTCACAAGCACTTAAATCCACTTGGCGCTGGCAGCCAGCCGCACAGCTGGCTGTTCAGAACCCGAACCTCAGGCCAGCACCCCGTTACTGGAACGCCAGAAAGGCTAAGACCCAGAGAATAACAGCTAATGGAGACAACGGCCAGTTCTCCCCTACGAAACAGCCAAGAAAACACCTGTTTTTTGCTAATGTTCTCTTAAAAGTGCTTACCTAGCTGCCTGCAAGTTTTTTCTGAACAATGCTTTCCCAAGTCAGGGAACTCCATGACGAGAAAGTGTCCAAAACACACCAGGCAGAGTGAAACCACCTACAAGAATTAGAAATAATTAGGAAGAAAGCAATGCCTGCCTTGATTTTGGTACCAAGGTTTACATAACAGCTGATGAAAGGAAACACTTAGAGGGATCCTTAAATGCCCACACCACTCTGGGCCCTGAAAGGGAATCAAAATATCTTCAATTTTGTCTTTTAGAGAAAACAGGAGTTTTAGCGTAAATACCAGTTCCTTCAGAATCAACCCCATTAGGACATGGATTGGTTTTTCGGTCCTCTTAACTCCTACTTTAAGAAACTCACCATGAATTTAGGTTTTCATTAATCAGTATTCTGATCACACAAACGGGGATTGCCCACATTTAATTACAAAGCTGCCAAGGAAAGCTACAGCCTTAGAGAACTTTAGGGCACAGTTTTTACCTACTGAATATACTTGTTGACTCAAACAAGACCGTTACCAGGTGCTAAATCAAATTAGCTGACTACACTATCCCCGGAGACTGGACCCAGCCCTCTGCTGCTCTTTGTAACTCCCTTAAGCCTTGAGTTTTATTTCGAACTTATTCCTTAACGACCGCAAGAAAACAGGTAAACAAACGGTGACGCTGTTCACTCGAGAGAAAACTCAAGCCCACAGAACGCCTCACAGAGTCCCCTGCGTGACCTGGCACCCATCAAACTTCTCAAAAGCTTTTGTCCCTCCCAGACTTCCGGTCCCAGGGGCCTTTTCCGGACCTGCCCACCCTACACTTTCCACTCCTGAGGGCGTCTCCTATGCTGACTCCTAAGCCTGAAATACTCTGGCCACAGCTACCCTCCACTTCCGCCCTCCAGCCTCGATTTAAAACGTCAACGACACCCTCACCACGACCCATTAAAGGACATTTCCTCTCCTCTACGATTCTTTCTCCAGGACCCACTTGCTCGGCTTCCCACTGCAGCTTCGTTCCCTACTCTCGGAGCACTGGGCCCGGGTCAGGTCTGCCCACGGTGGATCGGGAGGGCCCAGCAAGTCCCAGCAACACTGGGGTGGGGCTGGGGTCGGAAATCTCTCGGTCGAGGACCGACGAGAACGCAACCCCAGTCCCGACGTGGTTTTGCCCTCGGCGCCGCAGCCGCGCTCTGGGAGCCGCGCTCTGGGAGCCCCGTTCCGGGAGCCCCATTCCCCATTCCCATAAACGCCCTGCCCGTCCGAGGTTCACGGCCCCGCCGGACCCCTGCCCAGCCCCGTACCTCGCCCTCGATGGAGGCCACGACAGCCGAGGAGAGGAGAGAAAGGTGGCGGAGAACGAGAGCTCCGTCTTCCTGACCGCGGTCAGCCGCCTGGGAAAACGCCAAAAGGACGAAGAAAGCGGGATCCGCGGGGCGTCCGAGGCCAGTCCGAGTCCGCGTGAGGGCGCAGCATCTCGCCGCCCGCAGCTCCCGGCCATTTATCCACAGCCGCCAGCTCAGAGACCCGCTGCGGCGCGGGCGCGCCCCGATGACGTCACCCAGAGCCAGCCAGTCACGTCCCGCCTCAGCCTGGGCGTTCCTGACGCGCCCCAATGACGCCACCCAGGGCCGACCAATCCCCCCCGCCGCGGCCTCTTCTCGAACAGTCCAGGGGCTTCTCCGGGCCGCCAAGTCACGATGAAGCGGCTCTGCGCAGGCGCCCTTGGTCGGGCCGGCGCTGCGAGCTGAGTCACGGCGGCCGGGTCTCGGGCTGCGGAGGGAGGGTGCCCCGCGCACCGAAGCAGCAGGCCGCGACGCCAAGTCCGCCCGGAAGGTGTCGGTCAGGCATCTCATTCTGCGCCATCCGCGTGTCTGCAGTGACTTTGAAAGCCCTGCACTCACTGGTTTTGGAGTCACCCGTGGGAGGCACACCACTGTGGAAACCAGCCGTTGAGGGTTGACTGTGTTTCCGCGTGTACGTGCGCAGTTCACCTTGCTCTCTTGCTGAGCCTTTTGAGCGGGTGCCGTGGACACGATGCCTCGTCACACTTGCTCCCACACCTTTGTTTCTCAAATGCAAACGCTCCTCCATGACCACTCTCCAGTCATCCACGGCGGGGGCATGAGTGTTGAATCTGTGTTAAGGTCCGCTCCTCAGACCCTATTTGGGTTTTGCCATCAATGTCGCTTTCCTTTCCAGGAGCTCACCGGCAACTACACGTTCAGTCTTGTGCAAGCTGGATGGGACACAGGGTTCCTGCCCTGACAGTTTTATTGAAAATCACAGACATTATTCTAGAACGTGAGGCAGTCAGGGCCCCCGTAGATGGTTCCTACAGACCAGACTCAGCAGGTTTTCTTGGCAGTAGCATCAGAGAAGTGGTGCTGTGATCATCTCAGCAGGGGCTTGCAACCTACCCCGGTAACATCCATCCTTGTTACATAGTTGATCCTTGTTACATAGTTATTCCAGTGTCGGGGGGGGGGGGGGGGCTCCATTTTTTTCGTTCATGCATTGCTTGGTTTTTGTAGGGAGATATTATGAGATTCCATCATTGTGTTCTTCATCAGCTGCCATCTGACCACCTTAACTCCACCAGTGGCTTCAGCTTGAATCACTATAATCAAGTGATAAACAGTGCTTTTTAAAATTTCTATCCTTTCTACATTTATTAGTTGGCATTCGGTCATAAGATGGGCATGATTTCCTATCTCCGCTTATGTTTTACCCTCACTGTAACCCAAAGAACTAGAACCAGAACAAACTACAGCATCAGGCAAGGGCAGCAGAAAATGTGAAAGCGGATACCCAGGGCTCTAACAGGTGTGTACTCGGCCCGTGTGTGCCGCTCTTCTCCGTCTGGAGCTGGGCGTGACCTCGCCAAACTGTCCTGAGATCAAAGGACCATCAGGCCAGAATTTTTAAATGCTGCTTGTCATCAAGTGCACGTCTGCGTTCCTGCAAAGAGAGGTGCTGCCAGGCGTCAGGTGGGTGACCGCCCGCACCGAAATCACCGACCATGTCTCCGTGAAGGGCTACCTGAGGTGTCCTTGGAGACTTGCCCTGCGATCGGCAGGGGAGGAAGTGAAACAGCAGGGCCCGGTGGGGCTCCTGGGCACACAAGCTCTCTGTGTCCCCCATTTCGTATTTTTAGGGAGGAAGCTTCAGCCTCCATGACT
>PVHT021183581.1:93579-121079 GCA_004024745.2 Catagonus wagneri
GCGTCAGGTGGGTGACCGCCCGCACCGAAATCACCGACCATGTCTCCGTGAAGGGCTACCTGAGGTGTCCTTGGAGACTTGCCCTGCGATCGGCAGGGGAGGAAGTGAAACAGCAGGGCCCGGTGGGGCTCCTGGGCACACAAGCTCTCTGTGTCCCCCATTTCGTATTTTTAGGGAGGAAGCTTCAGCCTCCATGACTCAGTTCCAAAGGGCAGGTTCAGCTGCTCATCAGGGAAGGGAGGGGGTGCAGCGACCAGGGAGGAGCCCTTCAGAGACAACAGCGCGGCCTGGGGGCAGGGTCCCCGTTGCTTCTCGGGGAATATGTGTGACGGCATCTTTGAGCCCTTCTGCGGAAGGAAAACGGACCAACAAAAGGAAAATATAACTGCCTGATGGAACATTCTTCACTCCAGAGAGAAGCAGGGCCTTCAGAACCAGACCTGGGGCCACTGAACAATGCAAGCTTGCCTCTACACCGATCCTTATCTGCAGCCCCATTTTCCACTCCCCAAACCGTAAAACCTCCTCACCTCCAAGGGGTGGGGGCACAGTCTTTAAGGCGTCAGACTGCCGTGGCCTCCTTTGCCTAACAGAGCGATAGAGCTGTCTTTCTCCTCCACCCAAAACTGTCTCGTTTCTCTTCGGACAGAGGCCAAGTTTCTGCGACAGAAAGACCTTGTCATCCTTATGACACAGTGGGGGAGGGGAGGGGAGGCCGACCTCGAGCCTTAGTTAGCAAACCTCAAGAACTTCTGCTTGAAAGGAAGAGGCCAGTGTGCGTGTCCAGTAACACACTGATTCTCAGTCAGGAGACCCCCAGCACCCTTCCTCAGCAGGTCGCTTTGCAACCCCCATTTTACAGGTGAGGAGACTGAGGCACAGAGGTGTTAAGAGACACCCCGAAGAGGAGCCAGGACTCAGACCCAGGCCGCAGAGCCCACCTTCCGAACTCTGCTACCTCCCCTGGCTGGGGACTGACAGGTTCCCAGGAGATGGGAGAAGCCCCAAGCCCCCTCGCTGGGAATGTAGCCATTGGAAGCTGGGCATAAAGACACACGTTCACGGAAAAGAACTGCCTGCAAAGATAAAACACCTGAAAAGATTAGCTGCCCCCCAGTATGTCAGTTCCTGCTGTACTTCTCTGGTTGTGAGACTCGGACCCCAACCATCTTCTCTCCTTGTTTTGATTTTCCCCTGCCCTGTAATCTTCGCTGCCACAATCACTTGGTCGGGGGGCTCCTTCCCGAATCGTGTAAGCTTCCTTTTGTTGTCCCTGCCACGTGTTCCCACCACGACCCTTTGTAAGACCGGCTTCTCCTCTCATTCAGGGCCAACCCCATCTGAGTGCAGCCCATCTGTGTCTGACGCCTCAATAAATCTCTTTGGCTTTACTGCCTCGAGCTCGTGCGTTCCTCCTTCAGCAAACCCAACTGGGATGAGGCTGGAGGGGCAGCCTGGGACCAGGTCCTCGGGACCCTGAGGGAGGCAGGTCCCCCAGGGCTGCGTGCCGGTCTCGGGGCAAAGCGTGGAACTCGGATGACATCACAGGGTTACAGGAGGCGCTGTGCTCTAGTGTGTAAGGAGCATGCACTTGCCTGCTGCACACGCCTTTAGGGGACAGGGCGGCTGTGGCAACGTATACCCACTACTGGGCAACAGGCCCCTGGAACTTATCATTTTTCTTTAGGGCCACACCTACAGCACGTGGAGGTTCCCAGGCTAGGGGTCTAATTGGAGTTACAGCCGCCGGCCTACACCACATCCACAGCAACGCCAGATCTGAGCCTCATCTGCGACCTACACCACAGCTCACAGCAACACCGGATCCTTGACCCACTGTGTGAGGCCAGGGGTCAAACTCATGGATACTAGCTGGGTTCCTCATCTCTGAGCCACAACAGGAACTGTGCCTCTCGCCAGACCTTAATCTGACCGTCCACCTGCTCCTTCCAGGCCCCTGACCAGGTGGCCAAGTCATCAGCCCGGGCCCAGGAGCCGACAAGTGGCTTTGTCTTGGCCAGTCCTTCTCCCCAGCTGTGTGACCCAGTGCCCTGCCCGAGGCCCGTCCACGGGGAGGTCCCGACAGGTCTGGGCCACCTGCGAGTGGGCTCAGTGTGACGGAATCCAGCCGGGACGGCAGCTCCGTGTCCCATGGCAGGAAGTCCCGTCCCTACCACCTTGTCTCCGCCACAGGGGACGAGCAGGGCAGGGGTGTGGCCCGCCTCGCTGCACAGCCTAGGCGCCTGTGCTGATCCTCCGGTGGGGCGAGTCCCGATCCCGGGCAATGTCCTGTCCGACCACATATGCCCTGCCAGGTCGAGTGGCCCAGAGGCTGCGCTGCCAGCCCTCCCTGCTCGGGGCCCCCGATGCGGGCAGCCCTCGGTGTTAGCCCGGCACGGGAGGGCTGTTATTCCTGCGTGTGGAAGAGGCTCCCTCCAGAACCGCATGCAAGACTTCCGTCCCCAGCGCTCCCTTTGGAGGGATGTTGACGCGCTCGGACAAGGGAGCCGAAGACCCCCCTGCGGAGCCTCGGCAATGGACGGCGCCCGCCGCCCACCCTCCGTGGAGCCCGTGTCTTGCCAAGGCCTCCGCGTCCAGGCCACTTCTTGCTGACCTGGCCCCAGGCACGCGATGCCATGGGGAGTCAGTCACCCTCAACAATCAAACCTGGGGAAAGATGGGAATTGCTTGACGAAGCAAGGACAAAGCCGGCGACGAGGTGCCCATCTGTCAACACGAACGGAAGCGAGGATTAGAAGTTAGCTGGGGGCTTAAACTGCTATTTTTAGAATCCGCTTGAAAGGGATAAAGATTCTAAAAACAGAGAAATGGTAAGCGCCACCTAAGTCGGTGAAGGATGTGTCAGCCGCGTGTCCTTTGTAAAGAAACTAGTACAATTACGTGGGAGGATTTAGCTGTAAAACTGCTCCAAGAGCGGAGTTTGATCTGAGACAGGCAGCCTGGATTTATGAGCGGAAACACGCCCACAAGCTGTGTCGGAGATTTTGAAAGATATTGTTGCTAACAGTCGGCGAGGTCGCTCTGCACGGCCCGTCTCTGTGAGGAGCGCGATGCGGCTCTGCCTAGAGATTTACCCGAAGACAGAAGCGGGAAGAAGACGTGAGAAAAAGAAGCACTGCCTTCCAGGGCGCAGCGCCTCCGTGCAGACGCTCGCTGCGGCTGCGCTGGGACAGAGGGCGCGTGACTGTCAGCTGTCCCCTGCCACACGTGGAGCCCGGCACAGGGCAGGGCCGGGCCTGGGCTGTGGACCACCGCGTGCCTGCACCAGCGGGCGGGCTGACCTCGGCTCAGCGGCATCTCTTCAGCCAGGCCGGCTAAGCAAGTTGCTACGGGGAGGCTCCTTCGTCTTCGTTTCACAGAAAGGAACAAGGGCTTCTTCTCACTAAGGTCAGGCAGCTTCTCAGGGCCCCGGTTGAAGCCGTGGTCCGACAATGAGGACCTCTGAAGAGACACTGGGAGAATGTCCCTTGTGCTGGCACGGGAACCCTCGTCCAGGCGCATATGAAGATGCCGGCAGGCAGGGCTGAGGCGGAAGGAAGTGGGACTGAGGGCACAGGGAGCTAGAGTCCACATGCCGTAATAACCCACAAGGAAAGCGAATCCACACACGTACATTCAAGTAGCTATACGTTCATATATACACGAGTGTACACCTGAGAGCAGCACAACATTGTAAATCAACTAGACTTCCATAAAAAAATAGATAGAAACCCATAGCTCTGACGAACTCTAAGTCCCAAGCCACGCGATCCACCCACTGTAACTTGGTGAGTTTTAGTGTATCTGCAAGGCTGTGCAAGCCTTACCAGCAGACCCTCTTCCTTATTTCACAAAGCGACCCTGCCCGCCAGGCCACGCCCCGCCGCGCCCAAGTCCTCAACCCCAGGCAGCCCCTAATCCACCTTGTTTCTACAGCTTCATATAAACGGAACCGAACGGCACGATCCCGGGCTCCTGGCGTCTCTCACCAGGCCCGTGTCCAGGTTCCCCCACGTGGCGGGACTTGGTCACGCCGCTTCCCCGCCCCACACACGTCTTCAACCCTCCCCAGCCTCAAAGCACCCAAATCCGAGTCGTCCCGCTGTTTTAGAAACAGACGCTGGCCTGCCGCTGCTGCCCAGCTCTCGCAAGGCACCGGAAGGACGAAAGCACTTATTCTCCGAGGCGCTTAGGCCCGGTTTTCTTTTGAAAGGGTCGCTTTTCCGTTTCGACTCGCTCCTGCGATGCCTCGGGGCGGAGCCGCATCTCCCCGCCCCAGGGACTCCAGCCCGCCTCGCTGCTGCCACCACGCGGCCAGAGGCGACATAACACCAAACAGGAGGCCAAGCCGCGCGGCCCGGGCGTCCCTGCGCGAAGTGCGGGGGCTTCCGCTCATCTGAGCGCGGGCGTCCCGCGGCGCCCGAGATTCCTCCAAGCCCAGAGCTGGGCTTCGTACGGGCTGCGTTAGAGGTTGTCTCCACCACTTACAGGCCAGGCTGGTCATCAGAATCTGCTGTGGGTGCGTTAAAAAGGCAGCTGCCGGGGCGCCGCCTGAGCCTGCAGACTCACCTAAGCCTTCGGCCCCGGGGCGCCGCTGTGTTTTTAAAAATCTCCGCGGGATGGGAACAGGGTGCCCGCTGCGGGCCGCTGGCAGCAGGGGCCGTGTAGTTCCGGCTCCTTTCCGTGAAGTCTGCCTGCCAGCCCAGCGCAGGTGGGCCACGGAGGGCTGATCGCCGTAAAGACCTTTATAGAGCCGCTTTCTAAGCGGGGCCGGGGCCGGGGCCGGGGCCGGGGCCGGGGCGAAATCCACACACCATGCAATTCACCATTTTAAGGTGAACGTCACAGTGCTGAGCACCCACCACTTTTACCTATATTCGGGGCACTTCCGTCCCTCCAAAAGGAGACCCCATCCACATCGGGGGTCCCTCCCACTGCCCCCACCCCGCAGCCCCTGGGGACCAGTCATGGACTTTCTGTCTCCAAGGACTTGCTGGCTCCGGCTCCGGACGCTTCACATAAGCGGGGTCGCACAGTGCGTCCTGCGCCTGGCATCCCCACTGAGCACCAGGATGATTTCCAGTCCCTCCGCGCGGTGCTGGGTGCCAGCACTTCCTCGCTTTCGGCGGCTGAGTCAGGGCCACCGCGTGGACGGACGTGGAAGGGGTTTTAACGCAGCTTCTGTGCAGTCGGCTGGGAGAGGATCTGCAGCCGGACCCTGTTCTGGCCTGCTGGAATCTGAGGAGGGCGTTTCCTGGCGTCCTGGCGCTCGCTCTCCAAGGCAGCTCCGCATGACTGTCCTGGGAAAGATGGGGGTTGGCTGGGTGACATAAAGGCAGACCAGCCTCAGATGTGCAGCTCCCAGCCAAGCTTCATGCCCTCTCTTCAGGAAACTCAGTTTGCTTGAAGCTGTCCCAGTGCTTTTTTTAGGGCTGCACCTGTGGCCTATGGAGGTTCCCAGGCCAGTGGTTGAATAGGAGCTGTAACCACCAGCCTACACCACAGCCACAGCAACACCAGATCCAAGCCGCCTCTGCGACCTACACCATAGCTCACACCATAGCTCACCGCAACGCCGGACCCCCAACCCACTGAGCGAGGGCAGGGATCGAACCCACAACCTCTTGGTTCCTAGTCTGATTCGTTTTGGCTGCGCCACAACAGGAACTCCAACGAGTGCTCTGACTTTAGACACAAGACACCCACTCTAGCCGAGGGTACCCCTCAGGAGGGCTGAGCACCCGGTTTTCCTGCCTGGGGTGCCGGTGACCGTGGGCACCTCTCCATCAACGAGTCCCTGCACCTGGCAGGGCCTCAGAGCCACCAACCTGAGGTCTTCTGGGGGCCTTGAGGATCCCTAGGTCACCTGACCACTGCCCCCAGCCTGGAAGCAAAGGGGACCCCAGCAGCTTACTGCTTACAGGCATCCAGGGTGGGATGGTGGGGCATGAGCTTAATCCTGCCGCTGAGAACACACGGCTGACGGACCAGAGGCTGGGAGCGGTCAGAGGCCCTGGCGCGGCTCCCAAGGTCCCCGGGGCCTGCAGCCTCTAGCGCTGCCTTGCCTGCAGCCCTGTTCTCCACATAAACGCTGTCCTCAGGGCCTCTGATCTTCAGAGCAAGAGGGAGGCTGGGCTCCTGGCGTCTCTTTCCACCGCAAAGACCCTCCTCTTTTTCCTGACACTTCGCTGTGCTGACTGAAGTTTCTTTCTCTCTTTTTTTTAATCTTTTTAGGGCTGCACCCGTGGCATATGAAGGTTCCCAGGTTAGGGGTCTAATCAGAGCTATAGCCGCCAGCCTACACCACAGCCATAGCAACGCGGGATCCGAGCTGCATCTGAGACCTACACCACAGCTCACAGCAACGCCGGATTCTTAACCCACTGAGGGAGGCCAGGGATCAAACACGCAAACTCATGGTTCCTAGTCGGATTTGTTTCTGCTGCGCCACAACGAGAACTCCCGCAGTTTCTTGAGAATCAGCCTCCTCAAATTAAGTTACCTAAATTCCCAAGTAAGCTGAAAAGCCATTTTTCTTGCAAATTTTATATGAAGATAATTTAATATAAGGTACAGGCTAATAAACTAAAGATCGTAGATTATAGCAGTAGCACAATAAAAAACAAGCCAATATAAGAGACAAACGAACAGTATTTTAGCCCAGGGGAAAAAGAAAATGCAGTGGAAATAGAAGGTAAGTTATACCCTGTGCATAAATAACTTTAAAGAGAAATAATAAATATGACTTCTATAACTTTTAATATATTTGGGGAGCAATTATTTAATTGCAGTAAAATAAGAGGTGATAAGTCTAGCTGAAGTTTTGCATGATCAGGATTAAGTTAGTTTCTTAATGAAGACACAACAGGCCAGTATCATTTTCTAGGATTTTTGAGACTGGAGATATACATAATTTCTCTTCATTTGAGGCCAGTTTCAGCAGGACAAATCCTCATTAATATGAGAGGTGGCCAGTGATCTTTAAAACTTTTCAGGAGGTCCCTTCATGGCTCAGTGGTTAATAATCCTGACTAGGATCCATGAAGATGCAGGTTCGATCCCTGGCCTTGCTCAGTGGGTTAAGGATCTGGCGTTGCCAGACGAGCTGTGGGGTAGGTCGCAGACACGGCTCAGATCCCATGTTGCTGTGGCTGTGGTGTAGGCCGGCAGCTGCAGCTCCCATTTGACCCCTAGCCTGGGAACCTCCATATGCCGTGGGTGGGCTCTAAAGTGGAAAAAAAAAGAAAAAAAGCTTTAAAACTTCCTTTATGGTCAATGGGGACCTGTTGTCTAGCACAGGGAAGTTCACCCAATATTCAATATTCTGTGATAACCTATATGGAAAAAGAATCTGAAAAAGAATGGATGTGTGGGAGTTCCCGTTGTGGTTCAATGGTTAACGAACCTGACTAGTATCCACGAGGATGCCGGTTTATTCCCTGGCCTCGCTCAGTGGGTTAAGGATCCGGCATTGCCATGAGCTGTGGTGTAGACGCGGCTTGGATCTGGCATTGCTGTGGCTATGGTGTAGGCCGACAGCTGTAGCTCTGATTCGACCCCTAGCCTGGGAACCTCCATACACCGCAGGTGCGGCCCTAAAGAGGCAAAAGACAAAAAAAGCAACGTGTGTCTGTGTATAACTGAACTACTTTCTTATACAGCAGAAATTAGAACATTGGAAATCACCTCAACGTCAATAAAACTTTCAAAAATGAAAAAACTTCTTTTAAAACCACATCAAAAACAATAGGATTTCACAATAAAAACCAGTAACTGATCGACTTACGCGGATGACTTGGCAACTTGGACGACCCTCCCGAGAACCACACTGACAAAAGAAAAGCCAGTCCCCAAAGGTTACACATCCTAGGGCTCCATTTACAGAACCTTCTTGAAACAGAAAATCCCAGAAATGGGCAAGAGGCTAGGGGCTGCCAGGGGGGAGGGGTTTGAGCGAGGGGCTGGAGGGTGGTGGCTGTGCCTCTAAGAGAGGGGTCCTGGCTGCTCTGCCTGGGGACTGTGGCGGCAGACGCGGGCCACCCCGCAGCCACGACGGGGAGGACGTGCCGCGGCAGGACCGCGTGTCAGCAGCAACACGCCCCCTCCCAGCGGCAATCTTTCACTACGGTTCTGCCAAATGACAACACGGCACCTGGGGTCACCTGGGACCTCTCAGTGTTATTTCTTAGAACTGAATGTGAGTCTGTAATGACCTTTCAGTAGCAAGTTTAATTTTGAAAAAGCAGGGGAAAAAAAATCTCCAGCCGTCGGGGGCACCCACGTGGTTGGCCGTCCCGCGTGGGTAGCTTGCGGCTGGGGGCTGTCCCGAGAAACTTCCGGCTGCCCTGTGCCTCCCGGGCCTTTCCCGGGCTCACTCCGGGCTGCATTTCGCACTCTGTGACTGTGCATTTGTGCCGCCGGTGCTCGTGCTTGCTTGCTGCCTGTTTGCGTGTGGACGAGGATGCGATGCTCTCTTCTGACTCCCACATTTCCCGATCGACACTCCAGGGCGGATACTGCTCCGTGACCAGATCAAGAAGACTCATGTAAGAAAAATGGAGCTGGAGGAATCAGGCTCCCTGACTTCAGACTATACTACAAAGCTGCAGTCATCAAAACCGTATAGTACTGGCACAAAGACAGACATGTAGATCAATGGAACAGGATAGAAAGCTCAGAATTAAACCCACGTATCTATAGTCAACTAATCTATGACAAAGGAGCCAAGAATATACATTGGAGAAAAGACAGCCTCTTCAATAAGTGGTGCTGGTAAAACTGGACAGCCACACATAAAAAAATGAAATGAGAACACTTCCTAACACCATGCACAAAGACAAACTCAAAATGGATTAAAGATCTAGATATAAGACCCAATACTATAAAACTCTTAGAGGAAAACACAGGCCAAACACTCTCTGACATAAATGATAGCAACATCTTCTCAGATCCACCTGTTAGAGTAAGGACAATAAAAAGAAAAATAAACAAATGGAACTGAATTAAACTTCAGAGTTTCTGCACAGCAAAGGAAACCCTAAACAAAATGAAAAGACAACACACAGAATGGGAGAAAATATTTGCAAATGAATCAACTGACAAAGGATTAATCTCCAAAATTTACAAACACCTCCTACAGCTCAATACCAAAAAAACAAACAACCCCATCAAAAAACGGGCAGAAGATCTAAACAGACAATTCTCCAAAGAAGACATACAGATGGCTAAAAAAATACATGAAAAGATGTGCAACATCACTCATTATTAGAGAAATGCAAATCAAAACCACTATGAGATACCACCTTACACCAGCCAGAATGGCCATCATCAAAAAGTCTACAAACAGTAAGTGCTGGAGAGGGTGTGGAGAAAAGGATCCCTATTACACTGTTGGTGGGAATGCAAATTGGTGCAACCACTGTGGAAAACAGCATGGAGATTCCTCAGAAAACTAAAAATAGAATTACCATTTGATCCAGCAATCCCACTCCTGGGCATCTATCCAGCAGACACCATGACCCGAAAAGACACATGCACTCTATACAATAGCCAGGTCATGGAAACAACCAAAATGGCCATCAACAGAGGAGTGGATAGGGAAGATGTGGTACATACACACAATGGAATATTACTCAGCCATTAAAAGGAACAAAATAGCATTTATAGCAACATGGATGGACCTAGAAAATATCATGCGGAGTGAAACCAGTCAGACAATTAGACACCAAGATCCAATGCTACCGCTTACATGTGGAAACTAAGAAAAGGACACAATGAACTTCTTTGCAGAACAGATATTGACTAACAGACTTTGAAAAACCTATGGTTTCCAAATAAGACAGTCTGGGGGGTGGGGGCATGCACTGAGGGTTTAGGATGGAGATCCTATCAAATTGACTTGCGATCATTGTTGTACACCTATAATTGTAATAAAATTCATTAAGTAATGGAAAAAAATTAAGAAGACTCATGTACGGAGCTCCCACTGTGGCGCAGCGGGTTAGGAATCCAACTGCAGAGACTCGAGTTGCTGCGGGGGCACGGCTTCAAACCCCAGCTCAAGGCGGCGGGCCAAAGGACCCGGCAGTGCCGCAGCTTTGGCGGGGGTTGCAACCGCGGTTCAGATTCGATCCCCGGCCCAGGAACTTCCATGTGGCCCGGGTGTGGCCATTTAAAAAAAAGCAAAAGGGTGATGTGTGAGTTTGTGGTGTCGCGGTCTGGGGCATGTGGAAACTCCCAGGCCAGGGATCAAACCTGCGCACAGCAGCAACTGCTGCAGGGCCCCTGCAGAGACAGCACTGGATCTTAACCTGCTGCACCACAAGGAAACTCCCAGAAGTGCATTTTAAGGCGGGGTCAACTTCAGGCCCAAGCAGACTTGGGAAGGTGGCTTCTGGGGACCTGCCACCCCTCCCCTCGGGCATCAGAAACTCTGAATGTCCAGCTGCTTCCTTGAGAGCCCGGCCCAGGCATGTCCAGGCCGGAATTCCTGATTTTCCTCCTGAAAGCTGTCCCTTCCCGTTCTAACCCATCTCAGGAAACGGCAGTCCCACTCAGCCACCTGCACTGGCCAAGACCTGGCAGACACCATTCCTCAATTTTTCTCCCCAGCTGTCCAAATCCATCCATTGACGAGTCCTATCAACAATATCCCAGACCTGTCTGCTCTCCAGCTCTGTCACCATGGCAACACGCTGGTCCAGGTCCCCATCCCCCCCCCAAGCCTGCCCCTGAACTTCCTGCTTGCACTTTGACCTCGGTAAAGTCCACCTTGGCACAGCAGCCACCAAACCAGAAACCAGAGCATGTCACTCGCCCGTTTAAAATTTCCTAGCGGCTTTTCACCCGTCAAGGTCTAACCAAACAGAACCAAGTTCAAGTGTGTATAAGCAAGGGATTTAAGGTAGGGAGCTGCTTACCCAGAAGTGAGGCAACCTGGAGGCAACCCGGTAACACCACGGGACTCCCAGAGGGACGAGAGGAGGGGGCCGGGCGGCGCCAAGGGCAGGCCACGCTCCTGCCGCTCCCCAGACACTCCGCGGCCAGCCCAACACGGGCTCTGCAGAGCTGCGCTGAGCGCCTCAGCCACGGGGCGGCACTGTTTGCCAGCCGTGGGCCTCAGGATGGGCGCAGACCCGTCTCTGCCAGGGGCGTCTTTGCTGACCCACCGTGGGTCAGAGCGGATTTTCAAGTGTGAGTTCACATTGTCATGGGCTGACCACGCGGGGGGGCTTCTTCCAGGAACTGGACTGGATGCAGAGGGATTCTCTGACACCCCTCCTGGAGCCTGGTCCTCGGGACAGAGACACACTCCGCTCTCTCCCTGCCTCCCCCCCCCCCGGCGGGGGGTGGGGGGCACGCCACCCTTGGGCACACGTAGGACCTGACTCACCGCCAGCGAGGCTGCACCTGCCACCGTCTCGTTTTTGCGTCAGAACACCCTGTTTTAACCTGCTTCACACTCCGCACTGTTTGATAATCTCTTTTCCTAAAGCATGAGTTCCATGTGGTCTGAAACGAGGTCCTGGTCCTGGAGCTGACGGAAGGTTGTTTAAGGAGCTGTTAAGAGAGCTGCTCTCGGAGCTCCCATCGTGGTGCAGCGGAAACAAATCCAACTAGGAACCCTGAGGCTGCGGGTTCAATCCCTGGCCTCGCTCAGTGGCTTAAGGATCCGGCGTTGCCGTGAGCTGTGGTGTAGGCCGGCGGCTGTAGCTCTGATTTGGGCCCTAGCCTGGGAACCTCCATATGCCATGGTTGTGGGCCTAAAAAAGGCAAAAAAAAAAAAAAAAGAAAAGAAAAGAAAAAGAGAGCTGCTCTCAGACTGGCATTTGAGGAGCCTCGAGAAGCTTCGCCACCCAGAAAGCAGAGCAGACACTGCCAGGTTCTAGCACATACCGGAACGCCTCTCAAGATACAGACGCTATAGACCAAACACCTTGTTTTTCCCATAGTCTGATCTGGACAGTTCAGACTGTTGTTTTCCCCACAGCCGGTCTGGATAGCGCTAGAACTCCCAAACTTCCTTATAAAAACCTCGCCAACAGAGAAGGGCTGCCCGGAGCCCTGGTCTAGCCGCCAGCTGGCCGGGCCCGACCCGGGGCACAGCAGGTGCAGCTCCCCGCATGTCCGAAATGCACTGTGGGAAATGCCCCATCCCAGCTCCGCCGGGCTGGGCCCGAAAAGGAGCACAGGAGCCTTATAACGTGCAGGCTTACGGTCCCCACAAATATTTATGGGGTAGAAGCAGCTTCTTAGACGTAACACACAGAACACCTGCCACCAAGGCCGAAACACAGACTGGATATTTCGATCCCTAGACTCAAGCAGCGTGTGGGTTTTTTACAAGGAAAAGTCGTATTTTTAAAGTGAAGTTTGGGGCAAGGGGTTTCTTTTCTAAATTCCTCACCTACTGAAACTGCCTGCCTTGAGGGCCTCAGAAGCTGCTCCATCCCCGCATTCTGCTTGCTCACCACCCCCTGCAGATCACTGCTGCATCCCCCTCTGTCCTGGGGACACACGGCGCAGGGCGCGGCCACCCCCGTGCCGGCTCCCCCTTGGCCCGGACCCGAAGCCCCCTTCGCTGGCAGCTTTCCCGCTCGCCGCGGAACTCCTTGCAAGACGCCTGGTCTCCCTCCTGTTGTTTTGGGTTGTTGTCTCCACAGCACCCCCGTGCATATGGCTCGTGGAGTCAATTAAGCCAAAGCTGCGGAGGGGCCCCCGGGCTCCGATCTGCCAGGCTCCCTCCCGGGGAGGCGCCCGGGGCCACACGCGGCGAACGCGGCTCCAAGTGCATCTGGGCTCCTGCTTTTGAAGGTCGGTTTTTCACATCAGCTGACAAAACCCAGAAGCGCTTCGGTGCAAAGACGAAGCTATTTGCAGCTGCTGCTGGCAGAGGCGACAAAAGCTCTGCCTTGTCTGGGAGCCGCCACTGCCACGTGGGCTGTGTCCTTACCGGGGCCAAAGCCACGCGGGAGGCCCTGGGAGCAAATGCCGTGAGGCCGTCTGGGGGGGCTTCTCCGTCCCCGTCTGTCCGAGGTGGCCACACACCTTGGCATGGGGACTTGTACACGTGCCCTCTCAGAAGCTGGCTTGCCACCCTGCCACCTCCACTGTCACCGTGCAGCCACGCTGGCCTTTCACGTCACGTGGCTGTGTGGGCGCAGCTGCTCCGCAGGGTCTGGGGCCCCCAAACTGTGCCATCACACAAAATACAGTTAAAATGGAGGGTCCCCAGTGTTTTTACTCTCGGCCTGGACGAGAAGGGCTGCTCTTCATTTACGCGAATTCGTGGATTGGGGCCGAGTGTGCACCACGTACTTGCCCCAGTAAAATGGCCTTGTTTACCGAAAGATGACTTGATAAGCCACCGAGTGTGGCCTGTTAATATGTGAAAATGTAAACTAGACGTCCTTGTGCAGAAGGGATCATGCCACAGAAAGGACCCAACGTCCACTTAACCTAAAGGGGCAGCAATTCTCCCCTCGGAGATGTGACGGCATGTCCTGCAGACCCGCGGGGCGGGGGACCTGCAACGTGAGCAGCAAGTTGGAGCGGACGCCGGAAAGCGCTACCGAACTCAGCCTGTGGCGATGGCATCGGCCCTGAGGCGCAGGAGGGAGGGGAGAGGGCAGAGGCGGGAATTTCGGCGGCGATTTCGGCTGCCTGAACGTGAACAGATCCCCGTTAATACTCAGGCTTGTCAAGTGAGTTGCTGTGAACTCCCAAGTAAGAAACAGAAATGTAAATGGGATCAGGCTGGCCAGAGGCCCAGGCAGGGCGGGGTTCACACCTGGACTGCGGGCTCGGCTGTTTCTGCTCCAGACGCCAGCTTTGAGGCCGCGGACGGCTGGACACATGGTCCTGAGACAACACGTGTGCTTCGCCCCCAGCCTGGCAGCCACTGGCTGTGTGTGTGCGCGCATGCACACGTGTACAAGAGAGAGTGTGTGCGCCCGCGTGTGACAGCCTCGGCTGGGCACGTCAGGGGGCCACGGAGTTTCCTGCCAACTCCGATTTGCAAGCAGACGCTGCCTGCAGACAGGGAGCAGGGTGTTTTCTGGGCTTTGGGACGGGCTCGGCTATTCTATCTGCAAAACTCAAAAGTGTTCCACGCTGCCATGAATTCCCGGATACTGGCCTGGATGGGAGCCCCTGGCTCTGTTCCTCTGCCTTGTGCTCACTGGAAAAGATAATCTGCAGCATCGACAACAGGACAGCACAGGAGTTCTGGTTGTGGCGTAACAATAAAGAACCCAGCTGGCATCCATGAGGATGTGGGTTTGATCCCTGGCCTTGCTCAGTGGGTTGAGGATCTGGTGTTGCCATGAGCTGTGGTGTAGGTCGCAGACAGGGCTCAGATCCCACATTGCTGTGGCTGTGGTGCAGGCCGGCAGCTGCAGCTCCAATTCAACCCCCAGCCTGGGAACCTCCATATGCCGCGGGTGCGCCCTAAAAAACAAACAACAACAAAAGAGGACACCAGAGAGGCAGAAGGCACGCAGCTGTGCACTTAAAGGCAATTGCATGGGCTCCAGGACCCTAGGCAGAAACTTTGTTTTCCATATGTCCACAATGCCCCCAGATTTCAGTATTCCTTGAGTATTTGGAAGAGAATTATAGGTACTGAGAGCATTAGCTGACCTAGAGCTCAGGGTTGTACAGAAGAAAAAAAGCCCAACACCTGAAAGAGGATTTTGTTTTTTTTGTCTTGTTAGGGCCACACCCACAGCATATGGAGGTTCCCAGGCTAGTAGTTCAATCAGAGCTGTAGCCTCTGGCTGACACCACAGCCACAGCAACGCCAGATCCGAGCTGCATCTGCGACCTACACCACAGCTCATGGCAATGCCGGATCCTTAACCCACTGAGCCAGGCCAGGGATCAAACCCATATCCTCATGGTTCCTAGTCAGGTTCATTACTGCTGAGCCACAACGGGAACTCCCAGAGAGGATATTTTCAGTGTCTTTCTCCCACTAAAGTCAAGCTGTGACGGGCACCACCCGGAGCAGCGTCTCCCCTCTCGCTGCGGCTGCCACACCCTCAGGGCACCTGTACAGCTTACGTTTCCCTAAACCAAATTAGTTTAGCATAAATAAGCTTATTTAAGCTGAGACTGCGTGTCACTATTATAAAATTACACTTTGGCCTCCAGGAGGACTCCACTTCTAACACGCACGTTTGCACTGACAAATTAGGCTCAGTCGGAATCCTTACCGCCTCTTGACTCAGCCAGGACTGCTTCCCCTGCAATGAGGCGTCTCGGCTACGTGTTACCACCACCTTGTTTTCAGCTTGTTTTTAAACCCCCCAGGAGTTCCTGTCGTGATTCAGTGGTTAACGAACCCAACTAGAATCCATGAGGATGCGGGTTCGATCCCTGGCCTCGCTCAGTAGGTTAAGGATCCAGTGTTGCCGTGAGCTGTGATGTAGGCTGCAGACACAACTCGGATCCCACATTGCTGTGGCTGTGGTGTAGGCCGGTGGCTGTAGCTCTGATTCGAACCCTAGCCTGGGAACTTCCATATGCTGCAGATGAGGCCATAAAAAGACCAAAAAAAAAAAAACCCAGATAAGCTCTTTTTTATTATTCCATGTTATGCAGTCAATGCAGTTTATTGAGGCACATTCACCATTACTTTTTTAAAGAAATTTCGCTAATGCATCTTGCACAGCATTCTTCCTCCTGGAGTTTCCTTTTTTCCTTAGTCGTTCTCTCAGTCAGGGTCTGTTTGGATGTCTGTATGTCATTTCACCTTAATGTGACTTAGCGAGGAGGGAACACTGCTGCGTCGAGTCCATGTTCTCCCAGCATTTTGAGGGTGTCATTCCATCATATCACTGACACTATTTTGCGGTTGAGAAGTCTGCCTCACCATCACGTGTCCACAGGGAACTGGGTTTTCCTCCCTGACCCATGGGAAGATCCTCTGTGGTCTTTGGTAATCTGTGATTTTTCACGGCAGTGTGTTTAGATATGGATTTCTTTTTATGCATCCTAGTTGGGACTTAGTCCTTCCAAATCCAAGAAATTATTTCTTTAATCACTTCTGTGAAAATCCTAGGCATTGCCTCTGCACGTCACCTCTGCCACATTTCTCTGTCTTTCCCTGGGACGCCTGTTAGGTGGCCTCCACGTCTGTCACTTTTTCATTTTATCCTATTACCAGCCTTTTAGTCCCTCAGCCCTCCTCTCATCCTCCCTGTCTCCTTTCATATATAGAAATCATTGGAACCGTTTCTTTTTTCTTTTTTTCTTTTTTTGACTGTGCCCAAGGCATGCAAAACTCCTGGGCCAGGGATCAAACCAGCACCACAGGAGCAACCTGAGCCACAGAAGTAACCACACAGGCTCCTTAACCCACTGAGCCACCAGGGAACTCCAGGAACTGTATTTTTACTCCTAGTTCCCTTTATTCTTTTATTGCTCCAAAATTACAGCACTTGGAACAATACCTCAGTCCTTGTAGAAATGCAGTAAACATCTGTTGATTTGATTTAGTTTTAAGAAACATCAGGAACAAACATGCGAATTCCACAAAAAAGCGTTTCCCTCGAGAACCTCATAAAACAAGCAGGGTCGCGTTTACAGGCGTCTCTCTCAGGCTTCCTGGGTTGTCAGTTGGCAGTGGCCTGATCTCTTTCAGGCCCGGCCTAATTTATTTTTGGTCCCACACATATGAGCCAGCGCTTATTTTTTTTTGCAGTGCTTATTTTGCTAAGTCCACTAAACGCTTCCATGCTTGGACAGACGAGGCGTTGCCCTGGCTCCCTCGTGGTCAGCGGCGTGCTCACCTCCTGCAGGAAGGGGACCTCCCCACCCGCGGGCTCCAGGCTGTTCTCTGCAGTTAGTTATCTGGCAGTTGAGCTTCTCAGGATGACTGTCTCTCCGGAAAGAAGAGAGCTCAGGTGCAGCGGAGGAACGCCCTTCCTAAACTCCCAGCTCCCCTGGAAGCGGAGAGCAGGGGTCCTGCCTGTGGAACTTCCCCAGCTGCTGCTCCCGCCGTGTCCGCAGCCGGCAGCCCCCTGGCGCCCTCGTCCGCTGGGCCTGGGATCTGCCCAAAGCCGGGGCCTCCCTGCACCACGCACCCGAGGAAAACCCCACCTTCCACCGGCTCTGGGTTTCCGTGAACCTCTTGTTTCCAGATGGTCTAATTAGGCAGCACGCTGGCTTGCAAAGCGCTGGGAACATCCGCTCGGAGCTCCCGGCCCTTCGTCCTGAAGATTCCAGCCCGAGCAGAGTGCGGCCAGCGGAGGGCGGGCAGTGGGCTGAGAACCAAGCCTCGGCTTTAAGGCAGAAGTCAGTCTGCCCCTGGGCTTCATCCTCCAGAGGCAACGAGCCCGCAGTGTCCCGATAGACCGGAGGTCAGAGGGGAGCGGCAGTCCCGGCCCGCTGGCCGGCCGCCACAGCCAGGTCCCAACAGCTGGACTCCAGATGTGCCCGCGCATGAGGCCCACGGCTGACCGGCGGCTGCACTTTCCCCCGGAGCCGCTCTGCCCGGTGGGGGCCAAGGTCGGGCGTCCGCAGCCCGAGCCCGCCTGCCGCCCTCCCTGCTCCCCCGCCAGCAGCCCAGGACGAGACCCGACACGGCAGCGCCAGCCCCGACCCCAGCCCCGGTGTTGAAGCCCAAGGAGGAAGA
This sequence comes from Catagonus wagneri, assembly GCA_004024745.2. Classification (NCBI taxonomy): domain Eukaryota; kingdom Metazoa; phylum Chordata; class Mammalia; order Artiodactyla; family Tayassuidae; genus Catagonus; species Catagonus wagneri. Next base: position 111,218 of record PVHT021183581.1, read on the forward strand.
CGCTGCTGCCGGCTGCCCTGGCACCGAGGTCGGCGGCTGGCACGCAGGGCATGGAGACGGGGACACAAACACGGCCACACTGCAGAGACTCGGGATCCCCAGGCCAGGGCGACAGGGCGGTGAAGGCCACCTCAGGCCTGCTTCTGGCTTGCAGAGCACCTGCCGGCCAGGGTGAGAGCCCATGGGACGGCCCTCCTTCACCCCGGCTCTGTGCCTGGCTGTCGGCCCTCCGCGGACAGGCTGGACCCGCCCGGCCGCCCTCGCTACTCTGGGCGCCTTCCCAGGTCTCCGTCTGCGGGAATGAGGGGTGCGCGCTCCAGGGCTGCTGGGGTTTTCCTCCCACGGGAGAGCTGGAAGATCTGCACATATTTCAGTTCAAAATGAAGCAAAACGGGTGTGGCTGACGACAAACGCCACACTCGGCCAGCAAACCGAAGCCCGAGAAGGAATCCCCCGCCTGCCTTCCCGCAGCTCCCGGGCCAGCAGGGCGGGTGGCGCGCCTGTCACCACCCCGCACGCGTCACACCTCCCATCGCCAACCAGGAGACGCGGCTGTCAACGCAAACGAGCAGCGGGTCCAGCACAGGACGACCACGGCGACGCCACGAGGGCCGGGCCAGGCCCCCCGCACGCGCGTTCACACCGTCCGCCGTGGCTCCGCACGCGAGTGTCAATGCGAGGAAGCGAACGCCCAGCCGCTGGTGGCGGCGACACGGGCCTGCCGTGCAGGTGCCAGGCCTGACTCGGCCACAGAAACGGAAGAGGCAGGACACAGGCTGCAACCTGGGCGACCCCTGAAAGCACGAAGCTCCGTGAGAGAAGCCTGTCACGCGAGGCCACGTCCTCCGTGAGTCCACTTCCGCGAGACGCCCAGACCCGGCAAGCCGTCAGAGACAGAAAGATCAGTGGCTTCCAGGGACTGGGGGGGGCACGGTGCTTCGGATGCAGGTGGCGGCTGCTCTGCAATGTGACTGCACTGAGGAGGCTCGTTTTAAAATAATGAACTTCACATTATGAGACTGTCACCTCAAAAACCTCACTTCGTAGCATTATAACCCACTCCAAAAAAAGGCCTCCCAAACAAACCCAAAAAACCTCTCTAAACTAAAAGAGTAAATTCCATATGAGAATCAACACGCACGGAGCAGAACAGAACTTGGCCCGAAGGTCCCCGGCAACGCTGTCCCACTTTCTGAACGTCCCCTCGGCCATAAACTTCTCCCTAACCGAAACGAGCTTCTGCAGATCTCGAGCTCTCGAGCTCAGCTGCTCTTTTTTCTGATTTGGCTTGTTTCACATCTGAAGTAACTTGGGATCAGCTCTAATATTTTTTGCTTTAGAAAAGTAGTAAAAATTAATTAATCTACAACTGTACTGATAGCAAAAGTTAATAGAAATTCTAATAAAAATACAACCTCCATAAGCTTCCCTATTGTTCTAATAAATGCGAGAGTAGTTTAGAATTGTAGATAAAAAAAATTAATAAAGGCGAGGACGCTTGGGACCATGCAGCTCAAATAAAAGGCCGCAGCCACTGCTCGGCGACTCCGGCTGGTGCGGCCAGGGCGCCCTCGGAGCGCGCGGCTCACTCCACACGTGTGCTGCTGACGGCCCCCAGCGTTTAACGAATGCTCCCTGTTTGGTGGCTTGCTTTTAATTACTCACAACTTTTAATGCTACACCCAAAAGACTTGGAGACGATGATAACAGCCAAGTGTCCCAAACCCGGTGACACAGTCACAGAGAAAGTAGGAAGGGAGGGGAGTTTCTGTCGCAGCTCAGCGGTTGACAAACCCGGACTAGGATCCATGGGGATGCAGGTTCGAGCCCTGGCCTCGCTCAGTGGGTTAAGGATCCGGCATGGTCGTGAGCTGCGGTGCAGGTCACAGACGCGGCTTGGATCCCACATGGCTGTGGCCATGGTGCAGGCCGGCAGTTGTAGCTCCAATTCGACCCCTAGCCTGGGAACCTCCGTGGGCCGCGGGTGCAGCCCTAGAAAGACTAAATAAGTGAATACATAAAAAAGTAGGAGAGGAGAGGTCTTTAAGAAAACCATTCCGCCGTGGGGGCCTGGAAGGCAGGACTTTCAGCGTTGAGGGGCCAGGTCCCTGCACAGTTTCCCAAAGTAAATGTTGTTTGTCTGGTCGTTGTTTTCTTCCTAACACTGTGACGGGAACTTAAGAGGCAGAGGAGACCACTGACGCCACAGAAAACAAAGACAGGCCTGGTTTCAGAGGCAGGAAGCAGTCACCCAGGTCCCCCGGGGTCTCCCACGGGGTCTCTCCGGGGGTCTCCCCGGGGGCGCACAGCAGCCTGGCCCTCAGGTGGGAAACGGACTGCAGGTAAATCCTGGCCACACCCCAGAAAAACGCCGCAGAGCCGGGGCTCAGTAATGACCCGCCCAGTCCTGAACGTCTCCGCTGGCCGGACCTCTGGGTGGAAAAGCACATAAGAGTGTTTCGGGTAAGGAAAAATTCTTTTAAAAAACCTGTTTTGGGGCTGCCCCCACGGCATGCAGAGATTCTGGAGCCAGGGATCGAACCTGCGCCACAGCAGTGACAACGCTGGATCCTTAAACCGCTGTGCCACCAGGGAACTCCAGGAAGAATTATTACAAAGCGGAGGGAAGCGCGGAAACGGAAGTCAGAGGAGAAAGCTGTTTTTTTAGTTGGTTTTAATCAAGCCAGCTGTCTTCACTAAGCGCCAGGAGAGAATTTGAACAAATTTAGATGTTGCCACAAAGTGCTGTCTGCTGTGCTGAGAGCACAGGGCGGAGGAGGGAAAGAGGGGCGGCCGGGCCCGCAGAGGCGCTGAGGCCACAACCGCAGCCTCCAGACGGAGCGTCCAGCGCCCAGGATGCCCGGCCCCGCCGGCCGGCCCCGCCGCGGCAGCAGAGACAGGCCGGGGTTCCAAGACGCCCAGGGCTCAGGCTGACACGGGAAGCCCCCCGGCCGTCGCTACCGCCTCCCCCAAGTGACGGGCAGGACTGGACCACAGACAGAGGAAGAAGCGCTGCAGGATGAAAGCACGGGGCGGGGGGTGGGGCGGTCCGCGGGGTCTCCCTCAGGACCTGGGCCTCCTCGGCGGCCGACCTGCCCAGCTCGGGGACCCCGTTCCAGGAGGACGGCCACCCTGGGAGAACCCGAGACACCTCCTGGCCCTTATGGCAAACTTGCCCGCACAAATGGGGAGACTCGGCAGCCGGCACCCCCACGTGCCCCTCCCTCCCTCCCTCCCTCCATGATGCTTTTCTTGATTGTGGTAAAACGTACAGAGCGTAAAATTTACCATTTTAACCATTTCTAAGTGTCCGGTTCGGGGCACTAAGGACATCCACGCGGTTGTGCAGCCGTCACCACCCTCATCTCCAGAACGGAACATCAAGTGCACAGGGACGGGCCCGGCGGACGCTGCCTCCGCCCCGCCCCAGCCCCGGCGCCGCGGGCGTCCTTTCTGTCCCTGTGAACTTGACTCCTCCAGGGACCTCGTACAAGTGGGATCCTGCAGCCTCACGTCCTCAAGGCCCATCAGGCCCTCCATGGTTTTTAGACTCAAGAAATCTTGGGAGTTCCTGCCGTGGCGCAGCGAAAACCAATCTGACTAGCAACCATGAGGACGCAGGTTCGATCCCTGGCCTCGCTCAGTGGGTTAAGGATCCGGCGTTGCCGTGAGCTGTGGTGTAGGGCTCAGATGTGGCTCAAATCCCACACTGCTGTGGCTGTCGCATAGGCCGGCAGCTGAGCTCCGATTGGACCCCTAGCCTGGGAACCTCCATATGCTGCAGGTGCGGCCCTAAAAGCACAAAAAAAATAAAAATTAAAAAAAAAAGAAATTTTGAGCCCCCAGAGAAACCCAATACTCGGCACAAGCGGCAACAGCCTTTACTTCCCTTTAGAATAATAATAACGGTTTTTCCAGCTCTGTCCAGGATCAGCTTGCTGGGTCCTCACAGCCAGCTTACCTCTGGTCCTCACAGCCAGCTTAACTGTAACGGAGCCAAGCACGTGGAGCTCAGAGAGGTGAGCGGCTATTCCAGCGTCGCTCAGACAGTAGGAGGGACCCCCGGGCCCCCGTGATGCCACAGGGGCCCGGGTCCAGGGCTGTCTTTCACAGGAAGATAGCTTGACTTCTGCAGAGTCCTTCATAAGGGCCACCTGGTCCAGGCTTCTCCCAAACGGGGGACCGGGTGCTCGCGGTGGCCCGCGAGATGACAACGTGCATTTATCTCACTAGACGGGGAGAGAGTCGGGGCAACATGGAACTTATGATTTCACAGATTTAGTCGAGGGTGACACTGAGTTGAAAAGCTAGGAGCTCCCGTGGGCTCAGCAGGCTAAGGGCGCAGCGTTGGCACTGCTGAGGCTCAGGTCCCCGCTGAGCCGTGGATTTGGTCCCTGGCCTGGGAACTCCCCCACGCTGTGGGTGTGGCCGAAAAAAATCTAGAAAGCAACTTTATTTCAAGCACATTTAAAGGGAATTAAAAAGTCAATCATGGTATGTGGATTCGCTACAACAAACCTGAAAAACGGAAATCTGGGAGATGCAGAGTCCAGAGCACCCGCCTCTCCGGAGGAGAGGAAAGGGAAGTGCCCGACACCCAGGGACGCCCCCGGGGGGGCCCGCGCTGTCCTGTGGGCATCAACCGCTTCCCAGGGCACCAGCGCCAAAGGCCCTTCCCGGGAAGAAACGGGGACTCACGCCGTGCCCAGGACAAACACGGCCGCAGAGAACCTGGCCTCGTTTCCTGGCTGGAAGGACCGTCTGGTGGCTCCCGGGGCTGGTCTTCCTTCTTCTCAGCGGGGCTCACTAGGACCTCCAGTTGCGGGGTGGCCTCCGGCCCCTGGCGGGCCACCCTCCCGTGCCCCCCCTGCGCCCAGTCCAGGCTGCGAGCAAGGTCAGGGCTACAGGCCGACCCTGACGCGCGCGTCCCCGGGCCTCTGGTCCGGGCAGCTCCCCGCCCTCCGGGCAGCACAGGCCGGCCTCCAGCTCCTCCCCTCCGGGTGGTGAGCTGTGGCGTTGAGCTGCGATCACTTCCTGCGTCCTGAGGTCTGTGGTTCCTCACCCATCGCAGAAGTCATTGACTTGGAGGGAAACCGCTGGTAAAAGACAATCAAGTTCCTCGTGGGGGGGGGGGGCCTGGGCCACCGCCCTGCCTGGGCTCTTATTCAGCTGCGTTCATGAAAGCGAAGGAGAGCGCCGCCGTGCCGAAGGCGCCTGGAGATGCGGGCACAGCTCAGCGCCATCGGAGCGCCCTGACCCCTGGGCCCTGGGCCCTCGAGCCTCCGTGGCCCATGCCTCTGGTCCTGAACCTGCAGCCCCGCAGCTCACACCCTTCCTACCGCTTGTGGGTCCCAGATTCAGACACGTCCTACATCCTCCAGTCAGACGGGTCACAGAAAAGGGAGCAGGGCCTGGCCTGGCCCCCCCAAGTAAGAGGCAGTCACACCCGAGCCGGGGCGCGGAACCAGGGCTTGGGAGGCCCCTCTGGGTCAGAAGTCCCGTTCCTGGGGCCTCCCAGGCCCTCTCCCCCAGCCTGCTGCTGTTGGTGTCTCTGGAGATGAAAGCTGTCCCCCAGCAGGACGAGAACAAGCCACAGAGAGCGGTCTCGGTGCCCCGAGGGGCCTGGGGACTCCGGGGGCCGGGGATGGGGGGGTGGGACGAGAGGCCCACAGTGTAAGCATAAACTTGGGTGCCGTCCCTCTGCCATCTCAGCTGCCATCCGCGGTGACATGGCTAAAGCCCGCCCTGTGCCGGCGACTCCAGCGGGAACCTGACTTTTTCCTGGGACCCCGCTGTGCCTCCGAAGACTTCTGCTCCCGCGGGCCTGGCATGCACCCACCCCGCAGCCCTTCCGCCGAGCAGATTCAGGCTGTGCCGCGTTTGCCTTCTCTCCTGGCGTCCGGCTCTGGGGCTAAGTCAAAGGCATGAGGAACACAACCCCTGTAACTGTGTCTTTGATTATGAATTTCTTTAGTCATTCAGACCCCACAGGCCCGAGCTCAGACTGGGGCCGAGCCTTCAAGGAGCAGACGTCGAGGCTCGTGCGTGGGGCTTCCTCCTGTCACCTCCGAAGCCTGCCTCGGTTTCTCGCGGGCAAAGTAGCTGGATGGGCTCTGCTGAGAATTAATTAACAAATGTCCATTAAGCGTCTGTGGGCGAGTGCTCAGCAGATGCTAAGGAGTCTTAAATAATTACGGCCGCTGACGGTGGGCCATCGTCATGTGTCGTCGACCTGACGCGTGAAGCGTTGTGCTCTGTTGCCTCACGATGACTTCATTTAACAAGGGCTGATCTTGGCGATTTGGTTTATTTTCTCCAGCCCTTTTAATTTGAGACTCAGGGTTTGGTAGCAGATAACTGCTCATTTCTGCTGTAAATCAAGAAAATACTCATTAGGAACCCGAGGCTGTGATTGCTAGGACGTTGGGCCTGTCAAGATTGAGGTGACGGCAAGATCTGGTCTTCAAAACGGACTCAGTTCAAAAATACCTTTTTTTGTCGTTCGGGGAAAGCAGAATGGCATTTTCTAAACCGAGCGACCTTGGAAGTACTTTAGAACGCACATCGTAGTGGGTGAAGCGCTGGGGCCATCGAATATCAGATTGTCCCCAAGGCTGGGGAGGAAGGAGTCAGGGACAGCTGTGAGGAAGCCACCCGAGGCCAGGCCGGGTGCTTGGCCAGATCAGCCCCACACTGACCCCAGGGGCCGGGGTTCTCTCCCCGGCCCGGAGCCGCCTGGCACCCCCAGACGCAGCCAGAAAACAGAGGGGGCCAGAGGTGACTTAAAGGACGTTTCTGTAAACTGGGGGTGGGTGGGGGTGGAGAACACTGATGTTTAAAACAGATGTCCTGGTCGAGGACGAGAGGCCGTGCTGATCCCCAGAGCGAGTGTTTTCAGGCCTGACCCTGACATTCCTCGTGTAGACACTCCGTCCCAGACTGGGAGCATTTCTTTTGCAAAATTATCCTTGTCTAATCCGTGGAGACAGAAAGTGGATTAGTGGTTGCCAGGGGCTGGGGGGGGCGATTGCTGATGGGTACGGGGCTTCTTTTGGGGGCGACGACCAGGCCCTGGCACCAGACAGTGGCGATGGCTGCTGCGCTCAGCGAACGCACTACAAACATGGCGTCGCACGCGCTGGAAGGGTGAAGAGCATGCTGTGTCGGCGACGTCTGTGAAGCTGCGGTTTAGGAGCGACTCCGGCCCCTCGGTGCTGGCCCGACTGTGGTCCCCGGCCACAGCGGCCGGCTCCCGGGAGGAACTCTGCCCGTCCTGCCTGCGGCGCCGGACTCTGCTGTCATCTTGTGCTTTCGCCTGAACACTCTGCCAACGCAGAGGGCCTCCAAGCCCCGGGCTGGGCCCGTATTCCCAGCTGCACCCGAGGCAGACAGGGAGCCTGGACTTCTGCACGTTGTAAGACTAACGGAGAAAGTCCCTGCGGGAGCAGAGCCCAAACGTGCCGCGCGCTCCAGGCAAAAGAGTGGCAGGAGACAGGGGCCCTTCCTTCTAGACTCTCGGCCACACCCTCTGAAAGGAATCACGGTTGCCTGCTGGTTAGGTTAGCAGCAGAAAACCTCTGAGCTCCCCAGAAAGGGGCCTCTGGCCCACCAGCATCAGGGCTGGGGGTGGGCAGGGAGAGGCCCGGGTGGCGAGGCCCGGAGGCCTAGGGCGATCCTGCCAAGTCCTGGCTTGCTTCTCTTGTGATCTTTTTATTTACAATGTTTGAGGAATTCTAAAAACAAGAAGGTAATCTAGGCAGTGACAAGCTGGAACCCCTTTCACTTTGCCTGGACGCGTGACCGTCCAAAGGACACACCCCGTGTCTCCCGGACAGCCTCGCAAAGGGCCACTGCTGAGCCCCCAGAGTGGCCTCCGTAGGATAGAAAAGAAAAGCTGGCAGGTTCCAGGTGATGCGAAGACATCACTGCTTATCAGCACCCTGGTGCATCTCAGCACCAAGCGGGCCACCAGCCCTGCTGCTGTCACCCAGGCCCCACTGTAGAGAGAGGTGACCTTCTAGACAGCCCTGGGCCACGACCCACCTTCCCCCTGCCTCACTGGAGGGAGGGAGCTCCTCCAGCAGGTGCAAGAGTCCACCGCAGCAGGGGCACTGGGGCGCATGCCAGCCCCTCTCCCAGAAGCGGCCAGTGAGTTCCAGCGGAAGCCCCTCAGCTCCAGGGCCAGCAAGTGCACGACCGCAGCATTTCCCGGGTGCAGCCCCCACTCCCACACCACATCTTGGCCGCACTGGTGAGGCCTCAGGCCCCTGGGCCCTGGTCCTGGCTGCGGGTTGTGCAGTCTGCGCCCCGCAGTCCCCCGCCTCCAGGAGTCCCCGCGCGCCTGGCCTGCCCGGGGCTGAACCGAGAAGCCGGAGGACGGCCGCCCGGCTCAGCAGCATTTCTTGGTCTTTGTTCCCCCAGGCCACGCGGCGGGCCTGCCTCTCTCCCCAGCCCGTTCTCTCTGCCAGCTTCACGTCCAGCGAGGGACAAAGGGGCCTGCGGCGGATTAGCTGCCCCGCGGGTGGGCGCGCGGTTCCCGGCGGCAGCTGCTCGCTGGCCCTGCCAAGGCGGCCGCCCCGGTCCCGTCCCCGTCCGCGGAGGGCGGAGCTGTGCCCGGGCGGGACGCCTCCTCTGTTTATTTTCCAGGCCGCCCCTGTCCCCGCCCCGTCGGGCCGGCCGGGCCAGGCTGCGGGCCGCGGGGTCAGCGGCGGACAATGGGGAGGCGCGCGCGCGTCCGCCCGGCTCGGGGCCTTTGTTGCCGGAGCCTCGTGCCGATGGGTTAATGGGGCAGAAGAGATCGGTGAAGGGCGACAGAAGTGGTCTTTGAAAGAGGGTGTCAGCCCAGGGCGGCGAGACAAAGGCCAAAAACACACACGGGCGGAGAGGGACAGATGGGGACGGGCGGCGGAAACAATTAGGCGGCGAGCGGGGCCGGGCGCGGCTCCATCATTCCGCGGTTAACCAGGCCCGCGCGGCGCCGCCCTGCGCCCCCGAGGCCCCCGCGCCCCGGCTCCGGGAAGGAGGCGCGGAGGGCGGCGCGGGTCCACTCCCCACAGGCAGCCGCGGAGCGGGTCCCAGGCGGCCGGCCGGCCGGCCACCCCCCCGCCCCAGTTTCCGGCGGGACCGCCGGGAGACGCTTCGCGGTGGCGGCGCAGCCCGGGCCACGCGGACGGTCCGCGCCCCCGGCCGCTCGCTCGCCGACCCAACGCGAGGACCGGTCCGCGGGACGCGAGCCGGGCCCGCCAGGCGGCGCTGCTTCCCGCCCGGCCGCGGCCGGCTCCGCAACCCGATGCTGTTTAATTAACGTGCAAATTGAGTAGATTAAATGACTCTAAATAATTAGCCACAGATCCTATAAACAGGATAACATATTTAATTAAGCAGCGATATAGATTTTGGAAACTGTTAATGTATTTTTAGAATGGCTGCTTAGATCTTTCCCTTTTCCCCCCCTAACTTCAAACATGCAGCTACAGCCCGTGGTACGTGGATAAATATCTGGAAACAAGATTATGCCTGTTAACTTCAACTAATAGAAATGTTGGCTTAACGGGACGTGCTCGGCCCCGGTGCGGGAGGCGCTTGGGCGACGGCCCTAACTGGGGGCCGGGTTCTGTTCAGCTTGGCGGTGACGGGCGTGTGTGTGCGCACACACGCGTGTGCCTGCCACCCCAGACAGGGGTAGGATGGTGTGGCATGGGGCGCGGGGGCTGGGGGGGGCGAGGAGGTAAGTGAAAAATACAATCCCATTTCATTATATCAATCACATTTAATTGGCAATTTGTACAAGCAATGACCGGGCTGGCTTTAGGTAAAACTATTAGGCGACAGGCGGGCGCGCTACTAAAATTCTTGGTTAGTT
>PVHT021183581.1:126079-133579 GCA_004024745.2 Catagonus wagneri
CACACGCGGGACGGGCTGTGCTGACCCACAGTCCTGGCGGGCCCTTCCCGGCTCCCTCCGGGGTCCGGGCTTGGTGGCCTGGCCAAAGCCACTCACACCAAAGGCCAGCTTGCCTGTCACTCTGCCCTGAGGTGAGTGGCCGCCCAGCACACAGCTCCAGGACTGCCCCCTCCCCCCGGGGGGGCTCTTCCTCCCTTCCCGAGGGCTGGCCAGGAGCCTCCAGATGCAAACCCCCCCACACACACACACACAAACTTTTTTACAAAGGGCGTCTTATGTAAAGACACATAAATCTTTCCTATCTGCCCACAGTCCTAATTTCCCGCTTATTTAAGAATATATCCTTTAATGATTGAGCCCTCAGTCTATCAATATTTTACAGTGGAGAAGGGAGTGACACTTCTCTGAGAACATAATTTAATTATAACAAATGGGTTGGATGCTGGGCCCTATTCTTCAGAAGCCGAGTCAAAGGAGACGTATTTGTTTTCTGCTGGTATGTGCAGGGGCCTGCCTGCCACCCCAAACTGCTTTTCCTCTGCTCCTCCGCCCCCTCCCTCTTTCCCCGTGGGCCCCCTTTCGCCCGGGTGGGGGGTGATGGGGGGGTCAGGGTGCCTCCAGAGCCACCCCCACCTCGGTGTTTGTGGACCTGGCGGCTGCCAATCAATCAAAAGGGCATTAATTACGCCTTTTATTGACAGGACTACCTCGTGGAGGAGTCATCTCTTTCGGAGTCGCCTCCTTCTGCGGCTCCCTCCTGCCCCGGCCTCCTCTGCCCCGCCGCCAGGAGCCGGCGAGGAGATGAGAAGCCCTTGTAGTTTTAAATTCAATGTGACAGTTTCGGAAAGAGCGGATGATGAATCTCCTATTATTGGATCAGTCTATTTGCCGCTCAATGTCTCTCTGTAATTGGAGCAACATCACTTTAAAGGTTCAGAGAGTACAGCATTTCTGGTGAAAAATCCCCACAACACGCCGGTGAATGTTTTAAAGGGAAATCTATTAGTGACTCGCGGAGGGGCGGGAGCGGGCGCGAGGATGGGGTGGGGGCTCGCCCTGCCCCGGCCGCTCCCCGCGCCCGCCCCGCCCCGCGCCTCCCGGCCCTCCCCCGCCCCCCCGTCTTGTTGTGACAGTTCCTGATACTGTTTATTGAGGTGCATGTCAGGTATAATTAGCAATCGATATGGAAAACGTTTCCTTGCACCCAGCACGCCTCTGACGTCAGAGCCGATTAGCGCTTCTTATTGGTCCCAAATTCCCCGGGCCGCGGCTAATTATCGGGAGCTTGATGTTGATAAAGTAAAGCGCCTGAGTGCGGGCGAAGCATGTGTGGGGCTCCGGGTCCCTGTCTCCGCCGCCGCCGTCCGCGCCTCCCGCCGCTGGCCCGCCCCGGCCCCGGCCCGCGCCCCCGCGCCCCGCCGCCGGCCCCGCCGGCCCCCCGCGCGAGATGATGGACGGCCGCCTCCTGGAGCACCCGCATGCCCAGTTCGGGGGCTCGCTGGGCGGCGTGGTGGGCTTCCCCTACCCGCTGGGCCACCACCACGTGTACGAGCTGGCCGGCCACCAGCTGCAGTCGGCCGCCGCCGCCGCCGCCGCCGCCTCGGTGCCCTTCTCCATCGACGGCCTGCTTAGCGGCTCGTGCGCGGCCGCGGCCGCCTCGGTGGTCAACCCCACGCCGCTGCTGCCGGCCGCCTGCGGGGTAGGCGGCGACAGCCAGCCCTTCAAGCTGTCAGGTAGGCGCGGCGGGCGGGGGGGCAGGGGACCCTGTCGCGCGGAGCTGTGGGTTGCGGGCGGCCGCAGCACGGCGTGGCGGCCGCGGCTCTGGGGCCTCCTCGGTGGCCGCCCGTTGCCCGGCTCAGGGCGCGCGGCCGCCCTCTCGGTGGATCCGTGCCGGCCCGGACCCGGGGCTGAGCGGCGCGGCGTCCTGTGCGTGCCCGCAGACGCGGGGGACCCGGACAAGGAGAGCCCGGGCTGCAAGCGGCGGCGCACCCGCACCAACTTCACGGGCTGGCAGCTGGAGGAGCTGGAGAAGGCGTTCAACGAGAGCCACTATCCCGACGTGTTCATGCGCGAGGCGCTGGCGCTGCGCCTGGATCTGGTTGAGTCCCGAGTCCAGGTAAAGACCCGCCGCGCGCCCCGCCAGGCGAGCCAGCATCCCGCCGTAGGCCTGCGCGGCTCGGCCCGCCTTTGTTCTCGACTTCTAGGTGGGAGACCGCAGCCTCCGCCAGAGCCCGCCGCGCGCACGCACGCCCGCCGGAAGGTGGGGGTCCAGGGCTCCGCGCCCCGCGGAGCGGGAGGCGGGCGTCCCGGGAGAGCCGAGGTGGCTGGGGAGGGGCCGGCGGCGGCCCGAGGTAGCGAGAGCAGCAACTGCGTGCGAACGGGGGAGCCGCGTGGTGGGTCGGGCGACCGCGCTAAACGAGGCTGGGGCCGGCGAGGAAGAACCGGCCCGAGTCGGACTTGGAGGAGATGGCAGAAGGCAGACCGCGGGGCGCCTTTGGGGGCTCGGCTCACTAGCCCGCAGCGAGCGTGTTGTTTACTTGCGCCTCTAAAATATTCACATCCAAACATGCATTTCTTCACGGCTTTGTAGAAAGGGGCAGCGGAGGAAGGGGAGGCTGAAACTTCAACAGTTCACACATTGGGGGGAAAGGGGTGTCTGAATCGTTAACACCGTAGATTTTCTGTATCTACCCTCCCCCACACGTAATACTGCCGGCGGTATTCTTTTTAAAAATAGTGTCAATTTGGTGAATTAAAAATTCAAGACGAATCGTGTGTAATTAGATGTTTCCTAAAGCAGAGACATCCTTTTGCGGATCCGTGTGGTGGCGAGCCGGCTGTGGGCCACAGCTTTGGGCGTCGGGCTCGGAGGCAGAGACTGTCAAGGTGCTGTCTAACGCTGAGCTTTTGTCTTAAAAGGTGTCCCGTGCCTGAGCCTCCGGAATGGCCTTTTGTGTTTGTAAATCCTTTTATCCAATTTGTTCTAAGTGTCTTAAGTGAAGTCAAGCCCTCTTCTTCTTTTCTCCTCTAACATGATAATGAGTGATTCTTGGTGACAAGACAGCCGGGAATTTACATCAGGGAGAGAGAGAGAAATAATTTAAAAGGAAGACAGGGCAGCAGCGGCCTTGGAGCAGTTATCGCATCTTGGCACCGAAAAGGCTGCCTGGGACTAGGCTGGCCTGCTACTGTGCGGGTCTCTACATGGCTGGAACAAAGAATTCGAATTATCGCGATCTTTTGAAGAGGGTCGTATGCCTGAAGCTCAGTGGGATTTGACTCTGTGTGGTGGTGGAGCCGGCGTCAAGGGGTGCTGTCATCTTGGGGTTCCACGGGGCTCCCAGGACAAGGCCTGCATAGAGGGTGGAAGAGGCAGGGTGGGTCCTGGCCTCTTCTTTGCAAGGCCTGGCTGCTGGCCTCTTGCTTCCCCGACTGCCAGTCCCCAGGCCTGGCACAACTGGTTTGAAAGGGCTGTGTTAGTGCCCTGCCCTGGAGACTTCAGAAAGGAAGACATGTGAGGGTGTGTGTGTGTGTGTGTGTGTGTGTGTGTGTGAAGGCTGCTGACCCCCCCCCCCAAGTTCGACTTCCCAGGCCCTTTTAGAAGAAAAAGCACCCAGATTTAGGGAAACCCCAAAATCTGGGCTTTGACTCAGTCTCCAGGGAGTTGGAGACAGGTGTGGAGGGCAGCTGCGCCCCACGGCTCCTGGTCCTCAGGCCAGACGTGCAGCGCGTGGCCAGGCGGGCTCTTTAGAACACAAGCTGTGAGAAGCCAGGAGGGGCGAGGAGGGGCCCTGCTCTCTGCCGCCGACCAGGAAGCCGTCGCCAGGTCAGGGGCCAGACCGGCCCTGCCCACGGAAGGGGCAGCTCCCAGTTCCGCGAGGTGAGAAGCTGGAGCGAAGCCGGCCGAGAGGCCCCACCTACCTCCTTCTGGGTGGAAGAGAGACACTTTGGAAGCTGCTGCCTGAGTGCCGGAATCCAGCTCCGGGCCGGCTGGGCCGCCTGGCTTGGCTCCCGCCCTTGGCCGGAGCAGAGGTTGTGATGGCCTGTCGGGGGGGTGCGGGGAGATCCGAAGCCCCCGCGGCAAGCCCGCCGCCTGACTGCCCTCCTTTCCCCTATCCGGCTGCTCTAGGTCTGGTTCCAAAACCGCCGGGCCAAGTGGAGGAAGAAGGAGAACACGAAGAAGGGCCCGGGGCGGCCGGCGCACAACTCACACCCCACCACGTGCAGTGGCGAGCCCATGGACCCGGAGGAGATCGCGCGCAAAGAACTGGAGAAGATGGAGAAGAAGAAGCGCAAGCACGAGAAGAAGCTGCTTAAGAGCCAGAACCGCCACCTGCACTCGCCCGGCGGCCTGTCCCTGCACAGCGCACCCAGCTCCGACAGCGACAGCGGCGGCGGCGGCCTGTCCCCGGAGCCGCCCGAGCCGCCACCGCCCGCGGCCTCCGCTAAGGGCCCTGGTGCGCACGCCGCCGGTGCCGCGCCCGCACCTCCGGGCGAGCCGCCCGCACCCGGCACCTGCGACCCCGCCTTTTTCCCGAGCCAAAGAAGCGGCGCCGGCCCGCAGCTGCGACTAGGCCGTCCCGTGGACAAGGACGCGGCCCCGTGCGCGCCCGGGGCGGCGGCGGCCGAGCGAGGCGCCGCCGGCCTGCCCAAGGCCAGCCCGTTCAGCGTGGAGAGCCTGCTGTCCGACTCGCCGCCGCGCCGGAAAGCCACCCCCGCCAACGCCGCCGCCGCGGGGCTGGACTTCCCGCCCGGGCTGCCGTGCGCGCCGCGGACCCTCATCGGCAAGGGCCACTTCCTGCTCTACCCTATCACGCAGCCGCTCGGCTTCCTGGTGCCGCAGGCCGCACTCAAGGGCGGTGCGGGCCCGGAGCCGACCCCCAAGGATGCGCCGCCCGCGCCCGCCGCGCCGCCCGCGCCGCCCGCTCAGGCCAGCTTCGGGGCCTTCCCGGGGCCCGGCGGTGCTCCGGACTCGGCCTTCGCGCGCCGCAGCCCCGACGCCGGCGCCTCCCCGGGGGCCCCCGCCCCGGCGACTTTCCGGGACACGGCCGCGCCGGCAGCCGAGGGCGGCGGCGGGGACTGTGCGGATGCGTCGACCGCCTGCTCAGCGGCCCTGCCGCCGCCACCGCTCGCGCCGTCGCCCGGGCCGGGTCCGCGGGCTCCCAGCCCCTCTTCGGAGCCAGCCATCGGCGGGGCCCCCGAGCCAGGCGCCGCGGCCGGGCCCAGCGCGCCGGATGGCGAGGAGGTGGACATGGACTGAGGGCGGCGGCGGGGCCGAGGGAGGCGCTCACCCGGCTCGCGCCCGCTCGCTCAGGCTCCGACTCACACAACGAAATCAGGTGATCGGCTTAGAAACACTGCTTTTTGCTCTTTCTTCTGTTTACTTCCTTTTATGTTTATTTTTATTTTTTTAAAGAAAAACGCTGTATCGATTCGGACCTAGGCAGCAACCCAGGACTTGAGGTGACACCCTTCTCCTGTCAAAGGAGAAAAAAAAAGAAAAAAAAAATACCCCCACAAAACCCCACAACAAGAATCCTCAGCCTTGTAAAGTGCAAAAATGTCTAAGAATATTTATATATGTACCATTTTTGATAAATAAAGCTGGTCAAACGCAAGCTCTCGGGTCCACTTTTTTCAAATTTCCGAGTGCCCAGTCCAGCCTCTCCCCTGCTCCATTTTCGACTCCTCTCCCCGCGGGTGGGACGAGGCTCCTGGCCTCCCTCGAGGTCTGCGCTTAATGCCTCCTTTTGTGTGCGTGTGTGTTTGTGTTTTTCTGATTGAACAAATTTATGCATCCGCAGCTCCCCTCTCCTGCCCTCCCCCGCGCTCCCCCTCCTCCCCGCCGCTACACACCCGCGCGCGCACACGCGCCCCCGCGCGCACCCCCTCGCACTGGCACACGCGCGGGGTGACGGAGCCGGGGGCTGCAAGGGCCGGGCCGCTGGGCTCCTGCAGAGTTTTGATATGAAAGTAATTATTTTCCGGTGGCTGCTGCGGGGACTGGGTTTCTTGCCCAAAGGGTTATTATACATTACCGATTTCTAGTGATATGAAATCACATAAACTTCCTACAATAATAGAATTAGCATGAAAGGCTGGGGTGTCAAATTGAAATTGGAGAATAATAGCGCCGGCAGCTGGGGGAGTGCGTGCGCATATTGGAGCGGAGATGGGGAATCGTGGGGTGGAATTTTCATGAGCTGCACTCTTTGTCAGCGCTCTTGTAGCCGGCTATATTAAGATAGATGCCCAATGATATCCCTCATTGTTCTGTCGCTTATATTGATGTTGCAGCGTTATCAGCCTATTGATCATGTGTCGCCTGTAATAGGGCAGGCGCCGCCAACGCGCCTCTTTACAAAAGCAGTGCACATTTGTTCTAATAGGGTCCGGGTCCCCGGGGGACCCTTCGGGGGCTTCAGGACATCTGCAGCGAAGAAATATTAGCAAACTTGGCTGGAGCCTGCAGCCAGCCCCCGGCCTCCTCCCCTGCCCGCAGCCGCCCCACCCCGGAGTGAACCTCCACGGATCCCTGCATCTCCGCACCAAAATCCCAACCCAGCCGCCTCGATTTTCCTGGGCCCTGGGTCCTCCGTGCCGCCAAAGCCACCAATTCCCCAAGAAATTGGGATCCCAATTATTAAAACCATTAATTCCAGCGAGGCTGAGCGCAGTGGAATTATGTTTACAGCCTCGTTAAATATCCCTGATCCCTCCTGGTCATCAGGCCTTTATTTGCAAATAAATTGAAAATAATCAGAAGGACAGCCTTCCTCCTCGCGCGGGCGCAAATGAATTTCGGAGCCCGAGTCCCTTTAATAATATTTACATAATTTTCGCTCAGTGACTCTGATATTTGCTCTCTAGGAGACCGAGCTTATAGGAAAAATAATTAGATCAAAAGAAAAGTGAGAGCGGGAAGGAAGAGCTGGAGAGGGGGTAGGACGGGCAGGAAGGCGCTGGCGGCCCAACTCGGGGACGGGTGCCCCCAGTGGAAGCCGACACTTGGCGGGGAGGGGGTCTCGGGCTTGGCAGCGGGTTGCTGGGGTCCAGCCCCGGCCCTCGGGCCCCTCCTCGCTGGGCTCCCGGTCAGAGGCCCCCTCTACCCTCACGGCTGGCGGGGGGGAGGGGGGGCTCCCCCACCCTTTGTCTCTGGCCAGTCCGGCCTGGCCTCAGCCCACAGTCAACTCTCCCCCGTCTCCACTCCCACCGCCATTAAACTGTATTTAAAATGTCATTTAAATTATGAAATTGTAGCAGAAAATTGTGCGTAAAATGCTGGTTATTTTATCTAAGGTGAACAATTTGTCTGGCAGCGATAAATCGCCTCCTTCCTTCAATTTGCAGCTGTTCATTTCGGTGGCGGCTGCACCGAGTGGGGGGAAGGCCTCATGTTTAATGGATTTGCAGTTTGAATGCTGGAGTATCGCTGGCTGCACACTCGTGTCCTTAAGGTGAAATTACTGATTTACTTAAACAGTTTAGCTTTTTTCTGAA
>PVHT021183581.1:136079-320728 GCA_004024745.2 Catagonus wagneri
GTTAAATCGTAAAATTTGGATTAAGAAGCTTGAATTTAATACACACGCACCACATTTATTAAAGCATTAGAATAATTGAAATTTGCTGCTGCAGCCGTCCAATCTGTTTAAATAATTCTATGGGTGTCTTGTTGTGATAAAAGATTATCTAGAATTCTATTAAAGGCGCAGGAGCCTGCTTTGTAAATCCTATTTGGGGACTTTCAATAACTATCGATAATCTCATCTCCACAGAACCCCCGCCTCTCCGCGTTATCGGAAAGTTTGCAGTGCTTCTCAGGCGGCGCGCGGAAGGCCAGACCGGCCGTGGACCGGCACCTGCCGCTCGGCCCGGGATTAGGGCGCACCTGGGGCGCGGCGGGGGCGCGGGCGGCCGGCGGTCCGGTCCTCCCGCTCCGGCCGGGCGCAGGGCAGGGCTCCCGCGGGCTGGGCCTGGCGGGCCGGCCGGGAGGCCTTTGTTCGCGGCCCGGAGCCCCCAGTCTCCAAAGCACGCGCCGTGCTGCGGGGGAGCGAGTTCGGGCGCGCGGGCGCCGCCGCTAATTGCTGCTAATTTTGTTTCATTAACTTTATTTACTCTTGAACCTCTTAATTGTTTTCCATTTATTTTTAGTAATTTTATAACGCACTAATAATCCCCCTCTGTCGGCGGACGCCTCCGCCCCTCCCTCCCCCCTCCCTCCCCGGCTCGCTCCCCCTCCCTCCGCGCGGCCTCCCAGGCTTCGCCGCCGCAGGCAGGCTGGCCTGGCGTGGCGCTGGCAGCCGGGCACAGAGGAGCCCGCGGCCAAGCCGGAGCCTGTCGAGGGCCGTGGGCTCCCATGAGCCCTACCCCCAGAGTTCTGCGGTGAGGTGGCCGGCCAGGACAAAGGCTGGACTCTGTGCCCAAGCCAGATGGGTTCTGATTTGAGTTGCTTCTTGGATAGGAGGGAGCACCAAAAACCAGAGAGGGGAAGGGACGTGCCTAAGGTCACACAGCGCCCGGCGTAGGCTCTGGGCTGGGGCGGGCAGGCCAGTGCCCGCCGCCCGCCCCTCGGCCCTCGTGGCTGCGGCTCCCCCTGGTTCTCCTTGCGGACGGAGCGGGGCTGCTGCACACCCCAGCCCAGGGCTGGGCCGGGCCGGGCCGGGCAAGGACTCGACTCACCGCTGCTCAGCCCCTTCCCTGGGGATCCGTCGTCCCCGCGGCGCCCGCCCCCAGCCCCCAGGACCCAGCCCGCGCCTTGCCGGTTATTCGACAGCTCGAGGGACTGTCTGTGGGCCTCCTCTTTCCTGCTAATTATCACCTTATGAAAAGTGTTTCATTAAGAAACTCTGCTTTTGATTAATTATCGACAGAATGCTGACCAGAAAGAAATGAAATTAATCTCTGACCCCGTCTGGGTAACACTGGAAATTCATCACATATCCTTTTAATATTGAAACACAGCGCAGAATTTTAATAGAAAATATTGTTTTTCCAAACCTCCAGTCTTTATTAATGCCCCTGGGCAGGAAATGATATTGCTGGCAATATAGCAGTCTTTGTTCATTTTAAATTTATTAAACATAATGCACTTCATTTTCAAACATTTTACTGTTTCTTTTTAATTTCACTCAGTGTAAGTACAGAATAAAACCTTTTTAAACATTTAAGATATTGAAAACCCATATACGGATGTATAACGGGAACGCTCTGGCCATCAAATAAATTTAAGTAGAAGCAATTGTAATTTTAAGCTCTCAAGTATTATCCCCTTCAGACATTAAGGCGGTACCAGCAACCATCACATGAAAGTGTGAGGAGGAGAGGTCGGGAGGCCCCCCCGCCCCCAGACCTGCCAGAGGGACGGTCCCTCCAGGAAGCAGGGCCGGCAGCACCTCCAGGCCTCTGGGTACCAGGGCGGGCGCGACCCGCCTCCAATGCTTGGGGCCAAACACAGTCACTCTTGACTGAGTGCTTGCGGACAGCTGGCCCACCTAGCCCCTCTGTTCCCGCGCTCCCCAACCTGATCCGGCTTTCTGGAATCCGGAGGCAGTCCCTTCCTCCCCAAGTCCTGGCTGAGATGGGCACCCAGCATGCTCCCAAGCTGTGGGGAGAGGGCTCCCCTGAGATCACGCCCGGCCCCCTCCTTTTGGGGCTACAGGAGCTCGGTTCAGGCTCCAATCGGCCACCCCAACCCCCGGCACAGCCCCTGCAGCCCCTTTCCCGAGGAATCCGAGCCCCAAATTTAATGAGTCGTGAAGTGTGAGAACTTCCTGAGACCTCGGCACCCCTGATGCCAATTCCAGATGTGCAGGCGGGTGGGGAGGGGCCTCCTGGCGGCCAGGACGCGCCACCTAGGTCCGATCCACGTGTCCAGGTTCCAGTGATCTGGGCCCTGCATTAGAAACGGGCGACCTCTCCACTGAGAAATTACTCTATTTCTTGTAGCATTCCTAGCGCCCTATTTCACGGCACTGACAAACGGAATATTACTTTTAAAACACTAAGAAATACCAGGTCCTGTCCTCCATGCTGCTTCTGGGGAATTCAATTTTCACCGAATGGTGAGAAGCCCCAGCGTTCCTTTTGGGGACTGATCGCGGCTCCGTGGGAGGAAGAGGAAAATTCTCAGGGACTGTCTTGGCATTGCAGAGGCAGAGAGCCCGCGGGCGCCCGGGTCACTCACTGCTGTCCGTTTGCCACCTCCCTCGCACGGCAAAGGTGTCACGGCTGGGACCATCCAGTGCACGGCGGCGGCGGCTCTGCGGCTTTGGTCGGTCGTGTCCCAGCCTGGTTCTGCACGTTCATTAGCATTCGTTTTACTCGCCAGCTCAAGGCCTGGTCTAAGGAGTGCGTCTGAGCCTATACAAGATTATCTGTTACCTGTGGTCTGTCCCCCGGCAGGGCTCCCCCACCCCTGCGGGGGCCCCCCAGCCGCCTGTGTGGGGGGTTGATCTCATGGAGAAGTCGTCCTGACCTGCCAGGAAAAAACTTTGCCTCTTCCTGTCCTCTCCTCTGGCTCTTCGCTGGTGACCGTGTGCCGAGGGCCAGCCCTCCCAGCAGACAGCTTTGTTTTCCTGCTCGTGGGCAGGGCTGGGACTCTGGGAGAGGGCGTCTCTGGGCAACTTTTCGGCCTTCGGTTGGAGGGGGATTGGCGGCCCCTCTCGCTTCTCACCAGGGTGGGAGAGGGGAGCAGATAGTTGGGAACCAGGAGGAGGGCCCAGCCCCTGAGTTCTGGGGGTTCTCTGGACTGGGTGCGAGGGGCCTGCCCACTTTGGCTCTGCAGAGCCACACAAACTGCCTTCTCCAGATGCTGTGGCGGGGGGACCCAAAGTGAGCCCCAGAGAGGCTGCAGGGTCCACACCAGTCTGGGTGGGTGGGTGGCGGCCCCCATACTCATAGACAAAGAAACTGGGCTCTAAGAACTTGGAAATAACGTCCGATACCCCACTGCTCCCCACTTAGTCTTCTGTCGCCCCCGGCTGTTGCCCACGGCCACTGCACCTTGTCCGTTGCAGGAGAAGGGGGTGGCAGTGTGGATGCAAGGCCCAGCTTAGCTTTCTGACTGCCACTCCCTGCAACGGGCCTCCACCGCCCCAGGGCCGGGCCAGGCAGAGTCCAGAAAAGAACGCTTAGCGAGAGCGGCCTATAAGTTTCTTTTCCCCTCTGATCCACTTAAACCCAAACCAAACAAAAACACAGGCTGTGCTGGAAGGAGCCCGGGCTGCACCTGGCGTGTGGACCTGCTCGGCCTGGGGGCAGGCGCTGGACCTCGTGGCCCATCTCCCACCTCCCCCACACCTGGGACTCTGATTCCTGTGGATTTGGGATACAAGGCCTTCCTGCTTCTGAACCTGGAAAAGCCCTCACCAGGATCTCCACCAGGGCTCACCCCCTGCAAAACCCACTCTCGCTGGGGTTTCCTGTAAACAACTGAGCACGGGAGTTGAGACTCTCTCAAAAAAAAAAAAAGATAAAGCGATTTAAAGATAATTAATTGCATTAAACTATTGACTAACTACCTCGCTCAATAGTAATTCATTTAGAGAATATTAAAATCGGAGGAACAATAATAAAATTGATGCCAATTCCCACGAGGAGGGAGATGGCCAGCAAATTGGATACTGTTCTTAATCTGGCGTAAATAATAACGTGTCTGCGCCCCTTCTCTCTCAGGCCAATTCCCCTATCATTTATTCCAGACTCTAAAGCCGGGTTTCATAATTGATATCAGTTACTCAATGAGTGCTTTTCCATTTGTTCTTGTTATCCGTGATAATTGTGAAGTTCAGCCTCTCTCCGAGTTGAGATCCGGGCTCCACGGTGGAGGCCCGCCTGCTCCCTCCAGCTCAGCGCCAGCAGCCGGGCTGGGAGGCGGGGGCTCTGGCTACCCCCGGCTCAGTGTTTTCTCCTTCTGGACAGTTTGTCACAGGCCCCAAGCCTATCCTGGGGCTGCGAGGCTGGACTTCCGCAGCTGGACAGGACCGGGGCCCTCCTCTGCGGTGACCACCCAGAGCCAAGCCGCCACCAGAGAAGACGCATTCGTCGGCGATCCCAGGGTTAAAAGCCATGGCACCAATCCGTTTGTGTTTGAAAACCAGTGGGTGGAAATGATCCCCAGACAACACCTGGGAAGGAAGCCGGCAGAGCCAGGAGGAAATTTGGGGAGATGGAGCAAAGGGGGGGGCTGGCCCAGGAGAAGGATGCAGCAGCTTCCAGCCCAGCCCTTGAACCGCCTGGCCTGGACACTGGAAGGGCACAGTCGCCCAGCCGCAGCCCTGACAGCCAGGCGGGCCCTGAGATGACTATTTCGTTATTTATTCACTTATTTATTCATTTATAAAGTGTTTACTTCGCTGCGTGCAGATGTAACATCTCATTTACAGCGTGGCCTCCGGGCATAGAAACAATTGGCAACAAAAGAGTAACTCCGGAGAATTAGAGAAAAACACACACACACCAACGCGAGATGGGGGTGGGGTGGAGAGCACCAGCGAGGCACAGGATGGGCCTCAGGACAGACTGCAGAACAAGCGCGGGTGGGGGGACCCCCCAGAGCCCTGGGCAAGGGTGGGCAACCTGCGCCTAGGCGCGGTGGCCGAATACCTGGTGGCTCACTTCCGGCTGTGCGCTTCCCAAGGGCGCACACTCGTAGGCAGGGCGCACACTCGTAGGCGTCGACCCCCGGCCCTGGGACCTGGGCTTCGGGGGAGGTGGCTTTTGGGAGCAGGTCAGCGCCTGGGACCTGGCGGCGCGGGTGGGCAAGCAGGATTAGCTCAGTCAGTTATTCCCGGGTCACGGCGGCCGAGGAAGGGGGCACAGCCCTGCTTCACTGACCCTGGCGGGGATCCGGTCCGACCTCTCCCAGCTGCTCCCGGGGAGCCCCCTCGCGCCCCGCGTGCCGGCCGCGGTGGCACAGGCCTTGGACCCGGCGGCCTCCCCGGGGCGCCCACGGCCCAGCCTGACCCCGCGCAGGTCCTCGCGTCCGCAGGCGCCAGGGAAACTGAGGCCCGCAGCGCGGACACATGCGCCAGGCCTTGAGCCCCGAGACCGCGATGGGCCGGCGCCCGGCCAGGGGCGCAGGGGGAGCGCACGGCGCTGACCAGGACGCGAGAGGCAGCGAGGCGCGATGGGGCGGACGAGCAGGATCCCCGGCCCGGGACCGCAGGCCCCGCGCTTTCCGGGCGTCTCCATGGCGGGGGTCAGTCGGTCGCCGCACAGAAGGGGCTTCGGCAGGGTCCCCGCCCCCGCGCAGCCGTCAGGGCGCGGACGGGAGGCAGCTGTGACTGTTTAACTGGGAGCCGGTTGCCTGGCAACCCGAGGCGGCTCATTACCGCGGCCACAGTGATTAACCAAAAAAAAAAAAAAAAAAAAAAAAAAAAAAAAAAAAAAAAAAAAAAAAAAAAAAAAAAAAAAAAAAAGAGAGAGAGAGAGAAGAAAAGAAAAAAGGAAAAAGAAAAAAAAGTAAGGAAGAAAATAGGTGGAAAGCGGGACTATGAAAGTCAAATGGATTATTTAATTAGCTAATTGATAATCAACTTCTTAATTATTCACTTAATTAAAAAAAAAGTGTAACCGCAACACTGTCCTCGCGGCCATTGGTGCCCTGGCAGGGCTTTCAAAGCCGCCTGCCTACACCCTCCAGCACCGGCAACTCGCTCGCCCTCCGCCCGCGGCCCCAGGAGGGGGCGACTGAGAAATACTCTCCCACAGCGGACAGAAGCGCCAACCGAGGTCCCAGAACTTTCCAGAAGAGCCTGGGTGCTCCTCCTAGGGCGCCTTCCCTTTGCTCACCCCCCAAGCCTAGGCTGCCCCCTGTTCAGGCCCCGGGCTAGGCACTGAGGGGCGCTGCTCAGTCTGGTCCCCGTCTGCCAGCACCTGCAGTTCTAGCGCCAGGGGCCAAGTCTGCCGGGGACTCTGTGCACCTCAGCCACGCTGGCTGTGCGCAGGTGTCGCCCACCGTCTTCATCTTAAGGAGAGGAAAGGGAGGCCGACTTCACAGGGCAACTGGAGGCGCAGCCAAGAGTGCCAGGAGGGTGGCACCGGGGGACCAGAGGGGGTGTGGCCTTAGAGACAGGTGGCTGCCATCGCTAGGGCTGCGAGGCCAAACGCGGCCAAACGCGGCAGGTCGTGATCTGAATCTCAGAGACCCGGTCGGGGCTGCCAGGCGGGTCCGCCGCCCTTCAGCACGCGCTCCCGCCCCTCCCCAGCCCCCAGCATCGGCGCTCGCAGAAAGAAGCTGCCCCGCGGTCGTGCCCCTTTCCTGGGGGCCCCCACACCAAGGACACCGTCGCCGCGGGTACAAAGGCCACGCGCGGCCTGGGAGGCTCTGAAGGGAGACAGCGGAGGCCCCTGCTGCAGCCCGTGCAATCGGGCCTCCTCCCTCCCCCCAGCCTGCAAACGCGCGCCGGGTTCTGCTTACCTGGATCCAGGGGCAGCCGCGCAGGTGGAGGTGTGAGGGGGGCCGAGCGGCCTGGACGCGCTGGGGAGGGCGGAGGGCAGGAGGCGAGGACGACGGGCGCCGCGGGGGGGGGGGGGCCTCCGGACTCGGAGGGTTTCTCAGCCTTTCTTTCCCTCCCGGCCCCTCTCCTCTCAGATTCTAGTCTCTTCGTTTCTGTTCCTTCCCGCTTCCCTCTCTGGCCCTGAGCCTCGAGAAGCCCTCTCTGGGATTTCTTCTAGTCTCGGGAAAGCCCAAAGCAGCCGCTTCACTGGGGGCAGGACTGCTTTTCGGACAGGGTGGGGCAGGAAGGGAGGGCGGCCCCCACCCCAGAGGACTCTGGTCTTGCCCTTTGCCCTCTGGGTCAGGTGAGAGCAGAAGGGCTGTTGCTGGGCACCAGCTGGGACCCGGGACCCCTGCGGGGCTGAGGCCAGGCCTCAGGCAGGAGGGAGGACCTGGTCAGCCTCCCCCCCTCGCTTCCACCACCGCCCCAAGAGCGGAGGGGCCAAAGGAAGTCCCGGAAGACCCTGACCAAACCTCAGGGGTCCTTCGCTAGAGCAACTGGGCCGGGGGGGGCGGGGCCTGAACTAGAACTCGAGGTAAGAAATGAGGGAGGGCAGTAACACTGGGGTCCGCTTCTCAACCTGGGGCAAGACGCCCACGACAGCAACTCGAGGCCCTTAACTCCACTCTCCTCTCTGAAGACACGTGAGGAGAGTCACGGAAGCTCAGGAGAGGGAGTCCCGGAAGGGGCGTGTCTGGGGAAAGGGGCGTGTCCCGGAAGGGCGTGTTCCAGGAGGGGTGGGTCCCAGGAGGGGCGGGTCCCAGGAGCCTCTGTGGCGGGGGGAGGAGCTTGGCAGGTTTTGATGATTTTTCTGCAAGCCGGTGTCACAAACACCCAAACCCCTCCATCTTTATTAGTTGTGCGTCTGTCATTCTGACAGTCCATTCCAGCTCTCAAAGCTGTCCTGTCTGCAAGAATATCTAGCCCGTCATGGATTTCGAATTTCAGAAGGGGCAGTTCCTCCTTCTCTAGGGAATTCTATCCCATCCACCTATGCTCACGTGCTTGGAGGCCCAGACCCCAACCATCTTCAGACCCCAGGTGACACTGGGACCGGTCTGAGGCATGTCAAAATGCTCCCGGGATTTGCTTTAGTCCAGAAGGGTTGCACACTGGGACACAGGAAGGACTGTCGCGAGAGAAGATGCTTATACACGGATCCGGATCCGTAGAAACAGGAGGCAGGCGTGAGCGCAGGGCCAGGTACTGGGAGGGGGCGGGGGGGGGCCCAGTGCCAGGGAGAGGGGGGGGGGCGGGGGGGCACAGCCTGGAGCCTTTTTTGGGGCTTTCCAGGGAAGGAAAGGCTGGGGCAGGTTAGACAAGTCTGAGCAAAGTTAGAACTGGTGAGTTTGAAGAATTGGGCATGATCCGGGCTGGAGGGCTGCCCCTGGTTGTCTGTACCAGGCCTGGGTGACAGGAACGCTGCCTCCTGGAGCACGAGGGCCAGGCAAGGGTGGTGGGAGCCCGGGCTCTGCCCTGCCTGGTTTCTCGTTGAAAGGCCTGGTCCTGCTCTGGGAGGGGCAGCGTTCCTCTGTCAGAGGGCTAGAAGCACAGGAAGTACAAAGACCCCGTTAGTGCACTTGGCCCCGCCCTCCTGGAGTTCTGATGGGGACGGGGGTCCATGGCTCCATATCTTTACCGCTCACCACGCCAAGCTTGGGGTGAGGAGGGCCAGACAGGAGCCTAGGGCTGGAGGGCCGAGCGTACGTGGCACCCTGCTGGGGGACACACTGTGGGAGGTGGCCGTGAACCCTGGACGGGACCCACTCAGAGCCATGACCTTGATGCCTGAGTCCAGCGTGCAGGGCTGAGCTCTCCTTGGAGCCCGTCCTCAGCCATCCCAGGCCTGCCTGCTCCGTGGAGCCCACGCTGCTCAGAGGACAGCAGTGGCTCAGAGGTTAGGGGTACCCGAGGGACTCGCGAGCAGACTGAGGCTCTGGGTCACCTTTCTGGGCAGCAGCGGCCCGGCGGGGTGGCGATAAGGCCATGGGGGGAGCCGTCTGTGAAGCAGCTGGCCTTGCATTCTCTGCAGGGAGCAACCTAAGGTCCCATGATCGCCTGGGCGCCCCGCCTCCCTCGGAGCCCCTCAGGGCTCACCCGATGTCACCTCCCTCTGAGCTGGGTTCTGGGTCGTGCTGGCCGCTGGCTGCTTCCTCGGAAAGCCGAGAGGTGGGTGCTGGGCAGGGGGGCCGCTGGGGTCCCTGGGACGGTCCCAGGCCTGTGTTCCTTGGGCAGATTAACTTTTTGGATAATTTGGGGGGGTGAGGATTTAGGGGACAAACCTATGTTATGATCTGAATTGTGTCCCCTCAAAATTCCCATGTTGAAGTCCTGACCCAGCACCCCAGAGACTGACTGTCCTTGGACGTGGACCCTTTGAAGAGGTGACTACGGTAAAGCGCGGTCGCTGGGGCGGGCGCTCCTCCCCCAGGACGGCGTCCTTGCAGGAAGCGGGATTGGGATGTGGCCGCGCACAGGGGGGTGACCACACGAGGACACAGGGAAGCCGGCCGTGTGCACGCTAAGGAGAGGCCTCAGGATGGACCGGCTCTGCAGACACTTTGACCTCAGACTTCTGGCCCCTAGAAACGCCAGACAAGTCCTGGGTGCTATTTCAGTCCCACCCAGCCTCGGGTATTTGCCACAGCAGCCACGCAGACTAACCGCTCACAGCACAGGCAGGGCACAGGTGTGACGCGAAGGAGGTGCAGGCCTGGGCCCTGGCTGACCTTGGGTGGCATTCTGACGTCCCCCGGGTTCAGGGTCCTCACTGGGGAAGTTGCTTCCTCGGTGCCTCTCCAAGAGTTGGGGACAAAAGCTTACTCTGCCCAAGGAATGCGGGCCTGGGCCATCCCAGGCTGCAGGAGTCAAACCTTGGCGTGGCTTT
Source organism: Catagonus wagneri (assembly GCA_004024745.2). NCBI lineage: Eukaryota > Metazoa > Chordata > Mammalia > Artiodactyla > Tayassuidae > Catagonus > Catagonus wagneri. The sequence continues at coordinate 145,924 of PVHT021183581.1, forward strand.
GGCCTTGGCCTTGGTTTCTGTGGAGGGAGCCTGGCAGGGTGGGTGGAGGCCATTCCCGGCGTTTAGCTGCAGATTTATGTAAATACGGATTATGGAATTTTTTCTGCGGCCTGTCAGCGAGTGCACGTAATTCTCAGCAAACGTCCATGCACCTCCCTGTGAAAGGGACGCCTGGGTCCCCCGAGGGGTGGCAGGCAAGGTGGCACAGCCAGGCCACAGAAGGAAGAGCTGGCTTTCGTGGAAACAGCCCCCCGACAGCCGCTGGGGACAGCCGCTGACGTCTCCTGGCCCTGGGACTCTGGGTGCGTCCCTTCCCTTTCTGTATCAGTTTCCCCATCTGAGGAGACAGGACGTGGCCTGCCCAGTGGGGTGGGGACAAGGCTGGTGAGCTGGTCACCCGGAATCCGGCTGGTACCACCTCTGGTTTAGAAAGACGCAGGGGACAAGTCTGGTCCCCTTCCCAGGAAGCGAGGCACCAGCCTGCAGGCTGTGGTCTGAGGGGGCTGCCTGCCGGAGGACGGGGGAGCAGAGGGCGCGGAGCCGAGAACGGGGAGCGGCCCAGTGGCCTCCTCCGGGCCGTGAGGCAGTTGCGGGTTAACAAGCAGTGGCCGAGAGGGTGGTGCACGGCCCAGGCCAGGTCTGCCTTGTCGGCTCCGATCACGCGGCCCGAGCGGCTTGGTTCCCGTGCCTGACCCCAGCCTGCCCGCACCTGCAGGAGCCAGCTCTGTTCTGCAAGTGTGGGGTCGTCCGAATCCACTCCCGGAGGCCGCAAGTCCCCGGGGGACGGTGACCTCCTCATCCGTCCCCTTCTCCCTCGGGCTCCAGAGCCACAAGGAGCACGAAATCAGTCCTAAAAATTACCCCTTCATTCCGCTGCTAATCCGACTCCCTTAATTAAGTCAATGGTAGCCTAAATTGTTCTAAACATCTTTTGGGGGATTATATATTTTAATCATCATTATCCAATGAATATTTGATTATACAGTCATCATATAATCAAGAGTAAAAATTATAATCCAAAAAAAGGCATTTAATAACACTTTAAATGCCTGGGTATTTGATAAATGGCGTCAGAGGATTAGGTGCAGACTGAAGGACGGGGTGGGGCTCCCCATCAAGGACTTGAGCTGTCGGTCTCCTCTGAAAAGTAAGACCCCAATCTGAGCAAAAAGGAGAAAGAACCCAGCTGCTGTGTTTTCCCCAACCACGCCTGCTTCTTGCCTAACAAGCCACCTTATTTGAACAGCCGCTTTGGAAAGGATTTCTGCAAATATCGTTAGGTTTTAGGTTTCGGCAGTTTTGTGGCGCCTGTGCTTGGCTGGCTGATGAGATCCTGTGCGTCCGATCCTGTGTTAGGGTCGGACGGTGACAGGCCTCAGGGGTGGCGCCCCGTTCCTGCTTGTGAGGCCCGACCCCCTGCAAAGCTTACCGAGGCGACGTGCAACTCCCGGGGAGCCCCTGGCTGGAGGGCAGACAGAAACTTGCTGCTGACCAGCTGTGTGACCTCAGGCAGACCGTTAACCTCTCTGTTCCTGGCTTTCCACATCTGTGACATGGAGATGACACAAGGACCCAGCAGGTAGGCAGTGAGACAGTGCTAAGGAGAGCTCGGACAGCTCCGGGTCTGGGGCCAGCCCTCTGCCAGCAGCAGCTGCTATAGAGAGCTGGAAGGGGACACGAGAGCTGTCCCCAACCCCCATGAGCTAAAAACCGCGCAGGTGCAATTCCCAGAGCACCCTGGGGTGTGTCTCGTCTTCAGTCCACCTTCCTCAGGGTCCCAGAGTCCCATGGGTGACTGGAAGGGGTCCTCCGATTCACCGAGTCCAGCCTTCTCCATCTAAAGTGGGGAACTGAAGCCCGGAGAGGGGGCTGGAGAGCGAGGCGGGGGCTAGAAGCCCACATCTCTAGGCTCTGGGGCAACTTGCTGCCAGGCGCCCCCAGAAAGCTTATCCCTCACACCCTGGAAACAGTCTGCTGTGGGGTTTTCTGGGGGCTGGGACGGAATCGGGTGCCTAGATGTGTGCCTGGGTGCCCTCCCTGCCCAGGGTTGCTGTCTGCGGGGGGCTGGACAGGCCCCAGGACTCACCTGCTCCCCGAGCCGGCAGGGTGTGTGACGGGCGGCCGGGTGGAGGGAAGGGGCTTGGGGCTGGAGCCCGGAGGCTGCTCACAGAAGAGAAGGTCCATCTTGTCGTTTCCCTTCCAGTTGTTTCTCACACTTGTTGTTTCTGGTAAGTCAGCGAATCCATCTGTGCCCATTACAAGAAATCTGGAAAGTCCAAATATGGAACAGTAAATCAGAAAAAGCACCACCCTGAACTGTCTGAGTCGCATGTCTGATCTGATTGAAAATCCTTAGTCTAAAATCCAGCCGTGGGTTTCTGGTCACTATGAGATAAAGTCTGGGCATTCAAGGCCCCTTTACAAGCTGCCCTCAGAGTCCCCTTCTGCTCCCGCTTCCTGCAGCCATTTCACCCCCCCACAGCACAAATGCTGCTACAGCTGCTCGTGCTCCCTTCCCTGCCTGCCTGGCAAACTCCTACTCATCCTCTGAAGCCCCCTGCAAGTGCCCTCTCCTCCGGGAAGACCTCCTGATTCCCTCAGGCAAGACGTCTCCCTTCGCTGTCAGTCCCTGTCTCTATGACAGCATCTGTCGCAGGTTCAGGCCAGCCCTGCACCCCACAGGCGGCTGGCATTCCATGGGTGAGGCTGCCCAGCCAGCCCACCTTATGGATAAGACACCACGGCCCAGGAAAGGAGTGGACTTGTGTGGGTCGGCCCAGTCCGGACCCTAGGCCTCCTGCTGCCCCAGCTCCACCTCCTTCCCGTGTCCCCAGTTCTGTGACAGGTGTCCGCGTGGCCTGCTGCGTGGCCAGTGTCTGCTGCCACTTGCGTATCCGGGACACCCCTTCCTGCCTGGCCACCACCCGCGGGCGCCCGCTCCCCAGGCCGCTCCCGGGGCAGGTAGACGTGGGGGACCCGGGGGCCCTGCCCAGCCCCTGCCTCCCGCCACGTCTGCGTCGCCAGGGACCAGCGAGATGTCCCGAGTGCCCTCTCCCACGGCTGCTGAGATCACTTGAGACAAAGTCAGCGCACAGGCGGTAGAGCCACTTTTCAGAGAGGAACATCTGTCACTTAACGCGCGGCCGCCGCGGGGACGGCACTTTAGGGCAATCTTGTTGCAATGAATTTATTTCCTGCCGAGCTCTCAGCGAGGGGCCGCTTCCTGGGTGCTCCTGTGGCCAAGCCGGGCTCCTGCCCCCACAGAAGGACAAGCCGCCCCACCAGACGGCCCCCCGGGGCTCCGGCTCGCAGACCGACTTGCTCCTCCTCAGAGCGGCCCGTAGGAGAGGGCACCTTCCGCGGCCCCCAAGCCTCGGGCCCAGCGACAAGGCGGGTGGGTCGGGGGCTGGCCTGGGGCAGGGGTGACAGTGAACCGACAGGTTTAAAAGCCCTTTCCAGGCCTCTGGTCCCAGCACCCTGAGAGGCTGATAGAGGAGGAAGCTGAGACTCAGAGAGGTTCAGACACCTGCGGAGGACACACAGCCGGGCCGTGGCTGAGCAGGATCCAAAAGCAGATGCTGCAGCCTTCCATCCTCTTTCCTGGGAGGGCAGCGGCCCGGTTCCCCCATGGGGTGGGGGGCAGGCTGAGCTGAACGAGGCTGCAGGGGGAGGTGGGCTCTGAGCCAGGCCTCGGCTGGGAGCGGGCCGCCTCATCCATCTTGCTCGGACAGGAGGCTACTCCACTTGTCTGAAATAACAAGCCCCTGCCTCCTGGCCACCTGAGAGCCACCAGCCAGCCCCCAGGACCCTTTTGTGGGAACCGGGGTGGCAGAGGGACAGAAAGCGGGGGACCAACCCTCCCCAGCCCGCCCTGCACTGACGCCCTGCCTCACAGCCAGGCTGCTGGGGACCCCAGGGAACATCGCGGGCGACCCTCAGCCCCGCCCTGGCTCTGGTGAGGCTGAGCCCACGCACGGATCACCGGGCATAACGTTTTCCACTCTGGGGAGCTCCCTTGTGGTGCTGTGGGTTAAGGACCCAGCTTTGTCACTGCAGTGACCAGAGTGGCTGCTGTGGCACAGGTTTGATCCCCGGCCCAGGAACTTCCCCATGCTGAGGGCACGGCCAAAAAAATCAAATCAAATCAAAGAAAAAAATGTTTAAATGCCTTCCACTCCGGGGGTGAGGGACCAGGGTGCCTGGGGGTGCGGTCAGCACCCGTATAGCTGCTGGGAGCCGCGGGCCCCTCTCCAGGGCCACCGGCAGGGACCTCCTCTCACTGCTCGCAGTCGCCCCCAGAAATCAACACGGGCTACGGGTCTGGGCCTTGCTCCCTAACCCCCACCCCCAGCTTCTTGTTTGACATTTGCCACCACCTGGCTGCCCAGCTGACGGTGACAAGGACAGTGGGTCCCAGTCCAGAGCACCTTCACGGCCCTCGAGGGGCCCAGTTCAGTGAGTCCTGAGCCTCGAGGCTGGTGGGAGCTGACCTGAGACTCCCACAGACTGCAGCCCTGGGCTCTGAGCCACAGCCACGGGCCGGGGTGGTGCTGGAGGGCTTCTGTGGGGTCCCGGGCCGTCTGTGACGGGGGTGCCTGCACGTCCGGGGTGGCAGAGGCGTGGTTGTGGGTGAGGACGCAGGCTGGCTCCCAGCAGGTCCCCTACTGCGGCCGCTGAGCTGGTCTCAGGCCCAGGCTCAGCACAAGTGCACAGCGGGGACCCGTCCGGGGACCGCCCGGCATGAGCCCAGTCCTGGCTTTGCCGCTAACACTCATGGGCTTGGAGGTACTAGCTGTGCCTGACCCAAGCCTCAGTTTCCCCGTCGCCGTCTCCCCGTGACACGCCCGCTGCCCCTCTGCAGGCTGGCTCGGTGTCTCTGCTGAGACCCCTCCCGGGGAGGCGGGGCCGGGACAGCTGGAGTCACGTCCCTGGGCCTCCCACACACACGCCCAGTACCCAGTTAACGTCTGCTGCGTCGGATCGGGAGGCAGTCATGGGGGGGCGGGGGACAAGGACAGGAGCGGCCCTGGGTGTGGACACAGCACCCTCCCCGCTTCCCCACCTCCGTCGGCCAAAGCCCGGGGCTTCCCGGGGCCGCCTCCTTACCTGGCTGTCCCAGGTGGGACCAAGATGTGGTTCACCTGCGGGCTGACGCCCCCGGGGCAGGTGCCCCGCGGGAGGCGTGGCGGCGGCTCCCGTCCTGCTGTCGCTGAGCCCAGAGTCGTCCCTGTGCCGCCCCGCAGCGGGTGGACGAGAGACGCCGCGGGCGTGCAGGAGCCACGCCGCCAAGCTGTTTTCCTCGCAGCCACTTATGTTTGATTAGAAGGACTGGTCTCAGCCTGGCAGAGCCGGCCCAGGGCCCAGGCACCTCCCCGCCTCGGCTTCCATCAAACGGCATGAATAATTTAGTCTCTAATTAAAAGTGAGGTCAAGCCATGAAAAATGGCTGGACGTCCAGGGCACCACGATGCATTTAAGCCCAGGCAGCCGGGCCGGCGGGCGCTGCGGTTTCCACACGGACACAAACCTTCCAGGCCTGAGCTCTCCGTGCGGGCGGACCCGGGGGAGGGGCCCGGAGTAGAGAGCGCCCTTGGGCCCCCCGGCGAGCCGCCCTGGCCCCGGGGACAGCCCGCTGCCCAGCCCACCTCCACCGCTGTCCCTGGAGGGGCCTCGTTATCACCAGCTCCCCACCCTGCCTTCCTCCTGCTGAAGGCCTGTGTGTGTTCTTTCTAGAACATTCTTCCCCCAGCTACCTGCTTGGCTTGCTCGTCTCTCCATTCAGACCTCAGGTCGGAAGAGGCTCTGCGCCCTAGTCCCCCAGCACCTGCTTGCTCTGTAAGCTCTTCCTGCCCCTGGTTTCTTTCTTTCTTTTTTTAAACACACGAAAAAATGTTCAACATCACTCGTTATCAGAGAAATGCAAATCAAAACCACTTTGAGGTACCACCTTACACCGGCCAGAATGGCCATCATGAAAAAGTCTACAAACAATAAGTGCTGGAGAGGGTGTGGAGAAAAAGGATCCCTATTACACTGTTGGTGGGAATGCAAACTGGTGCAACCACTGTGGAAAACAGTATGGAGATTCCTCAGAAAACTTAAAATAGAATTACCGTTTGATCCAGCAATCCCTCTCCTGGGCATCTATCCAGAGGAAACCATGACTCGAAAAGACACATGTACTCCAGTGTTCATTGCAGCACTCTATGCAATAGCCAGGTCATGGAAACAACCTAAATGCCCATCGACAGAGGAGTAGATAGGGAAGATATGGTACATACACACAATGGAATGTTACTCAGCCATTAAAAGGAACGAAATAACAGCATTTATAGCAACATGGATGGACCTAGAAATTATCATGCGGAGTGAAACCAGTCAGACAATTAGACACCAACATCAAATGCTACCACTTACATGTGGAAACTAAAAAAAGGACACAATGAACTTCTTCGCAGAACAGATACTGACTCACAGACTTTGGAAAACTTATGGTTTCCAAATGAGACAAGTTGGGGGGTGGGGGGATGCACTGAGGATGGAAATGCTATAAAACTTGGTTGTGATGATTTTTGTACACCTACGATTGTAATAAAATTCATTAAGTAATTAAAAAAATAAAATGAAACATGAAAAACAAAAAAAAGGCTGTACTTGCAGCATACGGAGATTTCCAGGCTAGGGATCAAATCGGAGCTGCAGCTGCCGGCCTACGCCACAGCCACAGCAACGCCAGATCCGAGCCGCGTCTGCGACCTACACCGCAGCTCACGGCAACGCTGGATCCTTAACCCACTGAGCAAGGCCAGGGATCGAACCCGCATCCTCATGGTTACTAGTCGGGTTCTAAACCCGCTGAGCCACGACGGGAACTACTGGCTTTGTCTTCTTGGTAGCACTCTTGGCGTTTCTTCTCATGTTCGGTCAATGACTCAGTCGCGATCTGTGTCTCCCACTGGAACATCGGGGCGGGGCCTTTGCTGGGTCCTCTGTGTCCCCAGCACTCAGGACAGCGCCTGGCGCACAGTGGGAGTGTGGCGGAGGCTGCACCCGAAGGGAGACTGCCCAGTGCAGAGTCCCCGGGGCCAGGGAGGCGCGGGCCCCGCTCCCTCTCTCCTCCTGGTCAGCAGAGACCCAGAGGACCGGCCTGTGGTCCCTCCTGTGAAAGTCACGCCGGATGCAGTGCACTGTCCCCTCTGGCTTTGCCACCTGGCTGCAGACGGCACCGTGCCAGCAGCTCCCGCGGGAGAGGCCGGCCCGCAGTCCTGTAAGGTCAAGGCTGGGCGGCCTGCCGGGGGTGACGGCACGGCCCAGGGCAGAGTGATGGGTGCTGTGGGGCCTCACCCTGACCCCAGGCCCTGCTTGGGAGGACAGAGGACTCCGCTGTCACCCCAGGAGGCACTGCTTGGCCCTTGCTTGCCGGCAGGCCAGACCCCCGGCGGACAGTCCCCACTGGGCCTGGGCGTCCTCACAGAGGTGGAGCCAGCTTGTGAGACACTCACTGGGCCCCCTGTGGTGGCACCTCGAACGTCCCCCCTTTCCAGAGGGGGACCCGAGGCTCAGAGAGGTCGGCTACCTTGCCCAAGGGCCCCAGCTGGTCAGCAGCCAGGAGCCGGCTTGGGTCACCCCTCCCCGAGTGGCTGTGACAACGTGGGCAGTGGCAGGCCCCTCTGAGCCTCAGTGTCCTCTTCCGCATTAAAGGGAGAGGGAGCTGCAACTTGGGCCTGACACCACCACGTCCCTGCCAGCCCCCAGCCCCCCTTCAGAGGTGCCACGGTCCTGGGGGGCTTCGACTCAGAAGCCTTGGACCCTGAGGCCGTGGCTCGGGGCCGGCATGCGGCTGGGGGCAGCAAGAAGCGGGGGCCCTGCTGAGACGGACCAGGCCGGCGACCCACCCGCCACGGGGTCAGTGCCGCGTCCGGCCCGGCACCCAGCAGCCAGGGCCCCGGCCGGCTCCCGCCCCAGCGCCCTCCCGCCAGCCGGAGCCTGGTTTGTATTTTCCGAGCAGAACCACAAGGGGAGGGGCACTGCTGGCCCTTGGGTGGCAGATTAAAGATGGATATTTTGTTTGTTACAATCAAGACCTCTGATTTCAGTTTTATAAATTTTTAAAATATTAATTATATTTTGGAAAGTGTGCCGAGGTGAATGCGTTAGCCGCTGCTCCCTGCTTAGACGGCAACTCTGCTGTTTGGCCCAGATTGGCTGCCGAGGAGGAGGTTGGGGCATTTTAATCCACCTTGTTAAGTTATTAAATTTTCTTTATTTACATACGGATCCCACTTTCATTAGCGTGGTAACAGGTGCTCATTAACAATTTATCATTTGGGAGGCGGGGGAGGCGACCGCAAGAGAGACACGGCTACAAAGTTTATTCTTAATTATGAGGCTCCGGCTTTGAGGGCAAAACAAGGCTGGCCCCCGCCCCCTGCCAGGGGCCCAGAGCCTTCCAGAAGCTCAGCATCAGCTCCGGTCAATCTGGGTTCCCAGAGGAATAGTCCGTAGCCGGGAGCCCGGCCAGTGCACTGCGACGGGGGCTTGACCCCTGGGCTGTGGCCTCCTGAGCCCCAAAGGGTGGAGGAGCTGGCCCAGAACGAGCCTGGGCCCTGCTTCCTGCTGGGCAGCCCGGCAATGACTTAACCTCTAAATGCCTCCTTGGCCTCCGCTCTAGCCTCTGGACGGTACCTGCGGACGAGCCATCTGTGGGGTTTCCTGGGATGGCGTGTGCAGCTCGGCCTGAGTGGGGAGACCAGTGGACCCCACGCCTGCTTTGCCGGAGCCCATGGGGGCTACAGGAGGGGCTGAGGGCCCTCTGCAGAGGGCAGAGGGGATGGTCCTGTCCCCTCCCACCCCGCCAGGGGGTCCAGGGAGGTGTGCCCGGGAGCAAGGAAAGGTGGCCATGCCTGCGCCCGATGGGGGCCCGAGGGGCTCGGCCTGTGGCTGTCCTGGTGGTTGGTCCAGCTTTCCCAGGGCCCCCGGTGGGCAGGCCATTAGCAGGCTGGTTCTGGGGGGCCCTCCGAGTCCCACTGTCACAACTTTTTTTTTTTGTCTTTTTGCCTTATCTAGGGCCGCACCCGCGGCATATGGAGGTTCCCAGGCTAGGGATCTAACAGGAGCTGTAGCCGCCGGCCTACACCACAGCCACAGCAACACGGGATCCGAGCCGCGTCTGCAACCTACACCACAGCTCACGGCAACGCCGGATCCTTAACCCACTGAGCAAGGCCAGGAATTGAATCCGCAACCTCATGGTTCCTAGTCGGATTCATTAACCACTGAGCCACGATGGGAACTCCCCATTGTCGCAACTTTTAATGCCCCTCAAAGCAGGGGCCTGTGCCCTTCCCGGGGTGAACAGCATGAAGGCGACGTGTGTGCCACCCCCTCCGGCCGCCCCATCCCCCTAGAGACAGCAGGGTGCTGGGCCCGGGGCCCTGGAGGTTCCCTCTGCAGGACACAGTGTGCCATGAAGGAGACCAGACCGACCACGAGGTGGGGTGCAGGGGGGAGGCCCCGCCAGCTGCAGGAGTCTGCCCAGCCGCGGGGGCCAATGCAGAAGGTCCTGGGCGCTCGCAGGGGCCTCCTGGAGGCCAGTCCCACCTCCACCCTGGGGTCCAGGCCTTGGCACTTCTCGCCTGCCTCTTCATCCTGTTTGCTCTGGGTCCCCAGGGCCCCACACTTCCTCCCTACAGGGGGGCCGCTGGAGATGAGTCCTGATCTGAGCAATACGGGCTATGTCCACACCTGGGCCAGTGAGAGGCCCAGCGCCTCCCGCTGCACCTGCGCCGCCGGGTGACGGGTTCCGGGCACCCCCATGCTCTAGCCGGGTCTCCCAGGGCTCCCCTCCCCAGCGGGGGCTTCTGTGGGGCCGGCAGCCCAGCCTCTCCGGCGCCCTTCGCTAATCGCCTCCTCATCGCCGTCCCTCCCCCCCCTTAAAACACTTCCAGGGTGTTTTTCACCGAGAGGGCTTTTAATATTCATCTCAGCTCTGACAATTTTTCCTGCCTTGTTACGGAGCCGGTGTCGGTTTTTCTTTGTAGCTTTGGACAGTTTATTCGGAGCCACTTAAAGGCTCAAAAGTGATTCTCTTTTATAATTTGAGAAGTTTCATGGGCTGAGCATCAAAGCCACTGCAGGCCGTTTCTGCGCTGGCTCTGCTCCCTCCCTCCGCCCGCAGCTCACAGTCCCACCCCAGCCTTGCTTTGTCCCGGTGGGGTGGGGTGGCGTATTTAGTCTAGAGGCCCTGGAGGGGGGACAGGGGAGGGGCCCTCAGCGCAGAGGCTCAGGCCTGTGCTGGTACCGCTCCACCTCAGCCCGAAAAGCCCGTCTAGACCCGTCTAGAGTTTTCTCATCTTGAAAACGGCTGTCGGGGCTCAGAGCAGGGCCATCGGCCGCCGGCCCTGTGGAAGCCGGGCTGTGGCGGGGCTGGGCGTGTCAGCCCCAAGAGAGAGCCGTCCAGCCTAACTGAGCAGCCGCTGTGCTCCAGGCCCTGTTCCAGGGCTGGGGTGCAGCAGACACATAACAGGCCAAACTCCCTGCCTGGTCTGGCTCCTTCACGTGGACAAAGCAGCGAAACACCGGCTGTGGGGGCTGGACAGGGGTTGGGACCCGAGAGCAGTTTTAAGGCTGTGGTGCTCCTGGGGGCTACCCGCCTCCATGGAGGCCACCCAAGGTCACCCAGCGGGCGTCATCACTGGGGCCGGACTCCCCACAGGGACAGCCTGGGTTCCCCCTGGGTCCCCGGGGGCTGGCACCTGGGAGCCGACGGCCGGACTGGCGCAGCCCGACCCTGTCACCTGCTCTCAGCTGTGCGGGCTTGGGTGGAGGAGGGGCAGTTTTGGAAGCCGGGGCTCAGAGTGGCCAGAGGTTTGGGCTTTCAGGAAAAGCCAGAAATCAAGATTAGCTTATGAAGTCTCCTGATTTCCAGATGTTGGCAATTCTTTCAAAAATTGTTAAAAAAAATACCTCATAGGCCAAATATCTGTTGACCGGATTCAGCCCATAGGCTGTTTGCAAGCTCTAGGAAGTTGTCATGTTTTCGCTTTTCCGCGAGTGAGCGCCTTCGGACATCATTAACCACGGATCGGACAAGAGCCTGCCTGCCGCTGTCACCTGTCACCATCACCGCCCTGGTAAGCACCAGGGTGGGGAGGGGCTGGGACCTCCAGCTGTGGTCTCCTGCCTGCACCCCCGATCCGCGGGGCAGCGCTCCCTCGCGCCCGCCGGCACCCACTCGTCTGTTTGCACTTTCAACTGCAGCGAGATGGATGGGCACGATTGTCCCCTCCCAGGCCAGGGGCATGTGGCCTGGTGGAGCTGGGGCCAACCTGAACAGGGATCGCACATGCCTCCCCAGCCAGCCACCGAGCCCGCCCCCCGAAGTCACCTCGGAACCAGGTCTCCTGCCAGCAGACAGCTGGTGCAGCATCAGATGTGTGACAATATTTTTACTTATAATAGAGGAGGAAATAAAAACGCACATTTAAGTAGCAGATGGCTGTTCTAAAGAGGCTGGGAAACCTGTGAGACACCTGAGTTTAGCTGTAGATTCAGAACCAAAACTGAGCCCGGGCCGGAGGCCCTGAATGTGACGCAATCACGCGCGCAAGGGCCCTGGTGGCTCTGAGACGGTCTCGCTGGCCTTTAGGCGGCTCTCACCGTTCCTGCGGATGAACTGCAGAGGTCTCCCAAGGAGAGGGGCTGCCCGAGGCCCCTCAGAGCCGGGCCCGGCCGGCGTTCCTGCCTCTGGCCTCCGAGTCCCAGCCTGGCCGGCCTGGAGGCTGGGCAGCCACGTGGGGTGAGACGAAGGGCTCGGAGGAACCCCGTCCTTTGCGGCCGTCCCTTCCTGCGCCTTGGGAATGTGGACGACCCTTCCAGGCTTCCGCCAGATTGGAGTGTAGGCGGGAGGCACTCGCAGACCGATTCCAGGCCCCGGACCCCGGCCTCGCCCCGCCCCGCCTGCCGGAGCCCCTAGAGGGAGGCAGAGGGGCCGCTGTGACCCCCGCTTGCAGATGGAGAAACTGAGGCTCAGAAAGATTAAGTAACTCGGGTCCTTTGGGCCAGGGGCCGGGGGGGCTGTGTGCAAATCTGGCGGCAGTTTTGGGGCACACGGGGCAGGTCAGACTCCAGCCCCACCCATCCCGGACCTCAAACTTGTCACCCGGCACCCGGCCAGGCGGCTTATGAGCATGTGGGGAGTGCACGGCCCTGGGCTTGTGGGGGACACAGCTGACAACCCTACGCGGCTCCGGGCCCTGCAGTCACAGGTGCGGGGACACAGCTGACAACCCTGCGCGGCTCCGGGCCCTGCAGTCACAGGTGCGGGTGGAAGTGACGCTGAGGGTGAGTGACACGGAGGAGCTGCTTTAGCTGGGGGCTGAGGGTCTGCGGGAGCGGGAGACACCGGGACAGACACAGGCTTTATGAGATGGGGGAGCCCCCCCGCAGAGCAGAAGCAAGTGCGAGGCCCTGGGGCTGGAGGCGCGGCCGCAGCGGGAGGCTGTGTGGACGGAGAGGGGGTGGCGGGCTGGGCTCGGGGGGTCCCCTTGTGCGGGGCCGGGGTCTGTTCCCCTGGGGGGCGGGAGCTCTTCCTGGGTTTTCAGCAGGGGCCACACGTGGCCCAGGAATCGCAAGGTGACACCGGCCGGAGCCAAAAACCGGACTCAGAGCCTGGCGAGGAGACGGATCCAGGGCTTTCCACCTGCGGGCATCCTGGCGGGGACGCGGTGTGTCCGCTCCTCTCCAGGCCTCCGGGGGGGTCGTGTGAGGGCGACCCTGAGTGTGGGGCACGGCCCGGGGCGCCCCAGGATCGGGGGCTTCTGGGGGCGGGGGAAGGGGCTGCTTTCTCCCTAGGGTTGGGGCTCCCATGTGGTCAGCACTCAGCCCCTTGTCCTCGGACTGGACTCCAGGCTGGCGACCTTGGCTCCCAGGCTCTGGGACGCCCCACATCACGTGGGTCCTGCCGGGGAGCCCCTCCCCGGAGCCTGCAGAGGGCTCCCCAAAGTGCAGTTCCCTGAGCTGGACGGGCCCAGCAGCTGTGGTCCGGTCCCGGGATCCTGGCCCGGAGCTGGTCCTGCCCCCCTCCCTCCCTCCCCGTCCTGCCTGGGGGGCCCGACGCAGTGGGGTCGGAGCACCTCCGCTGGGGAGAGACAGAGCAGCGGGAGCCCCGAGCCAAGTGCAGGGCTTCAGGATGGCTCCGCGTCTGCCAGGGGACGGGGCCTGGGCGTGCGGGCGAGCTTCCTCACCCCGGGGTGGCCTGAGACGTCCCGGAACAGAGCGAGCCGAGTACAGACCCCAGAGCCCCACCCGTGAAGGGCCTTTCTCCCAGGGACCCACGGATCCCCAGCAGGGGACCTGGGGACCCGGGCAGTGGCCGGCGGGGCTCCGTGGCCGAGACCAAAGGGCGCTCTGGCTGCCGCCTCTTCCCCAACAGCCCTGGCCGCCTTTCTGGGCGCTCCTCCAGGCAGCCCAGACCTGGGGGTGGGGCCCGGAGCAGACTGGTCTGGGGCGGCAGTGGGGACGGGGCAGCAGCTGGAGCCCGGGGCTGGGTCTGCAGGGCCCTCAGAAAGCCCCCGCCTCGTTTACAGAGGGGACACCGAGGCTGCATGAGGGACCGCGACTGGCCCGGGCCCGGCCCCACCCTCCCTCGTCCCCAAAGGGCCTCCTGAAGTGCTGGGTGTCCCCAGCCCTGCCTCTGAGGCCTCGGGACGCCCGCCGCCCGGTCCAGGTCGGGCTGGGCCCCCGCGCCGCCCTGGCCGGCCGCCCGCTGGGGCCGCGGGGGAGGCAGCGGGCTGCCTTGATTGTGTCGATGGGAGATGATTTTCAAGGTGAAATTTCTAGTTCAGTTGAGTCACTTTCGTTCAAGGCAGCGCACCAAATGTCATCCCCGCCCTGCGCGCGCGCGCCGCGCCGCTCTCCCGTTGCATTTAAATTTACTCCACTTTCCCTCCCTGACACCTGTTTAAATCAATATCTTCCTCTCCAGGTCGCGGGGAGAATGTGCCCGGCTCTCCACACAGCGCTTCTCAAATCCACTAAAATCAACACAATAATTGAAATATTTTCAAGCTGATTACACCGCAGCCCGAGGCTAGCCTGGTTGCTAAGGGTGAGCTCCACGGTTGCTAGGGGGAGTAAATCATCTCGCATTATTTGATTTTTGTTATAGATATGAAACCGCTACTCCCGCGATTAAATGTCTCTCAGCCTAACACCTATGGGACCTGGGGAGGGAGAAGAGAAAGGCGCCAACCTTGACCCTGTCAAATAAATATCTCTAACTTTTCCTGTCCTCGGGCCTCCCAGCCAAACCTGTCTGCGGGTTTTTTTTCTTCCCTTAACCTGACTTTAAATAACAAAGCTGTGGGGACCCGGAGATGAAGAGCGAGGCGGCTGTCTGCTGCCCACCACGGAGGGAGGGGGCCAAGGACTTGTGCCGCTCGGACCCCCGCCCCGCCCACTTCCATCTCCTCCCCGGGCCTGTCTGATCCAGGCCCCGGCTTTGGCGCTGGGGTCCCGGAACGAGGCCGAGGTCACAAGTCCCAGGGCGCTGAGACCACGGGGAGCAGGTGCTGTCTCGGAGCCCGGGGCAGCCAGGTGGGGCCCAGAGGGTCAGGTCCCCGGAGGGGCGCGCGTCCTCATCCACCCCCGCTCCTGGCTCCCCCCAGCCATCAGGCCCGGGCCCCAGGCCTCGAGGCCGCACCCTCGGAGAAGGGGGGGCACCTCCGCCGGGCTGGCTCTCGGCGTCAGGTGGGCCGAGTGGTTGCCCTGCTGGGACCCAGCCAGCTGTTCCCACGAATGAATCCGAGGAAATTAACAAACAGCACACAAACCTGTCACCTGAATCGTTCCTGATGACTCCGAGGGCCAGGCTGGCCGGGCAGGGCCTCTCCCTGCCCGGAGAGCTGGGGACAGTCCTAGGTGGCACCCCTGCCCCTCAGCCTACAATCTGGGGGTCAGATTTGAGTCCCGGAACACTGCTGTCCACCGGGTGTCCCCAGCTCCCAGCTCTGCAGGCAGCACGCCACCTGTCTCGGCACCCACTACCTGGGCACCCACTGCCTGGGCAGCCCGAGCGTCCCGCACCCGCCTGGGAACCTGGCTCTTCGGGGGCCGGACTGGTCACTTTTCCCGCCAAGGCCTTGCTGACCGCTGCTGCCATCAAGCCCCCCGCCCGCCCCGCCCCCGCCAGCTCACGGCCTGATCCCCGAGCTTTCTCCCGCACGCTCGGCACTCTACAGTTTGCCCGTTCAGCCCCAGGGAGGGGTTGCTGCCGCTTCAGTGTGGTGCAGACCCCGGAGTGGATCCATCCCGGGTCAGGTGCCCAAGACCACGGCACAGACCGGGAGCCCTCACTGCTCCCTACCCGGTCGCAGACGCCCCGGTCCCCGCGTGCGGCCGGCTTGAGGTCGGGCGGCAGAAGGGAAATGCTGGGGTGGGGACGGAAGGAGCTGGGGCTGGGTCGGCCCTGGCTCGGCGGTGGGGTCCGGGCCAGCCCAGCCGGCCTGGAGGGGACGCGGCAGGCTGATCTCTGCTCCGGACACGGGGGCCCGGGAGCAGCTCCGCCCGCTCCTGCCCCGTCCATCCTCTGCTGGGAGCAGGCTCGGCCGCCCCATCTCACAGACGGGGGAGCAGCTCGGAGCTTCCGCCACCCGCCCAGGGGCCCCGCCAGGTTCAGGGCTGAGTGGCAGAGGGGCGGGCTTTGCCGCGGCGTAGCCGTGGAACCCCGGCTGGGCCTGGGCCCAGCACCTCCCAGCATCCCTACCCCAGCACCCAGGTGGGCTCAGCATGTTCTGGAATGTCTGAGGCCTGGGGAAAGAGGGGGCGGGGCTGACGGGACCCCACTGGAAGATGGGGAGTCCCACCTGGAGGCCCAGGTCTGGGGACCGGAGCCCCTCCCCGACCCCGCTGCAGGCCACACTTGGGTGCTCCTGTCCTCCACATCCCGCCCTTTGCACAGCGAGCGGCTGGGGCTGGAATCAACCTGGGCCGCGGCTGCCACGCCCTCACGCTGGACACCAGCAGTGCTCTTTGTGCTGAAAGGCCAAGAGTGACCAGCCACACAGGGACCTGGCCTCGCCACCGAGTGCCCCGGGGTGGAGGGCAGGGCCTTAGCCTCCTTGTAAAGAGCAGGGGATGCCCCTGCAGCAGGCGGTTGGAGGAGGGGCTGGCACACAGTGGGCCCCCAGCAGTGGTGACGTTACTCTGGGCCCCAGGCACGGACCGGGGGCTCTTTGCCCGCCGAGAGTCTCTGTTCAAGGCCATCACACCTCTTCTTGTGCCGTGTCCTCTGCTTGGTGTGCCCCTCCCAGTCCCTCAGTCCCCAAACTCCTACTCATCCCTCAAGGCCCACCCTATTATTCCCTCTCCTGGACGCCTTCCTTTCCCGAAGCCGGCGGGTCATGGTTCTGGGTCAGCACGTGTGATGGTTCATAGTGTGTCCCCAGCCCAGAGCCGGGCAGAGTGGGTCTTGGTGAATCCTTGCTGGAAGCATCCCGAAGTGGGAGCACATCTCTGGTTCACCCAGCTCGGCCCTGGCCCAGGATGGCCTCTCTGTCCCCTGGTCCAGCTGCTCCAGCCGGTGGGGCTGGGCTGCCCCAGTGGCCTGCATGGCCCTGGGGTGGCCTGGTGGCAGGCTCCCCTCTGCTGCAGCTCAGGCTTGGGGGCCGGGGGTGTCAGGGCATCGGCCAGAGGGCCCTAGCGCACCTTAATTCTAGAAGGAGCCCTGATCTCTGCAGACACCAATGGCTGGGGGAGCCTGTCACGGGGTCACCACGTCCTGGGATGTCGGAGGTCTTGGGAAGGAGGCAGGGAGCTGCGGGCTGATGGACGCGCGGGAAGACTGGAATCCCCCTGGAGGCCAGGCCACGGGTGTAGATGAGAAGCTGAGGGTGGGGGAGGGGTGGGGGTGCTGGGGGTGGGGCGCGAGGCCCCAGGGCGGAGACCCCAGTGGGCTGGTTTCCCGGAGGAGCTGGGGGCTCTGGCCGTGACCTCTCAGTGTGCCGTCCACTGCGGGGAGGGGAGGGCTAAGGAGACCTGTGCCTTCAGACCAGACGCCTGGCCCTGCCCGGCTGTCCCCAACCCTTGGGACGGCTTAGAGCCGCGGGATCCAGCTGCAGGGCCCAGTCCTGGCCCCGGGCCCAGCCAGCTGCCTCCCGTCCAGCACCGGCAGGCGCACCCCAACCACGGCTGCGCTGTGTTTGCCAGAACGCGCCGGCCACCCCGGCTCTTGGCCCCAGGGGCCCGGCTCCCAGCACCGCCAGGGCACCGCGCCCCGGGGAGCCCCTGCTGCCCTTCCAGGCCACAGGACCCTCCTTGGCCATTCAGCCAAGCCATCTGCCGCCAGGGCAGCGGGTCTCCGGGCAGAAGCCGCGGCAACAAGCCGGGGACGTCAGAGCAGCTATCAGCAGAAGCAACATCTGCCTCCCTGCCATCGACAACCGAGGCCATTTAGTCCGTCCCCTCCTCCCTTTAGCTGCAGACAACAGCTCCCTGTATTATATTTTCTCACTCAATTAGCACTATCATCCTGCTGAAATGGAGGCCAATTTACCTATAATGACATCATTGTTAGGGAGGCGGGCGGGGCTGTCCCCGGGCTCGGAGCGCCTGTCCCTCTCCGCTAACCCCGGCGGGGCGGCCGACCGGCGGGGAGGCGCGGGCCCCGGCGGCCTATCGGCGGCCACCCCGTCACCTCCGACCACAGACATTGTTTCCGACAGTTCTCAGGAGCAGTGTGGCGGAAAATTGAGTCCAGATTCATTAGGTTTTTCAGTGTGCCGCTCAAGTCAGTTAAATTGATACATTTCCTAACGAAATTGAAGTGCTTTGTGCTGCCAGCGGAAAGCCGGGTGACCGGCCTCGGCCCGCTGAGCAGCCGAACGAGCTGACGGATCCATTAGGCCGCTCCCGGCGCCGGCCCCCGCTCCCTCCGTGCCCGGCCCGCGCTGTAAATCTCCGCCAATTTCGGGCCTAATCATCATTATAAACCCTTCCTCTGCCCGCTCCCTCGCCCGCCGGGCCGCACCTCACTCACACAACGCCCCACATCGGGTGCGCCCATCGGACCGGCCCACGGGGTCGGCGCCCCTGCGGCTTGTCCGGGCCTCGGGGGGGCTGGGGACCCCGAGGTGCGGGGCTCAGAGGAGGGGACCCCGGGGCGGGTTCGCGGGCTGTTGCCGGGGCTCCGGAGTGGACGGTGTGCCCATTGCATAGGCGGCAAAGCTGAGGGCCGGCCGTGCAAGCCGAGAATGTTGCAGCGAAAGGGACCCTGGAGACCCTGGTGTCCAGAAGTCCGCACGGAAGTCCGTAAACGTCAGGAGAACCGTGTGACTCCTGTTCAAATATGTAGTTTCACGGAGCCCCCGGACGAGGCCCAGAACATTCCTGCACCTGCGGGGGGCTGGCTGCTCCCCCCCCCCCGGCTATCCCAGCAGGCCAGGCCAACAGCAGTAACCTAAGGGCCGTCCCGACTTCATCACATTAGTCCGGCCGGGTCTGGGGCTTCAGAGCCCTGGGACCGCAGGTCTGGGCTCTCGGGGACACTCACCCGGCTCAGTTCCGCTCCATGGGGTTGTGTCCCTCCGCACACTGGCGTTTCCGGCTTGGGGCCTTCACAAGTCAACCTACCGTGAACATTTCCCACACGTCTTTGGTGGCCTGAGCGCTCGTCTACCGAATCTTCTGCTCACCCCGCGGTCCCCGGCATCGTTCACGGAGCTGCAGAGTGGGGTTTGGAAATACAGCTCAGAGGCACCCCCAGCGCCCCCTCCCCAGCCCCCCATGTCCCCAGCGAGAAGGCGGCCTGGAGGGAGTCGGGGCCCCGTGTCCTCCTGTGCGGCCAGGAGACCCGCCACGCGGCGGAGACAACACACGGGGTTTGTCCTTTTCAAAGAAAGGTGATGACAAAAGCGACAGGGGAGCTGGCAGGCCCTCCGCGCTGTTGCATCGGACCTGGTTTGGTTACACGCAGACCAGGAAGGCCGAAGACGTGGAGGCGGGTACATGCACTGTTCCCGCTCCGTCACCGGGAACGTGGGACGCCGCAGCATCTCGGCGGCCACGAGCACCTCTCCCGCCCAGAGCCTGGTCCTTCACCGCCACCCATGAGAGCGGGGCGCCGGGCCCGGCACAGCACGATGGCGCCAGCTCGCCGGGGCAGCTGCTGGTCAGACGGAGACAACCGGAGCGTCAGACAACAAGGATGTAACCCATGGGATGAGAGAGCGACCAAGGGGCCGCAGCAACGCCAAAAAATAGCAAACACATGGGGGGGTTAAAGATCGCCACTCGTCAGTCACCGCGGTAATGACTCCGGCAAAAACCCAAGAACAGTCTTAGATCTGGAGGCTGAGGTCTGATGACTTTACATAGTCCCAGATATCTGGAGTCAGACTCTGATGTTGGCGGGGGAGGCGGGGACCTCTCGGCGGAAGGCCGCGTGGTGGCAGCAAGGCTCTCGGAGCTGGGCCGGAGCCTCGTGTGTCCCGATGTGACGCCCTGAGCACACGGCGTCACCCTGCCAGGGCCTCGGTCTAACCACGAGGACGCGTCCGCCAAACCCAAGTCCGGGGACGGCGGGGAGACAGCAGCCTGCGTCTCCACAGGAGAGGCCGGGAAGCGGGGTCCGGACGCCCGAGGCAGCGGGTGATCCCGCCTCTGGACCCTTTGCTCTGAAGACAACGGACAAAACCCACATCTTCTGGGCAAAGGGCAGGTGGGGTTCCTGGCGTGGTTCTTGCAATTTCCCTCTAAATTTGCAATTCTTCCAAAAACGAAGAGTTAAAAATAGAAAGCTGTAGAAAACGTGACGCTCATGGAAGGAAGCCAGACACTAGAGGCCACAGAGTGTGGGTTCCATTTATGCGAAACATCCAGAACAGGCAAATCCATGGAGATGGAAAGCAGACTGGGGGTGCTGGGAGCCGGGGCGCCAGCGGGGAGAACGAGAGTGGCTTTGGGGGACAGCAGTGACTTTGAACTAAACGGAGGTGGCGGCCACACAGCCCTGGGGTGGTGCCTCAGGCCACAGCTGTTCACTTTACAGCAGCGAGTTTTATGTTGCGGGCATTAAAAGCTGCAGGACGGTGAGAAGGCAAACCACACCCTGTGGCCCCTGGTTTAAAGCCACTGGAAGCCCAGGTCCGGTCTGTCCCGGTGGCCCTTCCCTCTGCCCAGGCCCCGGTCACATCCACCTGCCTGCGGGCACCAGGCCTGCTCACACCCGGTGGCCTTTGCACACGTGACCCCTTCAGAGGTCACGTCAGACCCCCCCCCGGGGGCTCTCCTGTTCCCCGTTGGCCCCACACAGGGGGTCTACTGTGGGCTCTGTCACCCCTTGGTCAGCTCTGTCCTCACCTGGACCACGCCAAGTTCACATGGGACCCCAGATGTGCATGTCAGCAAGTCTCCCAAGTGTTGATACTGGTCTGGAGAGGAAAGGGGCCCACAGAGGGGTGGGGTGGGACCAGGGCCCCCCAAACCAGCCTGGTTCCTGCGCTGCTTGAGGGGGCGGGGGGGACACTCGGCCAGCAGGGCTTCCGAGGCCTGGGACCTGCGGGTGGTGACGCCAGCTTGTGCTCATGAGCCCAGCCGAGGCCTCCAGGCCAGCAGGGAGGAGGGCTGACCTCAGTGCCCACAGCCCCACTCTGTCTGTGCCCACTTTGCCCCCAGCTCGGCCCGCCCAGGGGTCTGGAATCCCCCTGAGGGTAGAGCTGGGTGTGGGGGGGTCCCCTGCCTGAAGCTCACGGGGAGCCTACAAAGTGGCCTCAGTACCAACGGGGGCCTCAAGGGGACAGCGAGGTCAGCCAGTGTGGTGACCGCTGGCCACCTGTGGTGGCCGAGCAGGCGACGTGCGGCCGGCCCAATCCAGCCACACTGCCTGGAGGAGCAACCGCTCCATCAGTATGTTTGTCTCGGTTGCAAGTTGAAATTGTTGTATTTTTTGGTGCTTCATGTGTGTTATCTAAATTAATCTCACCTTGGAGCTCCCTTCGTGGCTCAGCAGAAACGAATCCGACTAGAAACCATGAGGTTGCAGGTTCAATCCCTGGCCTTGCTCAGTGGGTTAAGGATCCGGCGTTGCCGTGAGCTGTGGTGTAGGTTGCAGACGTGGCTCGGATCCCACGTTGCTGTGGCTGTGGTGTAGGCCGGCGGCTACAGCTCCTGTTAGACCCCTAGCCTGGGAACCTCCATATGCCGCGGGTGCAGCCCTAGAAAAGGCAAAAGGACCAAAAAAAAAAAAAAAAACCCTTTGAAGTGTCTGATTCAGAAGCCTGCGGCGCGTCGACTGCGCAACGGTCACCCGCACGCCTTCCACCCGGGACGGGACCTGTGCCCGCGTGCCCCCTGCCCCCGCCCGGCCACCCGCCCCCGCCTGCTCAGGACACGGCACGTTCGTTCGGCACCGTGCTTCCTGCCCGGCTTCTTCATCGTTCATTGGTCTTCAACCTCCGTCCACGTCGGCCCGGGTGTCAGAGCTCCAGCCCTTTGGCGGCCACGCTCGTTCCCCGGGTTGCTGGGCCCCGCGTCGGCCTCCGCCTCGGGCCGCCCTTCTACCTGAGATGGAGCTGCTGTGGGCGTGGCACAGGTTTCGGTCCGACCGCCTGTTCTCAGCGATCGCACTAAAGTTTCCAGTCTACAAAGCACGAGTATGAAAAATGGAGCCCGTGTCCGGCGGGGCCAGTGCGGCGTCTTCACGCGGGTCCCGGGAAGGCTGAGTGCTGGGCCGGGACGCCCTGCACGGGGGTGGGGGCCACCCAGGCCAGCGTCAGCTCTGCAGGGTCAGCTCTGCTCCCGGGTGTTTGGGCTCCGTGGAGAGAGGCTGAGGGCCTGCGGGAACTCCTGCGGGGCATGGGGCCTGGGGCCGCGGGCCCCGGGGGCCGGGAGAGCTGCGGGCTGACCCGGAGGAGCCATTAGGCCGCGAGCACGCCCCGCCCGGCCCCATCAGGTGGACACTTGTTTACCGCCTGCAGAGAGGCCCAGATGGAAATTTACGGCGTGGACAAGCGAGCCTCTGTCCCGGGCTTCGGCTGGACGGGGTGGGGAGACACTATTTCCCATTGAAGGGAAAAGAAGAAGCTCTTAACAGATCGATAGCTGCATTCAGTCAATAAACCACGGAGCTGGTGCCGGTGGGGACACAGCCCGGCCGCCCCCTCCTCGAGGGTGGGGGCCCCCAGACAGCCTCCAAGGAAGCAGCGTCGGGGGTGGGCGTTGGGGGGCCAGCGGAGGTCCCTGAGGTCCAAGCGCACCTTCTTCTCCAGGCCTGGGTGGGGGCGGGGGCGGGGGCGGCCTGAGCAGGAGGGAGGCCTGGGTGCCCGACGGGCAGAGCAGTGTCAGCTGAGGCCCTGTTTCCTCCCCTGTGTGACGGGCATCCGGGGACAACAGCGAGCTCGTGACACTGTGCAAACTGGAGAGAGCTCGCGGGAGCACGTGCGTGTGGCCGAGCGGCAGGTCTGTCCACATCGAGGCTTCGTCCGTCCTCTTCTGTCGCCGGAGGCAGAGCGGTGGGCCGCCTGCCCAGCCGGCCTCAGGGGACACCACATGGCTGAGACGGGGTGCTCAGGCTGTGCTTTCCATCTGGCCTGACTTGTCTCTCTCCGGACGCCCCGCCTCCGGCGGTTCCCGCCCTCACCGCAAGCAGTGGCCTGCGTGGTACCCGGGCAACGGTGGCCCGGACCCCAACCCGCCCGGCACGCAGGCCGCTGGGCCAGCCCGGCCCGGGCAGCGGCCCTACTTGGACATCTGGGGCCATGCTGCCACCCTTGGGCCCCAGAGAAACCGGGTGGGCGGTCTGTGCACGTGGCACCCCCAGCAAGGGGGCAGGGCCCCCAGGATGCCCGGCGCTCGAGGCTGGGTGGGGCCGAGGTGGTGGGCGGCTGAAGCCCGGGCTGTGAAGGCATGGAGTCCCTGTTTCTCGGCTCCTATTTCATCCCCGTTTCACAGACGAGAAAACCGAGGCTTCCCAGCCCAGGCCCTGCCCTGGAGCCATCAGCGCCTCCTGGGGGCCTGCGCCCCGCCCTCCGGGCTGCCTTGGCGCCCGGAAACCAGAGGAGCCAGACTGCTTGTCCGCCCGTTGCCGCAGCGACGTGAGGGGAGCTGCCTTCTTGTCTCGGTGCCAGGGTTTGGCAGGTCCCTCCACGCCCCCATCCTGCCTTCATCCGGCCCGACGCAGTGCTCCAATTAAACAGGACAGTTGTGACGCCGGCAACACGGACCCCATCCCGGCCCAGCCTGGGGAGAAACCATGGATCCTGCGGGCACGGGTGGCCCCAAGACCCGGGGTCTGCTCACAGGGCCTTGCTGAGCGCCCACGACCCCCGGGCTGAGCAGGACGCTCCTGTCCCCGCAGGCCTCGCAGGGTGTGCCACGCCCGCCGGCGCAGAGCCCGGGGGCTCCCACCCACACCCGGGGCTGGGAGGCAGGCCCCCGGGCAGCCCCCTTGCGAGCAGAAGCGGGGCCCACCCAAGGACGTCCTCCCAGCCTGCGTTGAAGACCCTAAATCTGCGAACTGGCAGGGAGCAGGGTGCGGCCAGGATGTTCCTTGGGCCGCCCTGTCTGTCTAATTAGCCCTGATTCTGGCCTGTTTCTCCCTCACTCGGGGCACCCCCTGCCCAGGATCACGGGCCCTTCCCGGGCTCCCCCAGCTCCGCCGGCTCCTTCTGCCCTCCAGACACGGAGATGACTTCCCGTATCAAAATGTGCAATAAACGCAGGGAAGCCCATTTCTTTTTTCTATTTTGAATTCTGTTAACTGACAATTTAACCTAAAATCCTCTGTATTTCCAGCTTGTACAGCTGTAAATAGAGACTGACAGTTTATTTTCAAGTCCCGGCTTGCGGGGGGCGGTGGGGGGAGCCCATTTGAAATAAATACTTGCAGGTCCCTGACAGACTCCAGACGGGCCGTCGACGCTGGCTGGCAATCTCTGGGACCTGTCACACTCTGTGATCCGTCTTTTTACAAACACAAACGCCGCTGATTTCTTATCAAATGTAAAACGGGCCCCGCTCTTTCTTAAATGGTTACCATGAGCATGAAATTGACATTGTGAATCACATGTGACACTGGCTCGTCTGCGCCGGAATTGATCGGTGCTTAGGACCAAGCGCAGGGCTGCCCCAAGCCCCCGCCGGCCCGGCCGCGCCTCCCCCAGCCGAGCCCCAGCCCCCTGCAAGCATCGTCAGTGGGAGAAAACTCTGAGAAAATGCCAGATCCGTGTTCACCGTGGCCTCCCCCCTCTGCCATCCTCCGAGGTGTCAATTCCAATTTCCACGGCTTCATCATTACGCACATCAAACGGCTGTAATTGGCTGCTACAGAAATTTATCCTCCAAAAGGAGAGGGGGCGGCGGAGGAGAGAGCCGCGGAGGATGGGAGAGGGGGCGGTAATGAGATTTTGGAAGCTGCCGTGCCACCCCTGAGGTTGGCAGGGAGAGAAAGGAGCTCTCGTTCGCGCTGGCTAACTAATCGCCGTTTGAAAACAAGTCTGGCGGAGTGTGGGTGTCACCCAAGAGTCGCAAACACCCAGCACCATTCCAGGAACAGCCGGCAGCCTTTCACTGCCGTGCCTGGCGGGGGACCGCGGGGACTGCGGGCACACGCGCGGCCCCTCCCCCGCTCACAGCGGGCACAGCTGGAGGCCCCCCTCCCATCACACCAGCCACACCCGGGCGGGGGGTCGGAAGGGGAAACCGAGGCCCAGGGAGCTGGGGGTGGGGGTGGGGGCGGTTTGCCCAGGGTCCAAAGCCAGGGCATCGCCCCCAAACGTCACTGGGGGCGCCTCTGCTGTGGCGGGAACCCCGCAGTGCATCCCCACCGAGAGGCTGCCCCTTTGTCCAGTGGGGGCAGCCCAAGCCCCGGCTGCCTGTGAAATCCGAATTGGTTTTTCAGGCCATGGATTTCCTGGGGCCTCCTGGGGAGCGAGCCAGTCTGCAAAGACGCTGAGCAAAGGCCCCCGCAGGGCCCCTCCTGAGGCCCCGAGCTCGGCTGCCCCCGCTCTCCCAGGCCTGGCCCAGGGGCGCCCTCCCCGGGCTCACGCGCGGTCCCGCAGCTCCCCGGCCAGGGTGTTTATGTCTCTGTTTTTCCATTTGGGTTTTGTGACTGATGAAACAATGATGCGAAATTACACGCACAGCGATCGTGCCTGGCGGCAGGCGGGCGGCAGCCTTCCCAGATCGCGGCCACGCAGCCAGCCTCCTGCAGCCGGGCACCGCGCCAGGGCCCCCCAGCTCTCACACGCGGCAGGAAGCGCTGCCCGTTCTCCAGATGGGCAAACTAAGGCTTCCCAGTTGGGCCTGCAGCCTGGCCGTCCAGGCTGGCGTCACCCACGGCAGCACGCGGCCTTCAGAGGCTGCCCAAAGCCTCACAGGACAGCACTGTGGCTGGAGCCTCTCAGTCCTCCTGGATAGGAAAGCCAGGCTCCTCCTGGCCGTCTGGCTTCTTTTTCACCCATGGGTATTGCCATGGGTGCACTGCAATGGAGTGGGTTTCCCTTTTTACTTTGGCCCTTGGGAAGCTCAGCGTCAAAGCACAGTCTGTTTTTACCTGTAATGCAGAATTTACCTCTAGCTTCTTTCCATATTCAGTCAATTCCATGTTGTCTTTTTCTGTCTCAAAGCCTCTGAGGAATGACGTGCATGGCTCAGCAAAGGGAGTAGATCTGGAGCTGGTGAGCCTCCACGTGGCCCCCTTGCTAAATGCCCCCATCGAGGGCTCTGTGCAGGATCCACCCGGGGGCTGGAACCAGGGTGGGCGCTCTGACAGGAGGGATGTTAGGGCAGCTCCCAGGGAGACCACAGAGGAACTGTGGGGTCAGCAAACAGCTTTCATTTCTTTCGCCATGCTTTTCTTTTCTTTTTTTTTTTGGCCCCGCCAGCAGCATATGGAAGTTTCCAGGCGAGGGACAGAAGCTGAGCCGCTGCAGTGACAATGCGGAGTCCTCAATGGCTGGGCCACCGGGGAACTCTTCTGCCATTTCTGGTGGAGAACAGCTCCCGGGAGAGCTGCGTGAAGAAGGGTTCCGGGTCCTGTCTGTGAGCGCGTGATGTGCTCATGTAGCGTCGTCTTGGACGCAGGCTGCTTGTTATTTGCAGCCCGACCCCGGCTCAGCGGCCACCCCCCGTCTCCAGCCCCTGTTCTTCCCTCTACTGGAGCAGAGACTGGTCCTCGGCGCTGCCAGCTGGGCTCGGAGGGGCCGGCATCCAGTCTGTCCGGAGTGGTGG
Organism: Catagonus wagneri; assembly: GCA_004024745.2. NCBI lineage: Eukaryota > Metazoa > Chordata > Mammalia > Artiodactyla > Tayassuidae > Catagonus > Catagonus wagneri. The sequence continues at coordinate 172,147 of PVHT021183581.1, forward strand.
GGAGGGTCCCCCGCGGGTGGGGCGGCCGGGCCGCCGGGTCCCTTGCTGCAGGGCCTGAGGGCTGGGCCACCGAGGCCACCTCAGCAGGAGCCTGAGCAGAAGAGGGGCCCCGGGGACGGCCACAGCCTGTGTCCTGAGAACCCCGGCTCTGAGAGGTCACCCAGAGCAGGTGGGCTGCGAGGGCCCCGGGAGTCCCCAGGGGAGGGGCGCAGCACGAGGCCACCGAGTGCCGACGGGTCCAGAAGGGAGGGGCCGGCGGGGACATGAGCTGTGGTGGTCGGATCGGGGTGAGCGAGAGGGCCCCCGAGAGCCTCGGGTGTGGACCTGGGGACGCCCAGGGCCCAGCGTCCTCCTCTGGCTGGAGAGCCCCCTGGAGCCTGGCCAGCAGCTCCCGGCCTCCGCCTCCCCGGTCGGCCCGTCTGGGGCGTGGGGGGTCCCGGCAGGGGTGCCCACATCACGGCAGGGGGGACACGCATGTCCTCACACTAGCTGGGGCTCTCCAGCTGCCAAAGCCCCAGGAGAAGGTCTTCACACTCGGGCCGAGCACAGAGGTGACACAAGCGCGGACCGACAGGCACGTGTGCTTTTCCCGCCTGCGCCAGACCAGCCTGAGCGCGAGGCTCTGAGGGTCTCCACCTTCCCCACGCGTCCCTGGCCACCGCGAGAGACTCCGAGCAGCCGGGGGAAGGGCAGGCCTTGGCAGAGCTGTGCCAGCCCGGCCTGAAGATGGCCAGGCCCGGCTCGCTGGTGGCGGCAGAGGCTGCCACAGCCGCACGCCTCCCAGGCAGACGAGGGACACTGGGCCAGCGGGCGGCGGGTGGTGGGCGGCCACCCTCGGGACATGCCCTCAGGCTGTGCCAGGCTGGGCGGCCGGCCTCTCGCTGGCCGCCTCCTCTTCTTTCCTGGACACTCAGCCACGTGGCTGAGACCACAGGCCGGGGCCAGGGGCTCTGCACACAACACCCCTGCAGCCCCTCCCCTGCTTCACAGGCCGTGGGACAAAGTCACAGGGAGCTCGGGTCGGGCATGAGAACGAACCGGCCTTCCGGCTCCCGCTGCCCTTCACGCGGCTCCTCCCGCTGGCGGGCACGCGGCGAGGCCCCGGGACGCGGGACACTCTGTCGGGGGTGACGGGCCACCTCTTAGCCCGGACCCTGGGGTGGCGGGGGCCCCGGGTGGGGCTGGGCCAGGTCCCTCCGTGCCGTGGATCCACCCTCGGCCGGGCAAGGCCGGGCCGGCGTCTCCGAGTGGGGAAGGGAGGGGGAAAGCCAAAACTTGAAGGTATATGAACTGTGAAATTAAATCGAAATACTCAAATAAGGAATCGCAGAACAACATAAGCAAAGATGTTTACCAGGGCTTGAAGTTAAATACAGATTTTTTCATAAACCCCAACACAAAATGCAATAAAGTTCTGTGGGATGTTAAATATAATTTACAGTGGAAAGGACGCTCCTTGCCGTCGTAAACCTGCGTGCGCGATATCACAACTCGGCCCTGGGAAGCTCGGTTCCACTGGCCTCACTGCCGGGCCTGGCAGGGTGGGCTGCAGGCCCGGGGACCCGCGGGTGCTCACTGTGACACGGCCACGCTCCCCGCACAGGTGGAAGGTGTTGCCGGCGGGTCCAGAGCTGCCTGTGGCTGCAGAATCTGTCCCGTGCCTGCGCGTGGGCATAAAGCCCAGGTGAGGCAGAACCCGGGAAGGAAACGGCTCCAAACAGAAAAGCGGGTAGGAGCGGCCAGGGCCAAGACCAGGTGGGCCCAAGAACGGGGCCCCTCCCACCAGCAGCCAGGAGCAGTGCGGGCCTGGAGAATCCCCCTGCCCCCCAGACGCCAGCCTCAGGCCAGGGAATGGGGGTCAAGGCGCCCAGCTTCCTCTGTCTACCGCCTCTTCCCAGTCACATCCCTTCACAAGAACGGGGCCTTGGTAGTCATTCACACTGTAGTAAGAACGAGCTCCTTCACTGTGCCCCGCCCCCCGGACGGCCGCCTGCTCTCTGGCTGTGGAGTCTTTGTTAACCCTGGAAATCCACGGGCACAGTTCTAGGGCTGCACCCATGGCATATGGAGGTTTCCAGGCTAGGGATCTAACAGGAGCTGTAGCTGCCGGCCTTCGCCACAGCAGCGTGGGATCTGAGCCACATCTGTGACCTACACAACAGCTCACAGCAACACCAGATCCTTAACCCACTGAGCAAGGCCAGGGATCGAACCCGCAACCTCATGGTTCCTAGTCAGATTCTTTAACCACTGCGCCACGACGGGAACTCCTCAGGTGAGCTCTGATTGGACTCAGAGCTCCTGGGGCTCTGGAGAGAGCAGCTGGGTGCAGAGCTCCTGGCTGGAAAACCCCAAGCAGCAGCCCCACAGACCAGAACCACAGCCTGCGTCTCAGGTGCGTGCAGGTGCACACGTGACGCCGGGCCTGGGTGCAGCTGTCTGTGTGACCTCCATCTGAACAGGGCCTGAGTGTGTCCACGTGTCAGGAACGAAGAACACCTGCATGTGCCCGGGCAGCCGGGCTCCTGCCTCCCTGACGACCGGCAGACCTTGCCCGGACACGCGGCCTGGGGTGAGCACTGGAGGGGGCCCCCTCGGCGGAGCCGTGCGCCAGGGCTACTGAAGATGACAGAGGGGGCCTTGCCGTCCCCACCCCACCCCCTGGCCCGGAGCCAGCGCGGTTAGAAATGAGCCCCCGCCCCGCCCCGCCCCAGCCAGCCTAGGCCAAGGGTCTTGGGCACAACGGCTGAGGCTGGGGGCCAGGCGGGCTGCCCTCACCTGGGCGGTAGGTGAGCCAGGACGGTGGGGAGGGACCCCAGTCGTCAGCCGCAGACGGGGAGGTGGCCCCAGGCTGGCTGTCCTTGCGGGCCCAGCTGGGTGCCCTTTGGGAAGACTGAGGAGACGGCCAGGGTCCCCCTGCAGCGCGTGTGCAGGGGCGCTGCTCCCCATGTCTCCCCCCGCCCCACCGCCGCGGAGGTGGCATCCTCACCCCCACCTGGCAGGGGGCCCCGGAGGGTCTAGACCCGCCAGGCGGCCCGGCCCCAGCCCACGCCAAGCGCACGCGGGTCGGTGCCCAACCGCCCACTTGCTAAACCTGCATTGAGAGGCCCCGCCTAGCAGACCCTGAGCTGGGACCCCGGACCCCAGGGCCAGCTGTGGCCCCTGCCCTCTGGGGGCCCTGTCTTGGGGGCGGGACAGAAGGGGCGGTCACGGTGGTGTGACCAATCGGTTTCTGTCCTCATCAGCCAAGCCCTGGGGAGGGGCTGGGCCCGAGATGGGCCACCTGGGTCCCCGGGTCTTAGGGGTCTCTGGGACGGCCTGTCAGGGGCCACGGTGTCCGGCCAGCGCTGGCTGCCCCTCGCCGCATCCGCCCCCTGCTGTCTCTCCCAGGGCCCAGCCGCTCTGCCTGCCCAGTCGCCCGGTCACTCTTAAATTTGCAGGGACCTGAGGCGTTTCTCAGACTCCAAACCTCGTAATTTACACGCTGATGCTGCGGGGACTGTTTTCTTTAAAAACAGGATGGATGTGAGAAAAACAACAATGCCCCAAAACCACACTTAATGGGGTGGGGGGGTCGGGGCTGGCTCGTTAGCGCTGAATAATCGAGCTGCAACCTCACCGCTGGGAAACAAAAATAAAACAACCCACCTGAGCTTTGGGGACACGGCTTCCGGACGCCGCGCGCCGGTACCTGGGTCTGGGGTCCGGGGTCCCGAGGCTGCGGTGGGGGCTCCGGGGCAACAGGGGCTGCCTCCCTCCGCCACCCGGGCTGGGCACCCACCCTGGGAAAGGTCACTTGGAGGTGCCGCTCCCGCGGGGACGGCAGGGGACAGGCCCCCACCCAGCGCCTCGCAGGGAGAAACCCTGGCGGCACCCTCGGCCTGCTGGGTAATTTAAGCCCGCTTCCTCCGGCTTCATCCTCAGGGAAGATGGAGAACAGCTGGCCATCTCTTTCTCTAATAAATCTCATCTGACTGCACTGCCGGGGAGGCTCCCGCCTGCGCTGCTGTCCGGCTGAGCTCGGCCCGGCCACGGCGGGAGAGGCCAGGGGAGAAGGGCCGGTCTCCAGCAGCCCTGGTGGGCTCTGCCAGGGGGCCGGGGAGACCGGGGTGGGGGGTCGGCCCCTGCGGCGCCCCCCCGCCGCGGCCCCTTTGTGTGGGTGCTGGGGACGAGCCGCGCTGGCGGGAGCCCGGGGTCCGGGGTGGGGGGGCGGCGGCAGACACTCCTTTGTGCAGCCGAATTCCAGGCGCATTGTACTGGGCCGAACTTTAGCTCACAATTTGGGATTAGAGCAAATCCGAGTATTTTTCTGCATGCCTGCCCGCTCCCGGGCGCCCAGAGCCTGCCGGTAACTGCCTATTATCCGCCGGTTCCACTCCAGTGCCCTCCCCAATAAAAGTTTTCATATCCTTATAAACGAACTCGATTGCCGTGTTATAAACATTTACACTGTGCTAACAGATCATCTCCGCACATCAGAATTGGCTAAATTCCCTTTTCCAGATGAATATATTGAAGGAGATTAGAGATATGATAGCTTTTCAGATTGCTGAACCCAGAGAAATTAGTTTAGTGAGCATTTACAGAGGCTAAATTGGAACCATTAAATAGTGGATTAAATTGATGGCACTTTCACTGTCCGCCCTTCGGTACCGCTGTAAAATCAATTAGCCGTCACCAGCCCATTCTCCACATAGTGAGACTGTCACCCTCCTGGAAGCTGATGCAAAACCTCCCAGCAGTGGCGGTGGCGAGAGGTGTGACAACACACCTATTAGGTGGCGTGGCGTGAAAGCGCGTGCAGGACTGGGGCTGCCTGGGGAAGGCCCAACCGCCTTCCCGGCCTCCCTGCGTCCCCAGAGGGGACAGGAACGGGCGAGGGGGCGCCTGCCCCGTGTGGTCAGGCCAAAGGGGGCGCGTGCCTGCAGGGTGCCGTCAGGAGGCTGGCGGGGTGGAGGGGTGCACGGGCCGCCTGGGGGTGGTTTTCAGGTCGGTGACGGAGCGTCACGGGCCCTTGAGCACCGGCCACAGAGCGGGGATCCCCCGAGCCGTCCCCACAGCCCCGGGAGGCAGGTGCTATTCTTGTCCCCATTTCATGGAGGAAGAAAGTGAGGCTCAGCTGGTCCAGACCTGGCCCCAGGCGAGGACTTCGCCCTGAGCTGGTGTCCTGGGCTGAGGCTCTCGGGCCACGCTGAGTTCTGGCGGTAGAGCAGGGCCTGCCTCACTGGCCAAGTTCAGGGTCGAGTGGCCCCACAGTCGGGACGAGCTGATGGTCCCAGTGAGTGCCGGGGTGCCTGCTGTGGGCCGGGCCGGGGGGAGGGGCGCCCAGCGAGCCCCCGCCTTGGGCCAGCACCCCCATGCCTCCCTGCAGAACTCTAATCGTCAGCGCAGGGAGTGGGCGCTGAGCGACGGGGCCCGGCCTTGTGCTGACGGGGACGCGGGCCCGGAAGCTGGTGGGCTCGAGTCGCACAGCAGGCTCGGTAACCCTCGCTGCCGATTAGTCCAGTCTGACTCAGACAGTGCTAGGCCCGAAGGAATGTCCCCTAAACGCGCTCTGGACGCACGCATTAGGCGCAAGGGGACAGGGCGTTTGAGGGAGGTACTCAGGGTCCGGACTGGGGTTGGGGCAGCAGAGCCTGAACCCGGGGTCCTGGGTCCCCCTCTCTGAGGCACTCGGGGTCTGCGGGGGGCCTTTGCCCTGCTGTGTGCTCTGCCGGGAGCCTTTGTTCTCGCCCCTGCGCTCAGCTCGGAGGTCACCTGGTCCAGGAGGGCCGCGCTGCCGTCCCCCCGCCCCCTCCCCTGGCTCCCCCGGGCTGTGGGGCGTCCCTGAGTCGTGGCGGGGTAACCACAGGTAGCAAAGCCTGGGCTGCGAGCAGCCCCCTTCCCCGTCTGCTCTGCAGCCTGGAGGCCCAGCCCCTTCGAGGGCTGTGCTGCTGGCCTGGCCACCAGGCAGGCCAATGATGGGGATGCAGCAGCCAGGGGGCCCCGGCCCTTCCTGGCCCAAGTGCAGGGTGGGGGGCCCACCCTGGGGGCTGACGGGCAGCAGAGGGGCCGCCCTCCCGCTGGTCCGAAGGCTCACGGCGTCGCCTGGCTGCCCAGCACGTGGGCCCCGAGCCTTTGCGAGAGTCTTTCCACAGACATCCTGACAGCACCTTCCCTCCATCGCTCGGGACAGCCCCAGGCTCCACCCCACAGACAGGAAACAGGAGGCTGGGCGGTCAAGGTCGCAGAGCTGGGCAGACAGGGCTGGGTTTCCAGCGAGGGACTCGGTGCCCCCCGCCCCTACCTGTGGGGTCCGCACCCTGGCCCGAGCTGAGCCCCGGGCTGTGCAGCCGTCGGGACCAGAGGCCTGGGGCTCCACAGCCTGGTCTCGGCTCCAGGTCTCATGGGCAGGACGGACGAGGCTGGCGGGCAGGCCCCTCCGTGGGACTCTGAAGCGACCCGCTGCGGCGGGCACGTCCTGCGGCTCCTCTAGGCTGACCGGCGCCTTGCACCAAGGTCTGGGGGGCTGGAGGCCACAGGGACCGAGAGGGAGAGTGGATGGAGGAGACTCATGGGGGGGGGAAGGGCCCTCCCCGGGGCCATTTCTGGGTGAGGGGTTTGCTGCGTGCAAGGGGACAAGGTGCGGGATGGGGTGCTGAGCTGCCTGTCCTGGGAGGAGTGCAAGGCCCGAGGAGGGGGAGCAGGGGCAGAGCTGGGCCCGGAGCCTGGACGAGTGAGGTGCCCACCCCCTTGGGCGGGTGGGGGGCCTGGGGGCCCCGGCACAGAACTGCGCACCCAGACCCCCGCCCACCCCCCACGGAGCCCCAGCACCCGCCCCGTCCTCACCTTCCTGACCCCTGACCTCTGGCCACTCTGGGAACTGGCAGCCTCTGGCCTGGTCGAGAGGCCCCTGTTTCAGCAGTTTCATGCCGCCCCCAATAAACCACACTGGGGGTTTCATCCGCGCCCGGCAGGTAGGCGGGAGGCAGGCGCAGAGAAGCCGGAGGGTGGGGACGGGCTGCTGTGGGGAGCACTGCGCGGCCGGGTGGTGCCTGGCCCGGGGGTGGGGGCCGCAGAGCGGTGCGGTCCGTGCCGGGCGGAACCCCAGAGAGCGAGGGCGTGGGCGCGGGCCAGGCGGGGCGGGTCCCCGGAGCCTCTTGGACTCCCCGACTGCCTCCTGTGTGTCCCCTCTCTCCTGAGGCCCCGAAAGGACGCCCCACCCGTTTCACAGATGGGGAAACTGAGAATCAGGGAAGGAAGGGCTTGCAGGGGCCTCGGATAACACGTGAGCGGTCCCTCTGGGGTTGGGATCCCGGACTACAGAGCTGCGGGTGGGGGACCCGCGGCCCAGAGAGCGGCGGGGGCCTGCCAAGGTCACAGAGCAGGCCGCCCCCCGCCCCAGCCTGGGCCTCCCTGCTGGGGCCTGCGCCCCCACCCCACCCCCGCCGCCAGACGGCAGCCCTCAGGGTTGGGTGGATAAGGTTTCCGGGCAGCGTGGGGTCAGGTACAGGGGGACAGGCCGCAGGGCAGGTGAGAAGGCTGGCAAGGGGACGTTCTCACGGACAAGCAGGGTGACCCCGGCCGCCCCGCCGGCCACTGACAACTGATCTTCAGAGTGGAGGGCCGCCGGCACAGGCCCCTCCTGGGAGGGCCGCTGGGAGCTGGGGCCCTCGCCCGGGCTTGGAGCTCCCGGCCGGCGGCCTGATGGGCGGTGGGCCACATCTCTGGGTCCCCCAGGGCTTCCAGGCCATGATTCCGGCGGTCCCGGGGGACGCTCCAGGGAAAGGCCAGCAGCCTCTGCCTGCCCTCCACGCTCGGGCCTCAGTTTCTCCTCCCGGTGGCGGCCGAGCCCCTCCCTTCCCCCGGGGCGGCTGCCGGGAGGAGAGGGAGCAGGGCCCAGCCAGCAAAGATGAGACTACAAGGTGTGTTATTGTTGTCACGCTTGTCACAGGCGGAGTTTCACGCTCGGCCCCCCGGGGACCTCGGTGGCCTGTGGGGCGGGGGCCGGGGATGTGGGGCCTTTCATCACCTGAGTCGCCGGCTCCCAGTTCGGGACAGCGCTCATCTGGCCATGATGAATGGCCACCGGCTCCGCCTGGACGGCCTGGGAGAAAGGAGACGGGGCTGGAGAGACCAGGCGGAGGCGCCAAGGCTCAGGGGGGCCGCTGGCCTGTCCGTCCGTCCCCCGTCCAGGCTGCTGCTTGCCCTTGTAACAAGAGCGGGGCAGGAGGTGCTGCGGCACTTTCTCAAACGTGTGGACTCGTGGGAGAGCCCAGCTGGGACGCCACGGACGGGCCACCGGTGTCCCAAGCCCAGAGGTGCCCGGAGGCTTCAGGCGGCCCCCAAGATGAGGCGTGTGCCTTCTGGTGGGCTCCCCCCCGCTCTCTGCAGCAAGACGACATCTGTGGCCCATCTGGAGATGAGCCAGGCCGGGGCGGCCCGCCCAGGACCCGGGCCTGGATTCCGTGGAGCCCACGCCCGCCGCCAAGAGGGAGCCCGGTGCCTGCCTGCTGGGGGACCCGGCTGCGCTGAGGCCACGGGTCCCGTCCTCGGGGACGAGGAAGCAGCTTGGCATCAAGATGGGCTCGGAAGGTCGGCGGTGGAGCCGAGGTGAGGGGACGAAAGGTGATGAGATACGAAGCCCGCATTCTGCCAGGTGCCTCGCCTGAGACATGGCTGATCCCCCGCCAGCCTCCGCAGCGGGTTACACAAACAGCACTGCCCGCCTTCACCACCTCAAGGCGTCCAGCTCGGGGGCACAGAGCGCAGCCACGCTGTTGTGCGGCCGTCACCACCGCCGCCTCCAGAACTTTACATCTTCCCGCCCTGAGGCTCCGTCCACCGTAAACACCGAGCCCCCCCCACCCCCCGCCCCGGCACCCCCCTCCTGTCTCCGTGAACCTGACCCCTCCAGGGACGTCCCAGAAGTGGAGTCACACGGGCTCTGTCCCTCTGTGTCCGGTCATCACCGAGCGTCACGCCCTCCAGGCCCATCCAGGCTGCAGCAGGTGCCGAGCTCCACTCTCTTTTAAGGCTGACGATACTGACGAATTACAAGGAGAAACACGGCCGCGTGCCAGGGAGAGAGCCAGCGCGGGTCCAGCCAGCATCGCCCGGGACAGGACGGGCGTCCCAGCCTCTGCAGGTCCGAGGCCCCGGGAAGACGCGGCATCACGTCGGGCTGTCCCTGCCCGCCACGCCCGTCACAGGCGGAGCCCGCGAAGCCCCATCAGGGTGTTCTGCACAACGGCCGCCGGCGAGTGACGGAGGACTGCGACGCTGTCCCCGGATGACGTCAATGGGAACGTGACAGCTACGTGCAGCGAGGTCCTGGGACAGGACACGTGGACACGGGTGTCAGCAGGATGCCGTGACACCTGGATGAGACCTGCACTGGGGGATCTGTCTACACTCTGTCTGCACTGGCACCAGGGCGAGCTCAGGTTGGCCGGAGGAATTCTGCAAACCAGCTGTAAATTATGGAGCTCAGCGAGCATATTTACACCAAGGAAATCGGCAAACGGCACAAAGCAGGGCTTTTTCAGAGGGGGTGGGAGGCGCAAACGAGCATGCCGCCGGCTCTGAGGAATGTGACAGAGCGCAGCACATTTAAAAGTCTGAGATCACGTAAAAATAAAGTCTTTTAAAATTCTAAAATCAGAAACAGCTCCTGGCAAACCAAGCCCGTCTCCTTCAGAGCACCAGACAAACCATCTCCCTCAGCCCCGGGCTCCACGCCCTCCAGGCTGCCATCTCTTCCTCAGCCCCGTTCAGACCTTTTTATTTACTTCTTTGGCTTTTTAGGGCCACACCCACGGCACACGGAGGTTCCCAGGCTAGGGGTCGAATCAGAGCTGCAGCCGCCGGCCTACACCACAGCCACAGCAAGGCAAGGATCCAAGGCGCGTCCTCGACCTACACCACAGCTCACGGCAACACCGAATCCTTAACCCACTGAGTGAGGCCAGGGATCGAACCTGTGTCCTCATGGATACCAGTCAGGTTCGTTTCCACTGAGCCCCTACAGGAACACCCTGTTCAGACTTTTTAAATGAGCTCTAGTTTCTTCCATTCACTCCTCCCCCCTCCCCCCTCTTCCTTCCTTCCGTCCATTCACTATTTTTTGAGCAGCTTGAATGCAGGGCACTGCTGCTTTATTGTGGAGTAATGAGCAAAACAGACAAGCCCTGACCTCACGGAGTTCATACACCAATGGGGAGAAAAGCAAGCCAGCAAGAAGGCACATGTACGAAGGAAACACCAGGAAGGGGCGGGGGAGGGCCGCGGGCAGAAGAGGGCCGACCCTCCGGCGCGGGGAGCACGGTCTGGCCCTGGAGCCGGGGACGCCGGGCCGTGTCCAGGCGGAGACGCGACCGAGCCGCGGGAGGAGAGTGCCAGCACAAAGCTGGGGACGTGGGCGCCCAGACCCGCCCCCAGCACATCCCAGCACCAACGCTGCTGCCCCCCAGCACCCCCCCACACTCCAAGTCCGCGACGCTCTCACCGTCTGAGTCACAGGCGGCCTCCAAGTGACCTGGATGGCGTCTGACGGGCCCACGTGGGGGCCGGACCCCGACGCCCGAGGGCAGACCAGCCCCGAAACCACGACGCCGCGGTCCAGGGGCCCCCGTGCCAGCGATGCCGGGAGCCGGGCCGGCCCCGGAAAGGAACGTGGCTGTGGGCCAAGCACCGTGGAAGCACTGAGCGCCTCTGGTCCCCGATGCCACGCCTGGGGTGCTCCTGCACGGAAATGGTCTGAAATGCGGGGAGAGGGCCAGGCCCGGCCATGCGCGCGGCAACGCTATTCCTAATCCCCAAAACCCAGCAGAAGCGGCTGAAACGCCCAGCAGTCGGGGAGAGGTTTAGTTTACCCCGCCGTTCACAGGGTCGATGGAATACTAGGCAGTCACTAAAAGTGCTAACTGGGGAGCCTGGGCGGCGACAGGCGGCAGCGGCCGCGGCGTAAGGCCGAGCGGAGAGCAGGCTGCGCGAGCCGGGGTGCGCTCAGGCACAACGAGGAAAAAGCACGCAGCCCGGAAACGCCTGGGAGGAGACGAGTGCGGGCAGAGCCGCTGCTCCGTTCGTCCGACTGTTCTGGAAAGTATGGGGTCCCTGACGTGACTGAAAACACAGGCACTTCCCGCCTGACTGCTCTGCGGAGAGGGCGACGCTCACAAGCCCACGGCTGGCGGGGACCTGCGCGGAGCGGGGGCGTTGGCACCGCCTTCCCCCCGGCGTCTGCTCGCCTGGCGTCTCCGAGTCGCATCGGGGGAATGTTCACAATATTCCAGCCCCTCCACCAACCGAGTGACGACGACGCGCAGTCTCCGACGGTGACCACGTCTCACCGGGGAAGGTCCACCGCGTTTTAGACATAACGCCGCCGCACACGTAACAGACGGTGGGGCCGTGTAAAGCGCAACTCTTACCCGCTGGGACACGGAGAGGCGGGTGTGCGCCGCGTCGCTTTGGCGGCCGGCAATGGAACCCGGACGTCCCTGCGCCTGAACCTAAAAGCTCCCGCCGTGGGTCGCGACTGTGGGTGGTCTGTGCCCTCTTTGTGCTTTTCTGGATTTTCCAAACATCCGACAAGGGCGGGGGGCTCTGCGCAGTCATGGAGGACGGGGTGGGCCGAGGAGTATCCGGGCGGCTGGTGGGGGTACCTCTTGTGGGGTCCTTGGCTCGGGGACACCACTCCGGCCCCTGGAAGAGCCGTCCAGGCCGAGCGCACGAGCACATGTGCCCTCGGGGCCCCGGGGGTGGCGAGCCTTGGCAGGAGTCAGCGGCTGCCCTGAAGGAGTGGCCAGGCGCCCTGGGGCCGGGGGCCGGGGGCCGGGGGCCGGGGGCTGCCCATCCCCGGGGGGCTCCGGCAGGGGCTCTGGGCTAAGAGGGAGGGGTCCCTACAAGGAGAATCGGGAGGTGGGGGCTGTGTGTGGGGTGCACACTGGGGGGCCAGGGGCATCGACTGTGCGCGCACTGTGCCCAAGGGTCACCCACGCCAATGCTTTTGCCTCAGACACACCCTGTGAAAAATAAGCTTGTTTTTCAGAGGCGGGAATGGAGGCTTGGCGACGCCGTCACTGAGCAGGGCCCCGTGGGGCCACTGGGCACAAACGCCTCTCTGGGTCCCCATTTCTTGTTTTAGGAAACGGGCCTCCTTCAGCCTCCAGGACCTTCCTGAGCTCCAAGGGGCGGGTTCAGACAGGGGCTGGTTGGGGAAGGCCAGGGAGGGGCCGGCCAGCGGCAGCAGCACAGCCTTGGGGCAGGACCCTGGCTCCCTCTCAAGGGACAGACGCAATGACGCGGGCAGCTCCTACCCCTGGGGAGAGGCGGTCTTCTTACGTGTCCCGTAGAAATGAGCGCTTTCAAGCCGAACAGCTCGGAGCCTTTCCTTGTGCTCCTCCTTCGTTGGATCTCGCCCTGAACGCAGTCCCCTGTGAGCTCAAGGTCAGGCCCCCTGAGCACAAGAACCTGAGAGTTAAAGATGATTAGCACGGGGTGTTTCTCAGGAACTTTCCTAGTTTGTTTTAATCTTTGACCAAGTACCTTTCCTCAAGTGCTGTTATTCTAGGCAGTAATCCAGAAAACCACCAACCCGACCAGGCCGAGATCTCTGTCGCCAGCTTCAATGACTGACCCCAAAGAAAGAAGAACGCACGTCTGCCCCAGGCCCGATTCTTATCGGAACCTCGTTTTCCTCCTTTTAAACTCTAAGACCCCTGCAACTCCTCCCCAGAGGAGGGCACGGTCTTCAAGGCACGAGCCTGCTGTGGCCCCCTTTACCTGGAAAAGCAATAAAAGCTCTTTTCTTGCCTTCACCCCAACCCTGTCTCCACAATTCTATTCGGCACCAGCGGACAGAGGCCGCGTTTGGGCAACAACGTCAAATAATTAAGCCAGAGTCATGCAGCTGGTAGGGGGGTGAGCACCACAGGAACGGCTCTCCTAGTGTTGTGCAGTGTACAACTTACACCACCGTCCAGGGCCTGCATCGGGGCTCAAACCCAGGTCAACACAAGTTCAGAGGCCAGGCTTTCCCGTACGGCCCCTGTTCTGTGCCAGAACCACGGAAATTAGGGGTTATCATCCCAGTCCTCAGAGCGCTCAGAAACGAGGGGGCGGGAGGCAGGAAAGAGCTGTGGAGATGCTGACGGAGGTGGTTCCGCGGTGCACTCTGCGAATGGGTGCTGTGCCACGTCTCGGGGAGAGTACCCGGGCAATGGGCACTATGCTGCCTATTAGTTTTTTCTGCCAGTAGAGTGTGGACCTGATATCTTAACCCAAGTCCGCACGAGTCCAGCTCCTGGGCTGGACCGAGGCCCGAGGGAGGCCAGGTGTAAGGGCCTCGGACTGGGCTCTGTGTTGACGGAGTCCACCTACCCTCCAGCGGAGGGAGAGGACACGTGCTGGGCAGGGCCCGTCCACACAGGGGCGGCCCAGACACAGCCAGCAGTGAGGGGACAGACAGCCCCAGGGTACAGATGCCTGGAGCCGGGGGGCATCCCCTCCACGTTCCCTCTTTGCAGGTGGAAGCTGAGTCCGGGAGGGGCGGGTGTGTGTCTGTGTTTTATGATGCTTTAGCGTCGCGGGGGCGGGGGGCTTGCTGGCCAGGACGCTCCCTCTCCCCGCCAGGTTCAGTGACCCAGACGCAGCACCGTCTGCGAGCTCCCCTGGCCCGCCCGACCCCAGCCTCAGCCCTCCTCTCTGAGGCTCTCGCTCCCGTGCCAGAATTCCCTGCCTGAGATCACCCAGGGCCAGGGGGCGATGGGCTCTCCGCCTGTGGCCGTACGTACCTGATTAAAACAAGTCCCGGGTGCGAATGTCACCCTGGCAGGCACGGCCCTGGGCTACACGGCAGATCCGAGTTCTGACGCAGGCGGGCCGTCTGGCGCATCACGGAGGTGCTGCGGGGGGCCGAGCAGAGGGGGCAGAGGTGACCGGCGCTCGAGTCGGCCCGTCGTGGTCCGTGGGGCGGGGGGCAGTCTTCTGAATTCTACTCCTCTCCTGCTGCTGGGTGACTGGGGCAGGTCTCTGCCCATCTCTGGGCCTCGTCTGTGGGCTGGGAGAAGGCGGGTGCTGTTAGGAGGCCTGGGCGTGGGAGCTGCCAGCCGGCCGGGATCCAGCCTGGAGACAGCAGCTGAGCTGAGGGCCGGGCCGGCCTGGGGCCCTCGCCACCCTGCCCAGGACCCGCTTGGCAGCCCCTGCAGGCAGCAGAGGGCAGGCAGGGCCAGGGCCGGGCCCGGGGTGTGCGGGGAGAGCGGTGGGGCCCATCTGCCCAGGCTGCCAGGCCCCCGGCCGCGCCGTCTCATCCCGTGCCTGCTGGTGTGGCGTCTGGCCGTGGCCCAGCTCCCCTTCATCTGGGCCGCGCACTCTCTGTCCGCCGGGCTGGCCCCACCGGGGTCGGCCCGCGTGAACAGCCACGGCCAGCCCGGCCGGCCCGACAGTGAAGCCTCCTGCCCGTAATTGGCAATTTTGTCATATTTATTCACAACAGATCGGACTGTCAGGAGCTCGCAGGCCTCTCCGGAGGCCCCGCCGTGAAATCAGTTTGAGATGCTGGCGTGTCAGGTTTTTCTCTCTCTGCCGAAACGACCATCTGGCTGACGGGCCGCGGCTGGGCTGACACGCTGACCCGGGGAATGGAGGCTAAGCCTCCCCCGGGGGCTCCGGGAGCCAGGCTGGGGGGGCGCGTGGGCACCACGTGGGCACCAGGCAGGCACCACTCAGACCATCCAAGCCTCCAGGGTGAGCACCTCCCCACAGCGCTGCCCCCACCGGGTGGTGGGCCTGGGAGCCGGGCTGCTGTGCGCACGGGCGATCCTGAGCACGTGTGCGCGTGCACACACACCCATGAGCACGCACAGCCGTGTGCTCCACCAGCCCGCGTACGCCCGGGCCCCGGGATCCTGGCAGCAGGAGACAGTAGCTGCTGTAACAGCTGAGCAGAATCAAAGGGTGAGTTCTTGGTCATGGGGACCGGGACCCTCCTCCTGGGGGTGGGGGGGCTCCTTCCCCCTGGCGGCCCGGCCACGGCATGCGTGTCACTCAGTGGCGAGGCAGCGCCCGGCAAGGCCTGGAGCTGGACAAGGAGGGCCGGGACCTGTTAAGCACACGTGCGGTAACTCAGGGGCACCTGAACGTTTTTTCTGAGAAATACATTATTTCAAAAACGAAACGGGCTGCGTCACACCTGCTAGGATGGCAGACAGACAGACAGACAGAACACAACAAAAGTTGGGAAGACGTGGAGAAGCTGGAACCCTGGGTTCTACTGGTGGGAAGGCAAAGCGGTACAACCATGGTGGAAAACAGCGCGGACGGTCCCCCCGCAAAATTAAAAACAGAACTGCCACGGGATCCAGCAATCCCACCTCTGGGTGAACACAAGAGAAGTGGAAGCAGGGACTCAGAAAGACACGCACACCACATTCACAGCAGTGCCACTCACGCAGCCAAAGGGTGGACCAACCCCAGTGTCCATCCATGGGTGACTGGATAAGCAGATGAGGTCCAGGCACACGGTGGAATATCACTCAGCCCTGAAAAAGGAGGGAACCTCTGTCACCTGCTCTAACCTGGGGGGACCCTGAGGACGTGACGCTCAGTGAAATAAGCCAGACAGAAGGCAATTCCTGTGGGATTCCACTTGTATGAGGCCCCTGGAGGGGGCAGGTTCTCAGAGAGAGTGGGGGCGGTCTGCAGCTGGGGGAGGGAGAGGCAGTGTTTACTGGGGTCAGAGTCTCGGTTTGGGGAGATGGAAAGTTCTGGAGATGGACAGTGGGGACGGCTGCACAGCAACATGAATGCGCTTAATACCCGTACTAAGCTGTCCACTAAAAATGGTTAAGAAGGTAAAATTTTACGTATATTTTGCCACACACACAAAAAAAATCAGAAGGCACCGCCCCCGTGGGGAGATGGGAGCATTCAGAGGGGCGGGTGGGGCTCGTGCCGGGAGGGGGGTGGCCCCGGGCCCCTCTGCGCTCTGGGCTCAGGCTGCCCTGCAGGGGAGGGTGGCAGGGACGGGCTGCCCACTGCCGGGCTGGGGTCCTCGACCACCGGGGGGTCCTCGGGGCCGTGTGGGCTGGGGCGGCCCGACCCTGGGGCTGGAGCCGCACGCTGGGGCAGGACCCGGTCACGGGCAGGGGCAGCCCGTGCGGACACCTGGTTATTCTGAAGGTTCCGGCCACATCGGGAAAGGCTGTTAGGCAGAGGTGGCGAGAAATTGATTGGTTTTGGAGCAAAGACCAAAAGCCAGGAGCTCAGGGAGTTGTGGGAACGACAGGCAGAAGGTCCAGTCGGCCTGCCCGTCGCACGTGTGTCTGTTCGTCCCCCGGAGGACCTGGGCTGAGGGCGGGTGGTCTAGGTGGCCCCGTCCTGCCACCGCGGACACCTGCTGGGTCTCCAGGAGCAGTGGTGGCGCACAGAGGCCTGTCCAAAGGTCTGGGCTTGATGGCTGGGCTGGCGTCTGCCTTGGGGACCCCGTGGGGGAGGTGGCAGCCCCCGGGGAGGCTGTGGCCCGGAGCCCCTCCCACCCCCTCCTCGGCCGGCTAGGGGCCCCATCTGGCCCCTCTGTAAGTGGGGTGGAGGGCCTCACCTGCCCCCCAGGGCAGACAGGGAGCCCTGGGCGCTGCCGGAAGGGCTACAGGGTGGGGCCCCGCCAGGCACTGCCCACAGCCTGGCCTTGGCCTGTGCACAAGCGCCCACACTCGGGAGGAGCCCCCCCCCCAGGTGGGGGGAGGGGGAGAGGGCAGGGGAGGCGGGACCCCTCCCCATCTCACGCTAAGCGGGCGTTTGCATGTCTGACATGCTGAGCCGGGTTCGCTATTTTCCTAAGGATTAGGGCGGCCGAGCTCTTTACAGGCGGGGCCCCCTCGGCTGAGCCTTGCCCGCCCGCCCGCACCCACCACACAGGCCCCCGGGGTGGGCAGAGGCGGGGGTCGGGGGCTCAGCGCACACTGGCCACCCTCGGGCCCGCGCTGCCCGAAATGGGGCCACCGGCCACTGGGCTGGGCGCCGTGTGCGCAGAGGCCCAGCAGAGGCCGGAGTCGGAGGAGGCGGCGGCGGCGAGTCTCGACAGTGGCTCTGATCCTCGCCACATGCTGCGAAGGCAACGTCTGGGGTCCCTGGGCCAAAGGAAACATACGATTAAGAGTAACTGCACCTGCTTCTTTCGATCTTTTCCACTATGGCTTCTGGAAAATTCTGAACTGCCTTGTGGGTTGTGTTACACGCTTTGGATGCTGCCGCTACAGGCAACGCTGCCGCGTCTGCTTTCAGTGACCTAAGCCAGGCCAGAAAGCAGGCGGGACGAGTGGGGGACTAAGCGGGGCTGGCACTGCTGTGAACGCCAGGCTGTAGCCTGGTCCCAGGGAGAGGCAGGGTCACTGCCCCGCCTGGAGGCTGTGCACTCACTTGGCCAATAGGATGCAGTGAAAGTGACTTCTGGACCCTGGAGGCCGTGGCTTGTCCCTCTTGGGACCCTCCCTCCAGGAGCCTGGGCTGCCATGGGCGAAATCGGATTCCCGGGGAGGCCACCGCAGGGCACTCAGCCCCCGTGTCCCATCTGAGCCCAGCCTTCCAGCTGTCGCCACCGGGCACCCCCAGACCAGCCTGGCCCCGTCCTGGGCGGCTGGGAACCGCTGAGGGACCTCAGGTGATGACGCGGGGACAGAAGAGCCATCGGGCTGAGCCCCGCCAAAGCCCCGCCCCCAGACCAGGAAAAGGGCAGAAGCAGTTGTCGCCAAAGCTGCGGAGCGGGAGCGGTGGCCACGCAGCGGTGACCAGACGCGCGGGTCCAGGACTCCCTCTGCCCCGGACCCATTCCGGACAGACCCACACCGC
This sequence comes from Catagonus wagneri, assembly GCA_004024745.2. NCBI lineage: Eukaryota > Metazoa > Chordata > Mammalia > Artiodactyla > Tayassuidae > Catagonus > Catagonus wagneri. The sequence continues at coordinate 189,973 of PVHT021183581.1, forward strand.
CAGGCTCTGCCCTCACCTTACCCCCACTCACCACGTCCCTTCAATGTCCCTCAGTCTGCAGTGGCCTTTCCTGGACTGGCAGGACCGTGACACCCCCGCGACGACAGGCCGTTCTCTGGCACAGCCGTCCCTGGGGCCCGCCGGCGGCTCCTTCCTGTGGCTCCGCGTGCGGTTTGCCAAGTTCGCTGCGGGACGGGCTGGTGGCCCGGGGACGTCACAGAGGGTGACGAGGGTCACAGCTGGGTCCTCGAGGTGTCCACGGGGCGTGGGGGCCTGGTCTGTCTTGGCCGTTTGAAGAAGGAGCATCTGCCGGGTTCCCTGCAGCAAAGGTGGCTTGTTCTCGGCAGTTAACACGCTTCTGAGGCGGGACTTGGAGTCTGTAAACATCCTTCGTCCGCGCATCTCCACTATTCCTGGCTCAGCATATCCCGCTGCTCCTGGCCCTTCCCTGCCCAGCCCTGGTCCACGATTTAGTCAGACATCTCCGGCTCCTTTGAGTAGAGAGAGGGGCTTAGAAACCAAGATTTGGGTAGCAGAGTGCCACTGCTACCAAGGGGTCACCGCCACAGGGGGATGTGGGGTGCGGGTCACCCAGTGGGTGCCCCGGTGACAGGCTGAGCCCTTAGCCTCCCGCCCCACAGTGGCGGCTCCAGCTCCTGCAACATGGGGTGCGATTCGCGGATGACCGATGGGTCCCAAAGACAGGCCTGGGTGTCACACGGTCTGTGCCACCCACACATGCACCTCCCCCCGCACCGAGTCCAGGCCTTGGCGGGCGGTCCAGGAGCGAAGGTGCCAGAGCGTGCCTGTGGGGGTGCTTGCCACGTGCTCACAGACACGTGTTCTCGTGCACACCTGCGTGTGGGCGTGCACAGTGACCGTCCCCAGGGCATGTGTGTGCATCTGATGTGTGTGTGTGTGTGTCTGTGTGTGTATGCACACTGTGGGGAGGACTAAGGGTCTGGGGGTGCGTGGGGGTCCCCAGAAGAGGGTGAACGCATACACACGTGCTGGTGGGCGCGGACCCACGGGTGTTGACGTCTATGTTCACACCTAAGGCTGCCTGTTTGCACGGAGGCCTGGGTGTGTGTGCGTGTGCGGCCCCCAGGTAATTCTCAGGGTGGGGGGAGTTTGGGCTGTGTCCGAGCACACGCGCGTCTACACAGGCGGGCGCGCGTCTACACAGGCAGACGCGCACACGGGCAGTGGTGCTGAGAGGGGAGGAGTGGGCACCTTCCCATCCCTGCCGGCCCCGTGCCCGGCCCTCCTGGGGGACAGTCGGGTCTCTGCCACTCCCGGCAGCTCCGCCTCACCGAGGCCTTCACGGGCACCGAGGGTGGGGCAGCGGGCAGATCCAGGCTGGGGCCGGGGTCGTGGGGTCAGAGGACAGTCCCCGGACGCGGGACCTGGCGCCCTGGCTGGTCCAGGCCTGGTGACCCCAAGCACTGTGTTTATCGCCTCTGACCCCATTTGTTCCTGGGTCACGTGGGCTGATGGCCCCCAGGGAGCCCCGAGGCAAAACCCTCAAGCCCAGTCCCGAGAAACTCCAGTTCTGCTGACCTCCAGGCTGGCCTGGCTCAGGGCCTGGGGTCAGTGAGCCCCGCGATGGGGCCCCCCCCAGCCTGCTCTGCAGCCCTGAACCCCTGAGGGGCCTCGAGATGAGCCCCAGCTCCCCCCGACCTCTTGGGGCTTGGGGGGCTCAGAACCCGGCCCGCGGCACCCAGAGCACCCCAGACCCACCTGCAGGGCTGGGCGCCCGAGTACCGCCAGCCACTAGACCCGTCTCTCGGTCCTTCCTACCACGTGGCTCCCGGGAGGAGGGCTGTGACCTGACGGCTGGTGGCGTGGGTGGGATGGTGGCAGCCACGTGGGGGACGCTGGCCAGCGACAACCCCAGCTGCGTCCCCGGTGGCTCTAGAGGGGCTCATTGCCCGAGGCCCTGCCTGCTGGGCACAAGCCCCTGGGGTCCCAGCCGGGGAGCAGGAGGCTGCCCAGAGGCCCAGAGAGGCGGCAGGCGGGGCCAAGGACGCACAGCAAGTCAGGCCCGCCTCCCGGGCTCCCGCCCACAGTGGGCTCCTCTCGTGGCCGTGACAGCAGGGGAGGCTCTCGCCCAAGGCTGAGCCCACACGTCTGCCCCGGCCTCGCGGAGGGCAGGCTGGGCAGCGAGCGAGCGGTCTAGACTCGCCCCCTGCTCATGTAAACTGGGGCGCGGTCCCCGCTCGTCTGCTGGGACCCGCCTGGCGCTGCGGGCAGCCTCCCGTGGGGCCGGAGCCCTGGGGAGCCTCCGCTCTGCCCTCAGCCCCGCGGCGGAGGGACCATTGATCCTCAAGGCGGGGGGTCCCCCATCGACCAGCCGCGCATCCGCTGCCTCCTCCGTGCGTCTCTAACGAGCCCGGCTGATGGCGCCTCAGGGCCTGATCGGCGGGACCGGTTGCGCCCGTGTCTGTCTGGGAGCCCGGCTGCGGGGCCGCCCCAGCTCCCGTGTCCCGCCCCTCGGGCTCTGGCCGAGGCCGCCTGGTTTCTGGAGGAAACACCCACAGAAAGCCATCAGCAGGGAGAAGGCCTGTCAGTGGGGCACCCGGGAGCTGCTGGTCCCCTGCCCCAAAGCCCAGAGGCGGCCTGGAGCCGCCCGTGGTGCGGAGGGGGGGGCTGCGGCGCGGGGATGGGGGGCAGGGAGAGGAAGGGACGTGGTGAGGGGGCTCGGGACCCCGGTGCAGGACGCTGCGGAAGACAGAGCTGGTTCGGGACAGGGAAGGAAGCCAGGGGCAGCCCCAGGACGGGGCAGAACCGGCGCAAGAGCCGCAGCGACGAAGGTGGTCCTCGCCTCGCTAACTCGGGTGTCCTTCCCAAGCGTCCCTGGGGAGGCGTTCCTCCACCTCTTAATCAGGGGTGGCGAACGCACACTGTCCACAAGAGGCTGAGCTGCCCGTCAGTGGGGGCATGCAAGCTAGAGGCAGGAAGGAGGCTCTCAGAGTGCACACGCTAGACCTCAGCAAAGCTCCCTGCGGTCTGCTGGGCTGAGCACAGTTCTGAGGGCGCTGCAGGAAACCGGGTCCTTGTCCCCAGATACCCACCCAAGGGATGACCTGAGGTTGGAGGCCCGACTGGGCTGTTTGCCCTGCAGTGGATTCGTCACCAGCCTGAACAGGTGCCCCCTCGTCCAGTCCCCCCAACGCCCCAGACCAGCCGCACCTCCCACCCGGGCAGCCATACCCCAGTCCAGCCCCCGACCCACAGGTGGGGACACTGCTGCCTGGAGGAGGGCAGGACCGACCCCTCTGAGGCCTCCAGCCTGGCTCCCACCACACCTGCTCCATTAGTCCCCAGACACGTGGCCCGCACCCCCAGCGCCCCCGGGCAGGGTCCTCCGTGCCCCTCGCTGTGGGTGGCCCAGGACCGCCGGCACAGAGGCACGGAGGTGCGGCCACTGCTGAGGAGGCCCCCCCCCGGACGCTCCCAACGCTCACGGCTCTGCCTCCCTCGGCAGCTTGCAACGTCCCCTCCGTGGAAACCTGCACTCACTCCCATTTTATTTTACTTCCAACGAAGTGTCTGGTGGCTCCTCTGCGCCCACGTTCTGGGTGAGAAAACTGAGGCCTGGGGGGGGCAGGTGCTGGGCCCCCAGCCTGGCTGTGAGGACCGGGGCGGGGGTTGAGGTGGCCTTGGAGCCTTGCTGCCGTCCCCAGGAGGCCGATTCCCAGATGTGTGTGGCCCAGGGCGGGCCGGCCTGCTGCCCAGCAGCCCCGGACAGGTGTGCGGCCGCCGGCCCATCAATCAGCTGTGGAGCTTTCACCGTCCGCTGGCCTCTCGCGGGCCGTGATGGATGGGCTCCCGGCCCCGCCGACTGCTGCGAAATCACTCAGCGGCCAGACAAGCCCTAAATCTGACGCACGGAGTGTTGAAAGGAGGAATGCCTGTTTTCATAACCCACCTCGGCTACAATAAATATTTAAAACGCACATTAACATCCCCTCGCAGCACAATCGGCCTCTGTGGCCCCGGCCGCGCAGATTTAATTAGCTCCGGGCTTCCCCCGCCGGCCGCGCTTGCCCGTGGACGGAAGGCCCCTGTTTTCTTAAACTCCCGGCCGCCGTCAGCACCGCCCTGCGCAGCTGGGCCGACACAGAGCCTTTGTCTGGCCTGGAGTCCCCGCCGGCCCCCCGGCGCTGGGCAGGTCTCCGGGCCCGTGGGCGCACGTGGACGGGTGCCTCTCCTGGGGAGTCCGCTGCCCGGCCCGGAGCGGAGCCCCCAGACGCTGCCTGGTCCCCGAGGGGCAGGAAGATGAAGCCTGGAAAGGAGGCCCAGCCGCACCCGGTCGGGGTGGCTGTCCCAGGAGCCAGGCCCGCCCCTCCCCACCCCGCTCCAGCCCCCCCCCCCGCTCCAGGCCCCACCCCCGTCTCTCCTGCATCCTGGATCTCGGCTTCCGGGACAGCGGGACCCCGTCGGTCATGGGAGTGACACGGACACTCGTGCCCCTGAGGGCCCGGAGCCAGGACCATCTCTCCAACTGACAAGGATCCCTTAGGTGGGACTGATTCGCCCATTTTCCTTTCTTTTTTTGGCCGTTCCTGCAGCATGTGGAAGTTCCCGGACCAGGGACCAAACCTGCGCCACAGCAGCCACCAGAGGCCCAGCTCTCGGAACAGCCCACACCACCCCCACCTGCCATCGCAGCCGCCCCGGTCCCTCCGTCCATCCATCCGCCTGCTCCCCACCCCCCCGCCCCGCTCACCCTCCCGCTGGGCTCACGCACCTGCAGGCCTGGCACTAGACAGGGGGCGCCTCTCCTGGGCTCTGTGGCAGCTCAGGGAGGCACCCAGGCAGGCTGCCAGGCCCGGAGGCAGGAAAGCCGAGGGCTGGGGCCGGAGGCCCCGACACCAGGACAAGAGGCCTGGGCAAGTCGGCCAGACCCGTCTCCTGCAGGGAGAACGGAGACCGTGACGGGGTGGAAGGCTCGGGGTGTCACGGAGGAAAGCCAGGCGTTCTTCCTGGAGGAAGGGGCGGCAGCGAGTCCCCTCTGCTCCCTGACTCCTCGGTCCTTGCTACCACCCCGAGCCTGGCTCAGCCTCCAGGAGGTGTGGGCCCGGCTGAGTTTTCCAAGCCAAATGTGCGGCCGCCTGGGGCTGGCACGCCTGGCGGACACCTGGGAGAGGGGGTCTGGATCCCGGTGGTGGGTGTTTGGTGATAGGCTCTGGTCCTGAGCTTGGATCCTGAACACGGCATTCAGTAGGTGCTCAATAAACACCTGCTCTGTCAGGAGACAACAGGGGTACTTGCACCCATCCGGGCCCATCAGCGAAAACGTAGATTACTCTGTGTACTATACAGGTTGGCAGGTGACAGAGGGACAGACTAGACGATGGATGGATGAAGGTACAGTTAGAGGGTAGACAGACTGGATGGGTGGATGATGGACGGAAACTGCAGGGAATCAGTTGATGCGAGGCGGGGACTGGCAGGCGAGCCCGTGACCCACAGGGCAGGCCACTCAGGCTGAAGCTGCCTCCGTGGGTGAGATTTCTTCCTCAGGAAACCTCAGGTCTGCTCCCAAGCCTTTAACTGATGAGATCCAGCCCATCAGGTGATCTGGGCTAATCCCCCGGACTTACAGGTGGCTGACTGGCCACACCAGCCAGCCACGCCTGCCCACGCCGGCCACCCATGCCCAGTGCCTCCCGGCAGCATCTAGAAAGCCTTCTTGGTCTTGGGGACACAGACACGTGGCCATCACCCCTTCCTCCCCATCACCCACCCAGATGGACACCAAGGTGAGCCCACCGAGGGCGCTGTGGGCCCGGGGCCTCCTGGGCGGTGGGGGGCTTCCTCATGGGGCAGTTTCCTCTTGATGGCGAGGGGGAGGCATGGGCTGGGAGGGTTCAGGGATCCCGGTGAGAAGTTCCGAGCAGCGGGAGACGGGCCTGTGAACAAACGAGCAAGGGGCTTCCTGCCGAGAGCTGCGGAGGGGCTGGAGCACGGGTCCACGGAGCACGGGACCCGGTCCGGCTGGACGTGGCTGCAAGCATGTGTGCGTGTATGCGTGTTTGTGTGTGCATGTGCAGCTTCAAGCAGAACATTCTAGAAGCAGGGCAGGAGCTGCCTGCCTCAGCCGACCCGACCTCAGGAGGCACAAGTACCAGATCTGCTGTCCCCCGCCCCCTGCCAAAGCTCCAAGCTGTCACCAGCCAGCCCAGGTCCAGGGGGAGGGACAAGGCCCCCTCCACGAGGAAGAGTCAGCCAAGGGGGGCCACATTTTAATTTGAGGCTGTGGTTTAAGCCCCTGCAGCTGATGTGCTTGCATAGATTTTCCAGGAAAACGCTCCGGCTGGGTGCCGTGAGTAGAGGCCAGAGGCTGGGAGGCCTGCGAACCTCGCTACTCCGAGCCCAACAAAACAGCCTTTGCAGAGCAGCAAAAAGCGAGCCTGGGGAGAGGAGAGGCACCTGGGCAGGGCGGCAGGGCCGGGGGCCTGACCGGGACGCCGTGGTCAGCAAGCAGAGGCCCTCTGGCCCCAGCCAGGCTGGAGGGCTTCCTGGAGCAGGGGCCACGGGCATGGGCTGAGGGGGAGATCTGGAGAGACCCCGGTCCCGCTGGTCTGCCCGCCGCCCGGCCTGTCCACGGGGGGCCGAGACACGGGGGTGCCACCGGGGCCCTGACAGCCCGCATTCCGCAGGGCCCGCGCCAGCTCTGGCCCCCGCCCGCCCGCCCGCCTGCGCCTGTTTATGAAGCGAAGGGCAAGTGTTTAATTAGTCGCCTAATTGCCTGGGTAATTGGGAGACTACTGAGCTCTCCAAGTAATCAGTCGGAACAGGCCTCGAAAATATCTGGCCCAATATTCATTAGTGTGGTTCAATCGTTAAACAGTTACTGTGTTCGGTTCATGACAAGGCCCAGCAAACAGCTGCGCGCCCTGCAGCCACGCGCCAGCCCCGGCTGGGCCGGGCGCCGCGCGCACACCGACCGTGGGCAGCGGGCGGGGCCTGCACCCGCGCCCGGCCCCCAGCCCTCCCTCGCCCCTGGGCAGCCCGGCAGCGGGGGTGCCCAGGGCTCAGGGCATCCACGGTGTGGCCCTTCAGAGCGAATGGAGCAGGTGCACATTTGCGGGTCTCTGACTCTGCACGGCCCTGCAAACGGAAGGACCAAAACCATGCCCACTGTACAGACAGGGAAGCTGAGGCCAGAGGGACCGAGCAGCCCGGAGTGGAGTCAGCTCTCCCTCCAGGCTTGGTCATCAGTGGAGGAAGCGCCTGGCCACACAGGACCGTCAGCAGGAGCCCTGGGTGCCCTTGGGGGAGGCAGCCCACAGGCAAGTCCTCGCCTGACGTCTGCTGCTGTGAGGGACCGGCCACCTGCTTCCCAGCACGGGTCCTCGATGCCTGGTCCCTGTGCTAGGCTCTGGGCACTGCTGGGACAAACCAGCCTTCGGCCACCCTGCCAACTCCCTCAGGGCACTTGGAGGGAGGGGAACACACCACGAGGGCTTACAGGACAAGTGGGACTGGGGTTGGGGCTCCCCAGTGCTTGAAGAAGGGGCAAAGGCCAGGGAGGGAAAAGCATTGCTGGTGGATGGAACAGCAAGCATGAGGTCCCTGAGCGGGAGGGCAGACAGGAAACCCTGGAGCTGCGGGTGGGGGTGTGGGGCCAGGGTTGGGGGATCTTGTTCATGGGGGCCTTTAACGAGGATAAGGGGGCACTGAAGGATGCTGGCTGGCTTTTTTTTTTTTTGCCTTATCTAGGGCAGCACCCATGGCATATGGAGGTTCCCAAGGCTAGGGGTCTAACAGGAGCTATAGCCGCCAGCCAACACCATGGCCACAGCAACACGGGATCCGAGCTGCATCTGCAACCTACACCACAGCTCACGGCAACACCGGATCCTTAACCCACTGAGCAAGGCCAGGGATCGAACCTGCAACCTCATGGTTCCTGGTTGGATTCGTTAATCCCTGAGCCACGCCGGGAACTCCTGGCTGGCATTTTTAAAACGCCTTCTCTAAGAGGATGGGCAGGGGCCGAGGGGAGGCCGGGAGACTGGGACAGGGGCCCAGGTGAGGGGTGGGGGCCCCAGGCTCCAGGAGTCCCCACACGTTCTGGGCCCTGGAGGAGCTGGCCCTACCCCAGCCCTGCATTCTGGTTCCAGGTAGGAAACGACCGAGGTGCAAGCAGATGTGACCCAGCTCGGCTGGTCTTCCTCCAGTGGCCAGAGCCCGCCCACCAGCTCTCACTGTGCTGGGCCCAAACCTTCCAGAACAGCCTATTAATCTCCTGCTCAGCGTGGCCCAGCCCGTCGGGACCCGCCGCCTTCACCAGCCTTCCTGAATCGTGGTCGTGGGATCTGGGTTCACACTGAAAGCTCCTTGCCCTTAAAGTGCAAAGACATTAATCTGTGGATGTCAACGGCGTGCAGGAAGGGAGGGACTAGGTTTGGGGACCCAGGCTTGGATCCCAGCCTCGGGGAAAGCTCCTTACCCTCTTTGCTCAAGTGGGAAATGGGGCACAAATGATGCCCACTAATGGGATTCCTGCGGGAACACAGACTGAGATGTTCACTGGAAGGAACTGACTGGGGGACAGTAATGTGACTAGCCACTGTTGATGGTGGCCCGGCACCTGCCCAGTCTGGCCTTGATCTTTACAAATATCAGCTCATTTGGTTTAACACTCCCAGCCATTTTTTTTTTAATGGAGGCAAAATTCATACAACATAAAATTAACCACTTTTTTTGGTTGCATTTTTTAACAGGGGCACCTGCAACATATGGAGGCTCCCAGGCTAGGGGTTGAAATTGGAGCTGCAGCGGCTGGCCTACACCACAGCCACAGCAACACTGGGTCTGAGCTGCATCTGCGACCTACACCATAGCTCACAGCAACGCTGGATCCTTAACCCACCGAGCAAAGCCAGGGATCAGACATGCATCCTCATGGATACTAGTTGGGTTTGTTACCACTGAGCCACGATGGGAGCTCCAACCACTAACTATTTTAAAATGGGCAATTCAGTAATATTTAATGGGGCTACAGTGTTGTACAACCAGCACCTGTATCTAGTTCCCAAACCTCTTCATTAGCCCCAAAGCAGACCCCAAGCCCACTAACAGTCACTCTTCCCCCCAGCCTCCAACATCTGACAACCGCCAGTTCTCTAAGCATTTGCCTTTTCTAGACATTTCACATAAATGGAAACATACACTGTGTGTCCTTTTGTGTCTGGCTTATTTCGTTCAGCCTCATGTTCTTCATATTCACACAGCATCATGATGCAGGTGTCAGAGCTTCATTCTTTCTTGCGGCTGAGCCATATTTCATTGTGTGGGTATCAGCTACCTCTGGAAGCAGGTATAATTATGCTCATTTCACAGACATGGAAACCCAGCATTATACAGTATTCTCTTGTCTTCTGACCATAGGGTGTCAGGACATGAGATATTGGAAAAGGCGTGGTTACTAGTTCCAATGCTTTTCAGCCCTTACGTGGATGCATACTGGTCTGTTATTATTTTCCTTCTGCTGGAGGGACTTTAAAGCTTCTGGTAGCACAGGCCTGCTGGTGGTGATGTCTTTGAACTTCTGTTTGTCTGAAGACACCGTCACTTCATCTTCACCTTTGAAAGACAGTTTTGCTGGGTATAGAATTCTAGATTGATGGACTTTTCAAGATATTGCTCCACTGTCTTCTTGCTTTATTATTTCCATGAAGAATCTGCTGTCACTCTTACATTTAGTCCTCTGCATGTGTCTCTTTTTTTGACTTCTTTTAAGATTTTCTCTTTGTCATAGCTTTTGAGCAATTTGATTGATGTGCATTGTAGTCATCTTCATATTTCTTAAACTTGAGGTATGTGAGTTCTAAATCTATGAGTTTATAGTTTTCATCAAATGTAATTAATTTTTAGCCAAATTTTTTCAAATATTTTTGTTTCCCCATTTTCATTCAGAAACTCCGATTACACATATATTAGACCCCTAGAAGTCCTTTCAGACAACTGATGATTTTTTCATTTAGAAAAATTATTTGTTCTATTTTTATTCTGGATGACTTTTCTTACTCTGCCTTCAAGTTTACCAATCTTTTCTTCTACAATGTCTACTCTGCAATTAATACCATCTAGTGTATTTTTTTATCCAAGTCATTGCAGGTTTCAACTCTAAAAGTTCAATTTGGGTCTTTATTTTCATATCTTCCATGTCTATATTCAACTTTTCAAACATATAGAGTACAATTAAAATAACTGATTTAATGTTCTTATTTATTCATTCTAACATATGTGTAGGTTCTGGATAAGATTTTTTTTTTTGGAGATGGGCACACCCGCAGCATATGGAAGTTCCCAGGCTAGGGGTTGAATCAGAGCTGTAGCCATCGGCCTAGGCCACAGACACAGCAATGCAGGATCTGAGCCCTCTCTGCAACCTACACCACAGTACACAGCAAGGCTGGACACTTAACCCACTGAGTGAGGCCAGGGATTGAACCTGTATCCTCATGGATCCTAGTCAGGTTCATTACCACTGAGCCACAAAGGGAACTCCTAGATTGGTTTTAATTAATCAAGTACTCTCCTCATTGTGGGTCATGTTTTTTCACTTCTTTTAATGCCTGTAATCTCTGGTCAGATGCCAAACACTGTGAACTTTGCCTCGTTGCACGTTGAATGTTTTGCATTCCTGTAAATACGCTTGAGCCATGTTTGCGGGATGCAGTTAAGTCGCTGGGAAACTGATCCTCTCCAGTCTTGCTATTATTGGTTTTGTGTGCTTGGAGCAGCTCTCATCTTAGTGCTAATTATTCCCATCACAAGGCAAGACCTACTCGTATATTCTTCCCGAGGCCCCGTGAATGATGACCTTCTCCAAATCAGTCTGCTGGTAGGAAAAGACATTTTTCCCAGCCGTGTATGAGCACTGGACATTGTCCTCTCAGGCTTTCGGAGGCCTCTTTCCAAGGTCTTGGATAATGTCCCACCCTCATGCGGTCATCAGCACAGATCTTTTACTGTGCCCTATCCTGCACATTCCTCCTGGGTCTCCCTGATTCCTGGCTCTGCCTCAAGGAGTTTGCCAGGTTCTAGCCAGGTTCCTCCTTCGTGCCTCACGGGATGGAAATTCTTCGAGTGGCAGGACTCACCCCAGTTCTCCCCCATCTTTCAGGAATCTCTGTCCTTCGCTGTCTGCTGTCCAGTAGCGTGAAAATCATCTACAGAAAAAAAGTCTTTTTCTGTTAAATAGTTGTTTCAGAGGGGAAGATGAATCTAGTCCTGTTACTTTATCTTGAGTAGAAGCAGAAATCCTCAGACAGTTCCAGGAAAGTCAGAGCCCAGACATGGGTTCTAGGGATGACATCTGAGCCCTGGATCAAGCCAGGCCTGAAGCAGGGTTCTATTCAGACGGAGCTCTTCTATTTAAGCTTGTCAAGCTGGGCTTTCTGCCCCTTGCTACTGCCAGCTTCCTAGCCAACCACAGCTGCACGAGGCAGGTCCCTGAAGGTGAGAAAGGCAGCTACCACATAGAGTGGAAGTGAGTGTGAGGCTAGGCCAGGCTGGGACAGGTGCCGGGGCACAGAGTGAGCTCTTTGAAAACCTACGCCGGCCAGGTGAGGAGAGTGGATGGGCCTCATGCTTCCCGCTTCCAAACCTCCAAGGGTGTCTCAGAACACTTGGGATAAAGCCCAGCGTCCTCAGTGTGAACTCACATGGCTAGCTAGGCCACTGCTGTCCCCTCTCCTGGCCCACCCTCCCTGCCCCAGCCCTGCAGCCTGCCTGCCACGCCCATCCCAGGGCCTCTGCACCTGCTGTGCCACACTCTCAGGTGTCTACGTGGCTTTTGCTGTGCCTTGGGGACCCTAGATGCCTGCACAGGGCTGGGGACACAGCAAGGCGGTGCCTTTCCCCTCCTGGGGCCCTTATGCCAGGTAGGGGACAAAGGAGGGGAGGGGGTGGGCCCCTCAGAGGCTCCTGTGACGCCAGAACTTCCTAGAACAGACCCTATCATCTGCCCTCCTCCCCGTGGCAGAGTGACGGAGGTGGAGCGGGGGGAATGCAGCCCCAGGCCTCCAGAGTGCCCACCCCTGCAAAATATCCCCTCCCGACGGAGAGGATGGGTGGGGGGAGCGAGGAAGGGAAAATAATTACTTCTCAGCCTCTAACCTTTCCAGCAAGTGACTCAGTAATAAATAACCCCACGTCCCTCCAGTGCGATCCGTCAGCGGGAGCCCTAATTACTTTAGACTCACTTTGAAACCGCTTCCAGTCCCACTTTCAAATAAATAAAAAATTAACATGGGACTGGAGCAGAGGCCCAGCTGCTGGGGTCCCAGCCGCCTCGCCGAGGTGTGCCCGCGCCGGGCTGGAGGCTGGTGGTAGGAGGCGAAGCCAGCTGCCCATCAGTCCTCTGACCCGGGCTCAGGACCCACCTGTCACGTCTAGGGTCCCGACCGGGTGGCCGCCACCCTGCAGGCCAAGGCCCGGGCCCTCCTCTGGTCCTAGGGTGTCGTGGGCTCGGGCCCAGACCCCAGGCCCAGCCTCCCCATCCTGGCCTAGGTTGTGTCCTTCATAAATAAGCCTGGGGGTTGGCAAGGTGACCCCTAAACGCCCTTGAGGCTCTGGCATTGAGCCCCTGCCCGCGAGGGGCCCTGGCTTTATTTGCTGGCCCGGGGACCCCACTGTCTGCGTCTGGGCTGAGCCCCCCATGGCACAAGAATCTCTCCCCTCGCAGTCCCCGAGCCCCCGTGGGCAGGCAGGGCCTTCTCAGACAGTAACCAGATGGTGGGCGGAGAGGCAGACACCAGCCCCAGCCCCACTCTGCTCAGCGCACGTCACGGTCCCCCAGCGTCCTGCAGGTCCCAGTGGATGGGGGGAGGGGTTGCCGCCCCCCCGCCCCCAGCCGCAGTCCCTGGTCCCCCGATGCTGCAAGCCCACTGCCTGGGTGGGGACAGGGCTCGCCTCCTCCTGGGTGCTGGGAAGTGAGGAGCCCCGGGGGCCCGCAAGCCGAGGCCGGGCCGGTGTGGAGGCAGCTGGGGCGCGTGGGGCCCCCGCGGCCCCCGCGGCCAGACCTCCGTGGGAGAATTAATTACACACATCTCACTCTGCCGCCACCAAGAGGTTTCTGTTGACCTCACCAGGCTGATTAATATTTAATTAGCCTTCAGGAGGAGGGACGGGCACTCATTAACCTGCCGCGTCGATCTGTCATCACCAGGCTGGGTCGCAGACGGACAGGTTCCAGTGAAGGGAGAGCGACGGCCGGGGTGCCCGGCTCCCGGCACCCACCCCCACCCTCCTCCAAGACTGGCCCTGAGCAGCCCTTGGCCCTGAGGCCTGAGGGCTGGGCTCTTGGCCCGAGCTGGGCGGGTGGCGGCGGCGGAGGCCGAGGGTGTCCTTTGCCGGCCCGGCATCCTCGGCTCACTACTCCCAGACCTGCTTCCCACTCGGGGTCCCAGCTGCTGCGACTTGTGCGGGAACGAGTGTGGGACCCCAGGATTTTGGGGGGCGGGCACCAGGCCAGGAGGGACCCTCCTACGATAGGAGGTACCCACAGGCCAGGACGACCATCCCTGGCGGCCGCCTCTCAGCACCTGCTCAGCGTCACCCTCGGGGCCTTTTACAAGAAGCCAGAAAGGGAACTTTGGGTGAATTCTCCTGGTCTTTCAACTCCAGGACAACGGATGTCATGTTCCAAAACTCTCGGCGAGCCTGGCAGGCCATGTGCGGAGTGCGTGACCCACGCCAGCACCTGCGGCCCCAGCGCACAGTAGCGTGTCCTCGGCACGCACACAGTAGGTTCCCAGCACATGCTGCAGGGATGGACGCAGAGAGGGACAGACAGGGACTCGGGAGGGAGGGCGGTGAGGCTGGAGGCCACCGCTGCCGCAGGGCCCCCAGCCGGGCCCCGCCCGCCTCCGCTGCCAAGTCCTGGCCACGCCTCAGCCTCGAGCTCCCTCCCAGGAAGCCCCTGGGCCTTGACACCTGCTGCGTCTGCACGGAAAAGCGGGCGGACACGGGACCTTGGCTCTCACCGTGTTCTGGGGAGGCCAGCAGGACCCATAGGGGTGGACGGAGAGCACTGAGCGCCCTGGAGGGGGGCCCCGGGAGAACAGGCCCAAATGGGCGGGCAATCAGGGCAGCGCGGGGACACCTAGGGTGGGCTGGATGAGGCTGTCCGGGGCCCCTCCCTGCCAGCCAGCCCCCTAAGCCCAGAGCCAGGCCCATGGGCGACTCTGCCAGGACCTCTCTCCCCCATGTTGGCAGGCAGTGATGAAATTTTTAAATAAGGAAAAAATAATTAAAACTCTCCTGAGTTTTATTAACTAGCTAGGTAATTACAAACTGGCTTAATTAAAACCTACCCCTCAGAAAGCACCAGTGGGCGGCCCGGCAGGGAAGACAGGAGGGAGGCGGCTTCTCTGCCCGGACACTCGGTTTCCCCAGGCGTAAAGCAGGGACGACACTAACCCTGGGCCCAGACAGGCTCAGTGGATGCAGTGTGTTCATGTGCTCAGAGAGGCCAAGGCCCCGCCCAGGATGCACAGCAGTAACAGGCAGGGCTGAACTTGACCCTGGGGCGACAGGGGCTTCCCTTCCAGGCCTGACCCTCACAGGGGTAGGTGCAGAGGGTCCCGGGGACCCTGCACGAGAATGCTGCAAGCACCAGGATCCGGTCAGCACAGGGGCCTTGGGGCCACAGAACTTTCCCACCCAGGCCCGTCTTTCCTCTGGAGAAGGTGACAATGGAGCCGAGCCTTACAGGATGACCTGGGCTTCCTAGCTGAAGAACAGTCCTGGAGAGGCACACCTGGGAAGGCACACCTGGGGAGAGCACACCTGCGGAGCACACACCTGGGGAGGGCACACCTGGGGAGGGCACACCTGGGGAGGGCACACCTGGGAAGGCACACCTGGGGAGGGCACACCTGCAGAGCACACACCTGGGGAGGGCACACCTGGGAAGGCACACCTGGGGAGGGCACACCTGGGAGGGCACACCTGGGGGAGGGCACACCTGGGAGGGCGCACCTGGGGGAGGGCGCACCTGGTGGAGGGCGCACCTGGTGGAGGGTGCACCTGGGGAGGGCGCACCTGGGGAGGGCGCACCTGGGGAGGGCACACCTGGGGAGGGCGCACCTGGGGGAGGGCACACCTGGGGAGGGCCAGGTGTGGAAGGCCTGGAGGTTCAGGGCCAGGAGGAGGCAGAGGGGCCAGGTGAGGCTCGGATGCTGGGCTTGGGGTCTGGGGCTCGGCCAGGGGCAGGGAGGGGAGTGGGGCTGCCTGCCGCTCTCTGACTGGGCAGCCGGAAGGACGGGCTGCAGGGAGGGCGGCAGGGCTGGGTGAGGGTGGGCGGGGGCTTGTCGGTCATGGGGCAGAGCTTCCAGACCCTCTGCCATCCCAGCTCCAGGTCACGCCCTCCCTCAAGGCTGGGACCTGTGGGACCTGGAGCGGGGAGAAGGGACCAGGACCCCAGAGGCGCCTGGAGCCCTGGGGGGGACACACAGCCAGGGAGGCGCGGTGCCGATGGAGCCGTCTGGGGAGGAGCTGAGGGGCCGGGACACAGGGATGGCGACACTGGGAGAGGCCCACCCAGGCCTGGGCCGGAGGCGACCCCTGCAGCAACACAGCCATCACCTCTGCCTGTGAGCCGCAGGGGGTCCCGGGCTCCTGGTGGCCCCGGCCAGGGACGGCAGGCCCGCTCACTCCGTCAGCCCTGCAGCCATTGACCCCTGCCCGGCCTGGGAGCCCGGTACCTGGTCCCCCAGGCCCATCTGCCCATCAAAAGGGGGACCTAGGGAGCTTGTGGGGTCCCCAGGCCTGGTTCTACTCGTGGTGTGACCACGGGCTGGCTACGGGCCCTGGGCTAGTCACTGGGCCCCAGCCTCTGTTTCCTCATCTGGCAAGCGGGGTGGGAACCCCACCTCCCAGGCTGCTGTGAGGGCACTAAGCCTTCAGCGCGCGGTGGGCACCTCACCCGGGGCCTGCCTGCCGCCCAGCCCAGCCCGTCAAGCCCGGGAGCCCTGGGACCCGGCTCAGCCCCCGGCGCCCCTCCCACGCCCGTTCCGGCTGCTACGGCGCGGCTCATAAACCCCTGAGCTTTGATCCATCCTCATTCTGTCCCGGCCGGAAGAAACGGGGCTCCTCCCGGCCCGGCCCCCCACCGGAGAGCCTCCGCACCCCACTGCCTCCATTAACCCCTGCGCTCGGGCGGAAGCGACGGCTTCAGCCCCCGCCGTTCCCACGGGGCGCCGGCCCGGGGAGGCCCCGCAGCGGACGGCCCCGCCGCGGGCATCCCCAGGAGCCTAAGGCCTTGGGTGACGCCAGACGACCCACCCGCAGTTCCCCCTGAGAGATGGACACTGACGGCCTTGGCCCAGACTCCCAGGCTGTCCCCTTGCCCAGAGCCAGGGGTGGCCTGTCACCCCCCAGCAGGGGCCGTTTCTCTGCCACCTTTGGGCTTCTCCCGCTGCCGGGGAGGTTTGGGTGGGGGCAGGGAGAGACCCCAGAGTCCATTTCCCACTCAGCACTGTCCTCCCCACCCCCTGGGGCCCCTAATGTCCCCTCCCAGCCGCTGGGTTGGTGGCACCCCAAGCTGGCAGCGAGCAGAACCCCCTAGGGCCCTGCTGCCCCCGTGGTGGCGGGGAGGGGGCTCACCCACCCGGACCCCCTGCAGAGCCCGTGCTGGCATCCGCCCGGCTGGCCCCGGCGAGGCTTGGATCTGCGAGTGGCAGCCCCCCTTCCCCCAGCACGGCTCTCACACTGGTCACAGAGGTACTTGTCACTGTGCCTCCAAGCGGACAGGCCTCCCGCTTTGGGGACAGAGCTGCAGGGTCACCGTCTGTTATGTTTGGGGGCCTCTGCTGCCCATGGAGACCCGAGACCCAGCGGCTAATTCCCACCCACAGGCAATGGGCTCCCCGGCCTGGCCCCCCCAGAGCAGGGGTCACGGGCCAAGGTCAGGGATTCCTCCGGGCCCCACCCTGTGCACTCCGGGGCGGGCGCTCAGCATGTGTTCACGGGGCCTTCGGTTCCCGGCGCCGCAGTGAGCAAGCAGACGGCACCCGTCCCGGCGTGCCGCACGCAAATGAGAGACCACCAGGCCCGGTGTCTGGGGTTCGAACGGACGCGAAGCTCACAGGGAGCCCGGGAGGGGCTCAGGCTCGGAGCTGGGGCCGGAGTCCAGGCGGGGGCTGGCCGGGGAAAGCACCAGAGGCGGGAAAGTGGGGGTGAGGAGGAGGCTGGGGGTGAGGGAGGCCCGGAGACCCTCAGCTCAGGGTCACACAGCCCGGGGGGCCCAGCCCCGCTCTCTGCCAAGCAGGCTCCAGATGGAGCCGGGTCAGGCTTAGCTTCCGTGCTGTGTGACTGTGGGCAAGGCTCTGCCCTCTCTGGGTTCCTGCCCCACCCAGCGCCCTTGGGCCCCTGCGCTGCGATCTCCATGGAAACTGCACCGGCCCACCTTCTCCCCGCGGTGCCCGCAGCAGGGTGCGCGGCTGGAGGAGGCCCCCCGCCTGCCTCCAGATCAGGCCCGCCGCACCCTCCGCTCCCCCCACGTCGCTCCGTCTGCAATCGACACATTTCCTTCCTCCAGATGATGCATGTTTTCCCCGTCGGGTTTACAAATAACTTCAAATTTTACTGTTTTCTTTCCCTAATGAATTCTCTGAAACGTGTTACAAGCTCCCCAGTAATGAAAGCGGCGCGCCGGGCGCAGCGCGGCCCGGTTTTCCACCAGCTCCCGCCGAGGCGCGGCTGAATGAGCCTCCCCGCACACAGCACACCGCCTGCTCGCCGCAATTGGTGGGAATCCATTATATTGACAATATCCATTTGTGTAATTCCTGCATTAGGATTTTGTGCTAAACTGTGTTTGAAAGGCACTGCTGACCCTGGTTACCTCTTTAATTGTGCTTAAAAATCCAGACTAATTCAGAGGCGAAGTTGACCGCGCTCAGACCGCGCCTTGCTGGGCGCAGGCAGTCGATGGCTCCGGCCTCTGGAGCTGCGGTTCCACGGGGACCCCCCAGGGCGCTGACTCCCGCGTCCCCGCAGGCCTCCCTCGGCGCTGCCAGACAACCTCCAGAGCCGAGATG
This sequence comes from Catagonus wagneri, assembly GCA_004024745.2. Classification (NCBI taxonomy): domain Eukaryota; kingdom Metazoa; phylum Chordata; class Mammalia; order Artiodactyla; family Tayassuidae; genus Catagonus; species Catagonus wagneri. The sequence goes on from PVHT021183581.1 coordinate 208,041, forward strand.
GGGAGGCCGGGGGCCTGGGCGCAGCAAGCAGTGATGGCGGCTCCCGGGCGTGGAGCTGGGCTCACGTGTGAGGCGCCCCAGGGCCCCGCAGGATGCACGCGTCTCCCGCTGCAGAGGGGAGAGGGCTGAGGCGGAGACGGTCACCCAGGGCCCTCCTCCAGGCGGGCGGGTCCGGGGGAGCCTTGCCCACTGGCCGAGGAGGCTGGCGGGCTTTGCGCGGCCCCAGCTCCACCTGCTGAGCTTGGACCTGAGGGGCTCGGGGGGCCCCTGGTTCCCGCTCCCCCCACCGAGCTACGGGTGCGGAAACAGACCGAGCGGCTGGGGGCTGCCCCCGGGCCCCGGGAGAGGTGCTGGCCCCACCTGAGGCCGGCCCGGCTGCGGGCCGTATGGTGACAAACCTCTCCGGTCCTGCCAGCCAGCAGATCCTGGGCCGTCCTCCCGCAGAAGGAGCCGTTGTGGACGGAACCAACCTGGCATCCGGCCAAGCCACGTCCAGGCCTTGGCGCCCCCCCGATCTGCGTGGACAGCCCTGCCCTCTTGAGCCTCGGTTTCTGCAGCTGGACAAGCGGTCCTGACACTGAGCTGGCAGGGACTTTGTGTGGCTTGGAGATAAGGCCTGGTGGCCCGTGCGGGCTGCAGTGAGCACACGGCGGGGGCTGAGCACAGGCTGGCTGAACAGGTGAGGCCATGGCTATTACGGGGAGGTCATGGCCTTTAAGGGGAGCTCACGGCTGAACAGGTGAGGCCATGGCTATTACGGGGAGGTCATGGCCTTTAAGGGGAGCTCACGGCTGAACAGCTGAGGACATGGCTATTACGGAGAGGTCATGGCCTTTAAGGGGAGCTCACGGCTGAACAGGTGAGGCCATGGCTATTACGGGGAGGTCATGACCTTTAAGGGGAGCTCACGGCTGAACAGGTGAGACCATGGCTATTACGGGGAGGTCATGGCCTTTAAGGGGAGCTCACGGCTATACAGGTGAGGTCATGGCCCTTGGGGAGGGGCTGTTGCCCAGGGCTCCTTGCCCGCAGGTCTCGGGGTGGCCGGGCAGCAAGTTGCTTGCACCCGTTTCACACCATGAGGTGTCCACCCTTCCAGCAGGTCACTTAACCGGGGGCAGACCAGCATTTCTGGGGGGCCCTGGGGTGCAGAGGTAGGCGAAAGCACCCCCAGAGCGGCGCCCTGGGCCTCGGGCGTATCTGAACGGGACGGGACAAGGGGGACGGGGGGCACCTGCTGGCCACCTCCAGCCAGGCCGAGACCCGAGGCTGGGTCGGGCTCCCAGCTCTGGAGCCCAGCACGGCCGCCGGGGAGGCCCCACGCTCCGCCCTCCTGCGTCCATCAGGCCTGAACGGCCCAGAGCGAAATCAGCTCGAGGCCGGAGGATGGAAGCTCCACCAGCGAGCTCGGTGGAGGAAAACCTGCACCCCGAATCCAGCACACACACAACAGGGGTGACCCGCAGAACCCGGCCACGGAGGCCCCCGCGTGGGGCAGTGAGGTGATGGGGAACCTTGGCCCAGCCGTGCGTTGGGGAGGGCGCCGGGAGGGGCCTGGGGGTGGGGGAGGCAGCAGAGACGTGGTCCGGCTGAGCCCGTCCCCAAGCTGGCCCCGCCTGGGGGCGCCCACATCACCCCGTCACCGGGCAGGCTGCCTGGGAGAGGGGTGACAGCGTCCAGGCTCTCTTCTTGGCCAGTGAGGCAGCGCTCGGGGCAGGGGGCCGCTGTCCTGGCAAAGGGGCCCCAGGCCTCCCGCCACACAGGCTGCTTGGCGGGCGCCCCCACCCACGCGCGGGCGGGACCTGGCAGCTCTCCCAAGAGGCAGGGCACCCGCCAAAGTGCACGGTCAAGGGCTTTTAGTCTGTTCACAGGACCGCCACCACACGCAACTGTAAAGCACCTCCATGGCCCCCAAATCAGCGCTTCTTTCTATAAACATATTACTATGTATTTTATTTTTTTGCACACACATTTGCAAAACCCGCTGGTGTTGGTTCCTGCAAGGGGCTTAAAAAAATCCCAGTTCCCGCACAGTATGTACAGTTAATCTTCGACAAAGGAGGCGAGAATACACAACGGGGAAATGACAGTCTCTTCAGCAAGTGGTGCTGGGAAAACTGGACAGACACACGGAAATCAATGAAGGCAGAGTCATGCCATGCACAAAAATAAACTCAAAACGGCTCAAAGATTTAAATTTAAGACAAGACGCTATAAAACTCCCAGAAGAGAACATAAGCAAACTTTTCTTTGATATAAATCCTATTTTCTTAGGTCAGTCTCCCAGGACAATAGAAATAAAAGCAAAAAATGAACAAACGGGACCAAATCAAACTTATACACTTTTGCACAATAAAGGAAACTGTAAACAAAATGAAAAAAAAAAAAACCCTGCAACCTGGGAGGAAACATTTGCAAATGATGGGACAAACAAGGTCTTAATTTTCAAGATATACAAACAGTTCATACAATTCAATAAAAACCAACAACCCGATTGAAAAATGGGCCGAGGACCCAATCTGACATTTCTCCGAAGAAGACAGGCAGCCGGCCAACAGGCACGGGAAAAGCTGCTCCGTGTTGCAGACAATGGGAGACCCACGAATCAAAACGGCCACGAGGCACCACCTCACACCAGTCAGAGGGGCCACCGTCAGTCTACGAACAGCAAGCGCTGGAGGGGGTGCGGAGAAAGGGGCCCCCCCACTGCTGGTGTGACGCCAGTTGATGCAACCACTATGGAAAACAAGATGGAGCTTTCTCACTAAAACAGAGTTACCATACGACCCAGCAGTCCTACTCCTGAGCACATATGCAGACAAAACTGCAGTCCAGAAAGATCTCTGCACCCGTATGTTCTCAGCAGCGCTATTCACAGTAGCCAAGACATGGACACAACCTCAGTGCCCACCACCAGATGACTGCATAAAGAAGATACAGTAGAGACACAGTGGAGTACTACTCAGCCGTAAAAAAGAACAAAATAATGCCACCTGCAGTGACATGGATGGACCTAGAGATTCTCATACTAAGCGAAGCAAGTCAGAAAGAGAAAGACAAATACCACGTGATACCCCTTTAAGTGGAACATAAAATACAGCACAAATCAGCCTGGGAAACAAACATAGACTCAGAGAGCTAGAGAACAGATTAGCCAGGAGCAGGGGTGGGGACCGTGCGTGGAGGAAGGACTGGGAGTTGGGGGTTGGCAGAGGCAGGCCGTCGTCTGCACGACAGGCAAACAGCGAGGGCCTACCGTGCAGCGCGGGGACCACCCCGGCATCCTGCGATCAACCCGCACAGGAAAGGACCTGAAGGGGAATGAACACAACAGAACCGAGCCGTCTGGCCGTGTGGGGGAAATTAACCCAACACTGGCAGTCAAGGATGCATCTACAAAATACAACAGAAAGTCCACGTGCCGGCTGAGAGGGATGGAGGGAAGGTCACCCGTCCATCCAGTGCTGCAGACACGGACCCCAGCCTCGAGCGGCTCCGCACAGCGTCTTGGGTCAGGAACGGCGAGCAGCTGGGCCGGGCAGGTCTGGCTCAGGGTCTCTCACGAGGGGCTGTCACCTGAAAGCTGCCCCGGGGCCAGAGGCTCCGCGTCCCAGTCCCAGGTGGCACCTGCCGTGGCTGAGGCTCCCGGGCGGCTGGGCCCCCTGACCACCCGGCACCTGTCTCCGCCAGAGCAGGCGGCCCGGAGCGCAGCGGGGAGCCTCTTGCCACCAGGACCCACACGCCGGCCCTCCTGCCACGTTCTCCCCTTTAGAAGCAGGTCACCCTTGAGTCCAGCCCAGATGCGAGGGGAAGCAGCCTGGCTGCCACCTTTCCATGGATGCGTTTTCAAGCCACAGTGGGGGACAGCTTTGGGGAAGATTGTGACGCCGCCATGGCAACCGGCGAGCTCCAGACCCAAGCTCAGCGGCCGGAGCAGGAGGGACCAAGTCGGGGAGGCCCGGGGACAGGCCTGGCTGCGGCTGGGCTCAGCCGGGATCCGAGGGGACCCACCTCCGGCCACACTCGTCCGGAGCAGAAAGCCGCTAAGCCAGCACGCGTCAACCGGAGCTAAACCTGTGCATCGTCACGCGTGCACCGCCCTTCACAGTCTGCAGAGCCTTCTCTAGGGCAGTGGCGGGGTCCGCACGCCAAGTCAGGCTTTGGGCTGGGCTGTCCCCTGACACGGACGACGGCTGAGCAAACGGGTCCGGACACGCTGCAGGCCCCGCCCACCGCCGCGCAGCCCAGACCCCAGGACACACCAGTGTCCCCGCAGCTCGAGCTGAGAGAAGACGAATCCCACCCCGCGGCCCCGCGAGGGCCCTCTCGGGCACAGGCGCTGAGCGGGCGTCCCGCCGCCTCCGGGCTGCAGGTCGAGGCAGAGGGAGGGGAGGGCTGCGCCCAGCCGGCCGGCCCCCAGGCTCTGCACACGCCGGATGGAGAGCAGGCCCCAGACGGAGGGAGGGCTCCCAGGGGAACCCCAAGGGGCCCCCGCCCCCAGTGCCCCCTCACGTCCACGGCCGAGTTTGCAGGCGGGACTCCGACAGCCAGCGTTCGTTGGACGCAAGGCTCTGGCCTCCTGCCTACTCCCGGCCGCGGCCACGGGCCGGGGCCTCGCCTTCCCAGGGCGGGGAGGCCTCTGCCAGGCAGTGCCCCACCAGCCGAGTTATTTACTTTCCTTAATAACCTTTTATGAGGGCCTCGCGTGGCCTTTGGAGAGCGCAGGAGCCGGCTGCGTGCGAGGTCATCCTTCGGATGCGATCTTATTAACTAACGTCGGGCCCGAGGCAGGTGAAGCAGCAGCCCCCTCCCCAACCCCGGGCGCCCGACCGGCCCTCCTGCTGCAGGTGCGCGGGGGCTGCGCCCCGTGTAATTAAATCCTCCTCCACTCGGCTGACGGGCGGGGGCCGCGGGCAGGAGACCCACACCGCCGCCTGCCTCCTCCTATCCCCACGCTCGGCCCACCTGCCTCTGAACAGCGGGCCTGGATTCTCAAATTAATCAATTTTCCATGTAATCAATCAAAATCCATCCATTCCATTTAATTCTACAATTAATCAATTGTACTGAAGTATAATTCACACACGATAGAAGGCTCCCATTTTCAGCAGATGGTCGGACGGCTCTGACAACCCACACGCAGGAAACGCTGCCCCGGTCAGGGCTGCCACCCCACACGGCTCGGCGGCCCCACGCGGACCACGAAGCACGGAGAAGCGGCTGGTCCCGGCCCAAGGGGCCCTGTGCGTGTGAAACACAGCGCGTTTCCGGGACCCAGACTGGGACACAGCCACAAACCACCACAGTCGTGGCTTCGCTGTGACGACCTGATAAACGGGGACCTCGGGGTGTGAGCTGACACGGCGTGTTACTGCAGCCCTTGTCACCTGCCTCCTTGCTTTCTGGACGGCCCACGAGAAAGGCTGAAATGACACCTGGTAACAAGCAGAGTGCCCGCGCGCCCAGCCCTGACCCAGGCGCCATGCCCCTCGGAGGCCCTGCTCGTCTGTGAAACAGGACGAGGGTGTCACCAGCTGGGCTTGCCGTGGGGGCTGAACGACCCCAGACCCCCGGCCCTGGGCTTGGGCGCCACGCACACAGGGCACGCCGGCTGGGTCACCACTGTGGCCTTGGCACCGACCCTGCCGTCCAGCTCTCATTCCTGCGTGAGTTCCGCGAGCTGGGAGATGCGGGGAACCCCCTGTTCTCAGACCCCCCAGAGGGCGGAAACTGTTGATGTCACCCACAGGCGAGGCAAACCGCAGACCCCCCCAGCATCACCCAGTCTCCCTGACACAGGCCCCCAGCTCCCCGCCCGCCCACCGCGCCGGGAGCCCAGCCTCGCTGGCACCCTCTCCCCTTTCCGCGGAGCCAGGCCCTAGGCAGGCGCTGGGGTGGGAGACGGGGGCCGCTCTGCGCAAAGCTTCTCTGAAGGACAGCGCCCACCTGGGCCCCGAGGAGGCGGGACCTGAGGCCCCCAGGGAGCTGAGCGCGGGCGGGGCGGCGGAGGACAGCGCAGGCGTCAAGGCCACGCAGAGGCGAGCGGGGAAGGAAAGCCCCCTGGACGGCACCGATGGAGGCGGGAACCAGAGAAACCCCTTCGCGGGCAGCATGGAAAGGATGATTCTAGAAGGAGCCTGGGACGGATGCTGAAGCCGTCGGTGCAACGGCTGCGACAGGCGCCACGGAGTCTCCACCTAACGTCCCACAGCCGGTCGCCAGTGGACGTGCACACGGCCTGCGCCTCCCGGTACACGGCGCAGGAAGGCCGGCAGGACCGGGTCCCTGCGGCAGCTCAGGTAACACGGACGAAAGCCGGAGCGGCCCGAGGGGACGGGCTCCGCCAGTCTCCCGCCTGGGCTCCTGGAAAGCGCCCGCTTCCTGAAAGACAAAGAAAGGCCCAGGGCCCCAGGCGGCAGGCCACCCGCCTAGAGGACTCCACGAGCGTGGACGGGGTCGGGGGACAGTGGAGACGCTGGGGACACGGGGTAACCGGCCAGGCTTGACTGTGGCCGGTGGACCAGCCACGCATGACTCCACGTGTGGGCTGTGGACCTGCAGCACCAGTGCCGCCCGGGAGCTGGTCACGCGGGCAGGGGTTCGGGCCCCGCCCCAGGCTACAGCCGCCCAACCTGGGTCCTTTTCTGCATAGCCGTAATTTTTTTCTCCTCGGCTTCCTCGGTCTGTAACCAACTGCCCGTGCTTGAAGGGTACACGTCGTGACTAACGAACACACCAGTGACACCTCCCACCAGGCAGTGAAAGAGCCCATCCCTCCCCCCAGAGCCTCCTCCCGCCCCCTTGAACCAGCACTCCTGCCTACACTCTTCCGGAGCCTGGGCGACCACGGGCTAGGCTGTCACCGCAGACCCCTTATATTTCCTGTACATACGTGCATTCTGCACACACGTGCACAGACGTGCCGGTCTATGCTGCTGGGTGTGCCTTGTCCGGTCTGGTTCACTTCTCTCAAATAATAACTCGGGTCGTCCCCCGTGACGGCAAGTGCCAACCGCTCAGTCCCTTTCGGGCCGGAGGGTCTCCACGGAAAGGACACAGCACCGGGCCGCTCCCTGCGGACGGCCGCTCAGCTCAGGGCTGACACGTGGTTTTCCTGAACGTCCGTGCGGGGACGCAGGCTTTTCTCTCTCCTGGGTCAGCGCCTGGGAGTGGACCGGCCGGGCTGGAACACAGGCTCACATTAGGCCTTTGAGGAACCGCCAAGCCGCCTCCCAAACCCGCCGCCCCCCACCCCCGCCCGCAGCAGAAGCTCCGTTTCTCCCACATCCTCACCAAGAGCGGCGCGGTCTGTTTTGTGACCTGCCAGCCACCTTCAGGAGAGGCAGGGGTCTCATCGCAGGGGCTGCACTTCGCCAGGGACCAGGGCTGTGGGCATCTTTCCACAGGCTTGTGTGCCATCCACCCGTCTTCTCGGGAGAAATGTCTCTTGAAATATTTTATCCATTTGCGGATGTTTTTAATGTTCTCTTGTTGAGCTCAAGGGGTCTCTGTATTTTCTGACGCACGTCTTCTATCCGGAGGACGGTCTGCACGTCTCTTCTCGCCTACGGCTTCTCACTTCGTCCTCTTCGTGTGGTGCCTTTGACGAAGTCTGGTGCGTTTTGGCGTCCGAGCTAAGAAGCCCCTGCCCGCCTCGAGGCCCAGAGATTTTCACCCCGTGTTCTTGGCCACAGGATCCAGTTTCAGGGTTTCCTTCGAGGGCGACGATCCATTTTGAGTTTGTCTGTGGTGTGAGCTGCAGAGTCCAGCTCGCTGCTGTGCGCTGCGCGGGCGGCGACCCCAGCACCGTGGGCGAAAGACCCTTTCTCCGGCAGACGGCCTCTGCACCTGTGCCGCTCCCACGCGAGCGGGTGTCCATTTCTGGCCTCCGTCCGGTCCCGCTGAGGTGTCTGTCTCCTGACCGCGATCACTGCAGTATCAGAGTCGGGGGCACCTGGTCCTCTCTTTTGAAGCTACTAGGACTCTTCGGACCCGGGGCTTCCCCACCCGGACAGAGAGCCCGCTGGGGCTTTGCTTCCGATTTCCCCAGACCCCCGCCAGGGCGCTCGCACGTGGCCACCGGCCCGGGTCGGGGGGGAGTGGTGAGGCGGGAGGCGCGGGACCCGGGGGTGCGGACCCGGCTCAGTGCCCACCTTGTCGGGCAGCCTGTCCCCCTCTTTCTCTGAGCCTCCTCGCTTGTGACCCGGGATGGTGGTGCCACAGGCCCAGAACTGCTGGGATTGAGGGTGAGGACGGCGTGGGGAGCCCGGCCTGGCGGGGTGGGACTTCCCGGCCCGGCTCCCTGAGCCGCCCCGTCCGCAGGCACCAGGCCAACGCCAAGCCCCCTGCAGCCACAGCTCGTCTAGCGAAGATGATGCTTGTAAAAGGAAGGCGACTTCTTTAGGCAGCTGGCCCGTTTCCCCAGAGCCCAGTATCCCAAAGTTCACCTGCACCCTTTTATGAAGATAAAACCCAACAGGACACTTTTTCCGGGCGACTGGGGTGAACACGACACAGTGATGAGAGAGGGGACCTGGAAACACGCTCACAGCAGCCTCTGCACTGACTTGCTCTGCCCTCTGCCACACTCTGCTTCCGGGGCACCTGCGGCCTCAGGGTGCCCGCGGCCAGGAAGCCACCCAGCCCGGGGCTCCTCCTGCAAGGCCCAGCCAGGCAGGGAGCTCACACCCCCCTTCCAGGGAGGAAGCTGAGCCCCGAGGCTCCCATCACAGTTGCCACTGGCTCCCCGCCTCTCAGAGCCCCTCCTGTCCCTGGAGCCGGGCAGCTCATCCCGCTGCAGCGAAGGCCCAGAGAGGCACAGCCGTCTCCCAAGGGCTGCTCAGACTGCACGGGTCAGGCCCACAGGCCGCCTGGCCCCAGCTGCCCCGTGGCCGCCTCGAGCCCCCGCTCACCTGCCGTCCTGCTCCGCCTGCAGCTTCTCACCCTCGGAAGAGCCACCCCAGCTATTTACCATGGACTCATTTAAGGTGGTTAATTTTTAATAATGTTGGAATTTCCATGTGAATAATTCAGGTAAATTATTTATCAAAGCACAGCATAAAGGGATCAGGGCACGGAGCAGTCGACAGTGTTACCTGCGCCGTGGGCGGGGGCATCGCGCCAACCCTCACCTGGCCTCGGGGTCCGCGAGGGCCACCTCCAGGTGGGAGAGGCGGCCTTGGCCCTTCAAACCCGCTCCTCCTTCTGTGGCCCCCAGTGACTGCCCAGCCACCTGCTCCCCCAGCCCGGTGGCCCCCAGCTTCCCTCTCGAGCCCCCCAAGTCCACCTTCACCGGCTACCTTGGTGCCCCTGCACCCCCAAATCTGTCCCCAGCAGCCGGAGGGGACTTCTTGTGCACAAATCTGTGTCTCCCCAAAGCGAGCGCCGTGACAGTGACCCCCGGGGCTCTCAGAACGAGGACGCAGGGGCCCCGCGAGGCCTCAGGTCCCTGGATCCCACCGACCTCGCCGGCCTCTGCGCCTCAGCCCGCATGACGCCCGCCACTCGGGAGGGCCGAGCCCCGGGGACACCAGCCGCCGTGGCATCTTCTCCACGCCTGCCCTCGTCCGGCAGGGGCTCCCTGAACTGCGCGGGTGACCCCGATGGAGAGACCCTGCGGAGCTCCGAGGTGGGGGAGCCGCGCCCTTTCTCTGGAAACCGCCCCCGGCCCCCCGAGAAGGCCCCGGGGGTCAAACTGGAGACAGTTCACGGCAGCCGGAGTCTCCCTCCTGGACCCTCACTTGTCAGTAAGAGGCCGAGGAGGATACGGGCCCCGCCGTGTTTCCCGTTACTACTCAAGTGGGCTGAACTTTTTAATCCCATGATAAAGCGACAATCTCCACTTTCCCAGGCAATTCGCTTCCCCGGTGACCGGGGTCGCGCCGTGCTTCGTGGGGATCAGCGCACTGCGGTTAAGTCAAACGCGGGCGACAACCCTGAGCAGGGAGCTACCTTGAAAGGGGCCAGGCTGCGAGTTCCCGCTGGCCCCGCCCGTGGGGTTGGGGTGGGGAGGTGCAGGGCTCGGGGACGGGTGGGGAGGCACCCCGGGGACCGGCCGGCAGCGCCCCAGGGACCAGGGTCCTCGGGCTCCCCCAGCTCCGTCCCCGAGGCCGCGCAAATCCTGAGCGCCTGGGTCGTCCTCGCCCTGCACACGCCACGGCCGCAGGGGTCCAAACGCAGTCCCACCCGGCCCGTCTGGCGCTAAGACCGCACTCCTTCCTCGCCCACGGGGGTCCGACAGAGCCCGCAGACGGGTCACCACGTCACCCAGGGGACAAGCCTGTCACTCCCGCGGGTCTTCTGTTGCGACAGACACACGACGACACTCATCCCCCAAGAGCTGCCGCGCGCGCAAGCAGGGGCGTCGGCGCACTCACGTTACGGTGCAGCCGGGACCACCGTCATCTCCAGAACGTTCCACCTTCCCGAGCTGAGGCTCCGTCCCACGAAACACTAACCGCACCGTCGTTCCTCTTACTGTCCCTTCTCCGTTAAGCGATGACGTCCAGGTTCTAGTTCACACGCCACACGCCACGGGCGTTACGCGGTGGGACACAGTCCCCAGCCTGGAAACCTGAGTGACGAGCGCGAGGCCCCGAGAAAGGCAGGGAGGGGGCCTTAGGGCCCCGACCTCCAGGACCCCGGAGTGACAGCTCTGCACTGGAGGGGAGAAGGAGGGGCCGCCCACCTCTGAGGCTGGGGACGGGGGACCCGTCAGGACCACCCGAGGTCACCGGGAGGAAGCCGGGGTGTCGCCAGGGAGGTGGCGGGCCCAGGCAGCGGCACGGGGGACCTGCCTGCGGAGTCAGGACAGCCGGCAGCGCTGCGTCTGCACCCGGCACCCCTCACCCAGGAGCGCTGCAGCACGGAGCGGGCCTCTGCCTTCTCCCGGCACCAGGTGGCACAGCCGCCCCCAAGGCTGCCGCCTCCACCGCGTGACCACACACCACCGCGGGCCAGGCCCCAGAGACGGGCCGCGCGATGGCGCCTGTCCCGGGGACACAGGAGGGGTGGTGGAGAGAAGCTCGGGGGGTGGGGCAGGGGTGGGGGAGACGTGCAGGCTGGCGGGATGGGGACGCGGGGACGCGGGGACCCGGGTGGACCGTCGCCCGTCCCCTGCAGAGGCGGGAGGCCGCACCATCCTCAGGAAGGAGACTGAGGTGACTCCGAGATGATCGCTTGCTGCCCAGCCGTGCTCCTCCTGCCTGGAGGGTCGGGAGGGAGCTGGGCCTAAACTCGGGGCGACCCTCCACCGAGAGAAAACCCGCGGCTCGTGCTGGACCCGCACTCCCTGCCGGAGGGACGCCGGCAAGCCTGGCTCTGGCCTCGGGGTCTGCTCCCCCGCCGGCCCCCACCCAGAGCTGGGGGTCCCTCCCGGCTCCGACCGCTCCCGCGGCCCGGGGTGGCTGGGGTCCCTGCATCCCGAGGTGTCCCGGCTGCGCCCAGCACGGCCACTGGGCAGGACGAGGGGCTCCGGGGCAGAGGAGGGCCCCTACGGACCGAGGCGGGCTGTCCGCACAGCCTATGGGCAGGCGGGGGGCACCTGCCACTGCCAAACAAAATAATTAAAAGAGGATTTGGGGGATCAGGCCAGCCTGTCCCTGGAGGGAGGCCAGAGCTTCACGCCTCCCAGGCTGGGCTCACAGGACACTGCAGCGGCTGCGGGCGGGCGGGCTGGGGAGCAGGGGGAGACTGCGCCAAGGCCCGAGCCCCCAGGGGCCTCGGAGACTCAGCCGGTACCCCAGGACGGAGCGAAGGCAGCCGTGGCGCTCAGGGTCCTGCGGGGCCGCACCCTCGGCCCCAACCCCGAGCCTCGCCCCTGCCTCAGCTCTGCTCCCCTCTGCAGGACGGACAGGGGGACGCGTGGCCACGGGCCCCCGGCCTCCGACCCCTCCCTGGAGATCATTGTCCAGGAGAGAACGGGTCACGCCAGCGGGTCGCAGCGTAGCTGGGCCCGGCCGCATCCAGCCAGCACGCCGCCCCTGCACCCTGAGTCGAGAGCAGCGCCATCGCCCCACGGCCCCGCCACGCTCTGGAGGGGATTCCTTCTGGCTCCTGTTACGGGACTTGCCCTTGGGGGGCTTCGAGGCAGAGACCACAGAACACACAGAGGGGCCAGGGGCGCACACGTGTGTTCGGCAGCCAGGCCGCGGGCTGGGTTCACGTGAAAAGCCTGTGCTGGGCACCCACTGTATGCGGGGCACTGCCGCGGGCACTGGGCCCACAGGGCAGATGGGCCGTGTCCCCAGAGCCGGTGGCCAACGGGACGAGCCACAGCAGCGTCAGCCTCCAGCAAGCACGTGGGTCTGAGCAGCAGAAACCCCAGGGAGGCGGCCGGCAGAGGCCCCCGCGCCGCGGCTGAGGCTGCCCGGGGTTAAAGCAACCACCACGCTACCCCGCGCGAACGAATTCCGCGGGTCGGGGATTCGGACAGGGCGCGGGTCGGGGGCTGTCTCTGCCCCACCAGGGTGAGAGCTCGAAGCCTCAAAAGCTGGACTGACTCGAGAGCCGGGGCCGAGCCATCTGGAGGCGTCTTCCCCCAGTTTCTGGGGTCCCTGCCAGCTACCATCCAACCATCCGGCCTGCCGGCCAGGACGCCACATGGCAGGGCTGGGAGGTGGAGACTGAGGCCCAGAGAGGCGGCGTGACCTGCCCAGGGTCACACAGCGAGGCGCGGCCCGACCCGCCTCCACCCAGGTGCTCCCCGCGGGGGCCAGTCCCCTGACGAGATGTGTCCCCGGCAGGGTCGTGGCCCCGGGCAAATTCCCAGTAACCGGGTTATTGACCCCCAGCCTGGCCAGCCGCAGGTCGCCAGGCGGGGACAAGCGGTGTGGGCGTCCCCGGTCCTGGTCTGGCGGAGGGCGAGGGGACGCCATGGCCCCGAGACTTGGTCTCCCGGGTGGAGCCTCGGCGGCCGCGCTGTGACCACTGCAGGACAACCGGGCCGCGGGCGTTGCTCTAAGTAAGAGCTGTCCCACAGGAGACAGGTGCGGGCGACGACCACGCCACAGAGCAGCGTTCGGCCCAGGCCGCTGGCTCCAGCGTCCTAGTGCCCTGTTCTGCCTGGGGGTGGCTGGGGGGTCAGAACGTCTGGGTCCAGGCGCCCCAGCCCCTGGCCGTGGGGAGACGACACACAGGCTGTCCCCACTCGGCCAGGAGTCCCCCTACCCCCGCACCGCCCTCAGCCAGGCACAGGCTCTGAGAGGAAGCGTGTCCCCAGGGGCCTCCGGGAGCATAAACAAGCCTGGGGTTTCCCGTGGGAGCTGAGCCAGCCAGGGCATCAGCCGCCTCCTGGCCCGGGGCCATCCTGGGGCTGGAGCCAGGACGCAGATCCCTCCTCCAGCTCAGCCTGTCTCCCCTCCTGTCCCGAGTGCCAGGATTACCGGGGCGCAGAGCCCCGCTCGGTCCCCATGCGGCTGGGACCAGTCCCGGCACTGTCCCTGCTGGCCAGGACCGCCCCCCACCGGGAGCCCCGGCTCCAGCCCCTTCCTGCCTCTGCGGCAGGACCATCACCTCGGTCCTGGGCCATCACAGGGCCCCGGTCCTGGGCCATCACAGGGCCCCGTGGGAGCAAAGCCCTCCACTGACACAAACCAGCTCGGGGCGGGGCAAGGCCAGAGGCAGACCCCGCCCCTGACCCACCAGGACTGCGCAGACGGCCCGCAGCTCGCACGGTGGGTTCTTATCAAACCTCCCTGTTAACTGCGCAAGTCATGCACAGATACATCTGGAGCCGGTTTTCAAGCAAATCCCAGACACCATCTCATTTCACTCATAAATACTTCAGTGTACAAACGGGGCTTTAAATAATTTGCTGCTGAAATGACGTTGGTCTCTCCTACGATCAACACAGCACCCGCTACCAGAGCAGCACCTGCGTGGATTGTGGCGGGGCTTCCACGCGCCGAGCTCCCCGTGTAGACTGGGGCGGGCGCCTGGCCCCTCCAGCCCCGGGATCGGCAGGAGTTCCCCGGGCCTATCCCAAGGGGCTCCTCGGACGCCGCTCCTGGACGCAGTTCTAAACGCCGCGCTCAGCGCCTCTGTGCTGGAGATGACACGCGCGTTTGGCCCGTTCTCCCCGCAGAGGTTCCCAGACTCCAGACCCCAGCATCAAAGCTCCCGCCCCCAAAGTGCTTTCCAAGAAGACACAAACACGGTTGAAACGCTCATAAATCATGGCGGGGGGCAGGGGGCTCCAGCGCAGCAAGGTCACGCCTGCCCTCAGTCGGGACCGTGCGTGGGAAGGTGGCCGGAGCCTGGGGTCTCTTCCTCAGCTGCGCACTCGCTGCCTTGCCCGTGGCGGGGCTGGGCGGCTCTTTCTGCCCCCCGACGATCAGTCTCCAGACCTGTCAGGTGGGCACACGTCTGCGTGGGCCGGCAGTGCTGGGTGTCCGTGTGCCCCCCCCCGGGCAGGCTAGCACCCGGAGGGACAAAGCACGTGTTTGCTTCAGTTCCTTCTGCCTCCCTTGGGCCCAAGTCTTGCCCCGAGCAAAGAAGGCAGCTTGGCAGAGCCCGGGCAGGAAAGCTGAGACCCCAGACCTCACCTCTCCCTGCTGCTCCTTTCCTGGGGCCCAGAGAGGGCGTGTGACCCACTCACAGACACACAGCGAAACAAATCCCCTCGCCCCGCCTGCTGGCTTCCTTCTGGCTCTGAGGCTGGGAAGCAGGGAATCTGCCTGACCTTGAACCAGGGGAGACAGACGGCAGGTGGAGCACCACAGCAGCCCCACTCCCGGCAGCCTCTCCGCGCCAGCACCCGGCCACGTGGCCACCGAGGCAGATGCTAACAGCAGCCCTGTCTCACAGTCGAGGAAACCGAGGCTGGGCCTGGCAAGGCTGCACCTGGCAAGGCTGGAGAAGGGCACCCAGAGGCTGGGGCGGGCAGGGCTGTGCGAGGCCGCTCCTCTGTCCCCCGCCCCCAGGTGGCTTCTAGGTGGAACCAAAGCAGGTGGAGGGAACCGGGGGCGGGGCGGCAGGTGGAGCTGTGCCCTGCCCCCACCTGGGGTACCCAGGAGAGAAGGGGGGAGGCCCGCCCCTGGGCCCACCCCTGCGCCTTCTGGCCCAGCACAGCGTGGCCCCCCAGCAGGCCGCCCCTGCCCTCACGCCCACCCCCCCCAGGCCCTGCCCCAGTGGGCAGCACTGCCCAGCTGTCAGTGGGGGATGAATTACAGGCTCTAAGAAGGTGCTGACAGGAGCAGCTGGAGGCTCCCGGGCGACGGAAAAGAAGCAAAGGCGAGCGCGAGGCCTTGGGAGCTGCGGGGGCGTCCCCTGCTGGCGGTGCGCGGAACCGCCCCTCCCTGCCGGCCGGTTGCCCGCCCATCTCACAGGTGAGCACACTGAGGCTGCGCCGGCCGCCCGGTACGGAGCCCACCTAGGAAGGGGTCCCGCGGGAGGGGTCGCAGGGCAGCAGGGGACCCGTCACCTCCCCTCCGCGCTGCCGTCTGGTCACTTGTCCACCAGCAGGACGAGGCCCGCTTTGCAGGGCTGGACAGGGTCACCAGGGGGCAGTGTGATCGGCATGGCGAGGACAGCTGGGTGTGGGGGAGGGGACAGCTGAATGAGGGGGTAGGGGAAACTGAGCGGCAGGGGCCTGAGAGGGAGGAAGCACGCACACCACCGACCTCGATTTGACAAGCCTTCTGCAGGAGAAAGCGCCCCTGGGTCCGAGCCAGCCCGCAAGGCCAGCGCAGCGGAGGCAGGGAGCGAGGCTGACGCGGTGTCTCTGCGGGCCAGACCTCAGGCACCCCTGGGACAGTGGGGGAGGGTGTTACTGTCACCCTCACTGTGCAGAGGAGAAGACTGGGCTCCAGCGGAGTCAGGGCGCCACGCTGGGACGAGCCAGGCTCTGCTTTGGCCACACGAGGACTTTAGGGATGATCACGTGCCCTGATTCCGGCCTGGAGCCACAGCAGCCATCAAGGAAGGTCCGTGAAAGACGCCAACACGGAAAACATCAAAACCGAGAGATGGAAAGAGCCTGGGCCTTTTTCCTTTTTTGCTTTTTTTGGGGGCCCACCCATGGCATTTGGAAGTTCCCAGGCTAGGGATCGAATCAGAGCTATAGCTGCCAGCCTACACCACAGCCACAGCGACACAGGATCAGAGCCACATTGGCAACCTACACCACAGCTCATGGCAACGCCAGATGCTTAACCCACTGAGCAAGGCCAGGGATCAAACCCACATCCTCATGGATACTAGTCAGATTCATTTCCACTGTGCCACAACGGGAACTCCCAAGACTGGGTCTTGATGACACTCTATGAACTCCTGGATCAAGCCATGCCTGAAGCTGGACCTTGAATTTTTTGCTTAAGTGAAATAACAGATTCCTTGCTTTGCTTAAGCCTATCTGAATTGAGTTCTCTGCAGCCTAAAGAACCCTAAGGTCAAAGGGCTTACAGTCCAGGAGAAGCATTCCTCGGTATAAACTTGTGAAGGTTGGGGTGGGAGAGGAGCAAGGGAAGGGCCCCCACTGTTATAAGAGCTGGCATTTATCCAGTGCTTAGAATGCACCGGGGGCTGTGCATGCACCAGCTCACCGAATCTTCAGAGCAAGTCCATGAAACAGACTCTGTCACTAGCCTGTGTGTAATCGGGATACATAGAGCCAGCTGTTGTGACACACGTAAGTGTCGCCGACTTGAAATCCTCATTCATTACTTGCTCGTGTCAAGTCCAGGGAGGTGTCGGGCACCCAGTCTACACGAGGTGATTCCAGGACCTGGGCCCCTTCCAACCGGGGGTCGCGCCACCTCCCGGCACCCTGGGATGCCCTGGGTGTACCTGCGGGCCCACGGTCACCGAGGGGGAGGAGGGCACCCCCGGAAGAGTCTCACGGTGCTTCCACCCCCACTGGGATGGCTACTGCTGAGAAACAGAAAACACGCGTGCTGGCGAGGACGTGGAGCAGCTGGCTGGTCTGTGCACTGCCGGTGAGCACGGGAGGCAGCTCTCGTTCCCTGCACGGGTAAACGCAGCACTCCCATCAGACCCGGCAATTCCACCCCCGAGTCCACACCCAAGAGAACTGAAAGCAGCGCCTCGGAGAGATTCTGCTCACGTATCTTCACAGCAGCATCGCCCACAGTGGCCAAAACATGGAAGCAACCCCCGCCCATAAACGGGTGAACTGTTAAGCATGCGTGGCCCACCCACGCAGGGGCGTGTCACCCAGTCTTAAGGTGGAGGAGACCCTGACACCTGCTCCAGCCTGGATGGATCCTGGGAACGGGACGCCCAGAGGGACGATCAGGGAGGACACACACTCTGCGACCCCGCTTCTGGGGGGTCCCGGAGGGGTCAGTGTCACAGGGACAGAAAGCAGGGGTGGGTGCCGGGGACTGGAGGGCGGTGGGGCAGCGTTTAATGGGCTCAGAGTCTCGGTTCGGGAAGAAGAAAAGCTCTGGAGACGACGGTGGTGGTGGCCGCACAGCGACGTGGCTGTGCTCGGTGGCCCCGAACTGGACGCCTGGAGGTGGCTGAGCCGGGCAGCATCAAGTTGAGTGCATTCGCCGCAGCACAGCAGGGGCGGGACCGCATGCTCTGGCAGAGCCCACCCCCGTCCCGGCACCTCCCCGTAGGCTCGGCGTGAGGCGCTCAGGCCGGTCCCAGCAACCTCCGCCCTTGGCTGTGTGATCAGCTCTGATTCGCCAGTGGGCGCTTGCTATTTTTTAGTGACTTCCTTGACCCCACGGTTAATGGCCTTAAGTTGGGGCAAGGGCAGTGGTCCTAAGAGGGGCTGTGATGACGAGACGGCGATTTTTCCCTCTAGGACGAAAGCCAGATGAGGACACCGCTTTCCCAGTGCAGCCCCCAGGTGCTCGAGGTCTCCTGCTTACGCAGCCTGCGCTTTCTTTTTTTCTTTTTCTTGTCTTTTTGTCTTTTAAGGCCATACCCGCGGCATGTGGAGGTTCCCAGGCTAGGGGTCCAATCAGAGCTGTAGCCGCTGGCCTACGCCACAGCCACAGCAACGCGGGATCCGAGCCGCATCTGCGACCCACACCACAGCTCACAGCAACGCAGGATCCTTAACCCACTGAGCAAGGCCAGGGATCGAACCAGGGTCCTCATGGATTCTAGTCGGATTCATTAACCACTGAGCCACGACGGGAACTCCAAGCCTGCAGTTTCTAACGGAGTGTTCATGACTCTTTTCTTGGCTTTTGTCTACTTCCTGACCGGCCGTGAATCTGCCAGGGTAGGGGTCGTGCCGCCCAGGCCTGGCACAAAGCGGGGCTCAGGAGACGTTTGGGGACCAGGTGACAGAGACCAGGGACTGAGGACAGACTGGACGGGACGCGTGTCCAGCTTTGCCCGCGGCCCCTTCAGAGGCCCTACTGCTGCTGTCACGAATACCCCAAACTTAGCAGCTCAAAACAACGCAAGCGAAACAGTTCTGCTCTCTTACGGTTCTGGAGGCGTCAAGTGTGAAAAGAAGCTGCAGGGCGGCTCCTCCTGGAGGCTCTGCGTAGATACCTCCTGGCCTCCCGCAGGCGCCCGACCCCTGGGCTTCCGGCCTCCGCCGCCATCTCCTGGCCCCCGACCGCCCACCTCCGTCCAGTAAGGAGGCCTGTGCCCCGCTGGCCCGCCTGGCCACCCGCCCGGCTCGCCAGCCCGACTCGGCTGCAGCTGCAGAGCCGCTCTCCACACGTAAACAGCCGCTCTCAGGTTCTAGGGATTAGGGCTCGGGCGTCTCCGGGGCCATCGCTCAGCGGCCACAGCCGGAGTGGCCCTCAGACCCGCTCCTACCTCGGTGGTGCGCCAAGCCGCGGAGGCCGGCCTTCGTGTCGATATGGTGTCATAACACACACGGTCCTGTGCCCAACTGGACGCCGGCAGGCGAAACTTGCCTCTGGTTTATTTTCCAATTTTTTCATTTTACGGCCGCACCCGCAATTCAGGGAAGCTCCCAGGCTAGGGGTCGAACAGGAGCTGCAGCCGCCGGCCTGCACCACAGCCACAGCCACAGCCACAGCCAGATCCAAGCTGCAGCTGCGACCTACACCACAGCTCCTGGCAACGCCGGATCCTTAACCTACTGAGCGAGGCCAGGGATCAAACCCACGTCCTCAGGGATACTAGTCGGGTTCCTAACCTTTGAGCCACACGGGAACTCCCTGGACTTTCCCAGGTTTACAGTGCGGCTGTGTCCTTAGAACGAGGTGACGGCTGATGGATAAATGACACAGACGACTCAGGGGCGAGTGACCGATGCCTGGTAGACCAGAGGTGGGCGGTGGGAGACTGCTGGGCAGCGACAGCCATGCGACAGACACAGACGATGGGAGGAGAAGCGGGCAGAGGCGGGCGGCGGAGAGCTGGTGGGCGGGTTTCCTTCCAGATGTGCCTGAGCCCCGCCGTGGCCCAGGAGCTGGTGGAGGCGGGGATGACCGGGGCACAGCGCAGACACGACGGCGTGGACGTAGCGCTTGGCCCAGTGGTAGAAGGCGCAGCATGGAGAGCGGGGGATGAGGGCGTCGTGCCCAGTGCCCAGCAGGGGCCCGGACAAGGGGAAGGGCGGGCCAGACGGAGGACGCGGCTGGGGCTTCCCACCAAAGCCCAGGATTGGGGGGCAGCGAGCCCCGGGAGGCGGCGAGGGGTGCTGAGCGGGTCCCTGCCCACCGGGGTTACTGGTGGTGCCCCTCACAGTGGGTTCACAGTGGTGCCAGGGCTCCCGCAGCCAGGCGGGCCCAGGAGGACCCCCTGAGCTCTCCCAGGGTGCGGGGGACAGGTCACCCCGAGAGGCGCACAGGATGGAGCCGGAACAGCCCCGAGGTTTGTGCGGGCAGCCCCGGGGGTCAGGGTGGGGAGCTCCCGGCCCAGAACCCGCCCCCGGCCCAGAACCCCCGAGCCCACGGCGGGTCCACCGTTTGTCATGAATTCAATTAGGTGCGAGAGCCGTTATTAATTTTATAGGCTTCGCTGGTCTGGGGGCTGTGCCGGGGCCGAGCCGGCCGCCTCTCCCTGCGGAGCCCGGGGTCCGCCCGCGGAGGCCGCGGGGGCACCGCTGGAGGCTTTAATGAGACGCCTCTAGGTGCAAATAATAGTCTAATAGGTGTGACTTGACGGGGGCGCCCTCACCTCCCCCCGCGCCCAAGCCGCCCGCCTTGTTGGAATAAGTAATTAGACTGTACGGACACTCACTTTGACACTTTAATAAAGTGTCAGCCATCACCGATGTGGTACTTAATAAAATACAATTAAATATTTATGACATTTTTGTATGCATTGTATTTAAAACAGACCCGTGCCGCTCCCGGCCCCCAAGGGTTTAATCCCGAGGACACTCGCTCCTCACCCCTCGGAAACGACCATGTGGCGCAAACGGGGCTGATAATGGGATATGGGGGGTGCGGAGGGACCCCCAGGCACCTGGGACAAGGACGGAGGGACAGCAGGGCCGTGGGGAGGGGACGGCGGCCGCACCGGTGGGCGGGAAGAGCCAGCGCAGCTCCGAGACGCCTTCCCAGGCCCGAGGCCGGGTCTCCGCTTTGCGGCTCGCTGGGCCGGGACTGGCCTCTGCCCCAGGTTCCTGCTGCCGGCCTGCCCTTCGCAAAGGCCACTGGAGCCCAGGCGGGACGCTGGGCGTGCGGGTTCCCCTCCCAGAGGGACCGCGCAGGTGTGACGGGGGCCGCAGAGACCCCAGGCTCCGAGCATCCTGGAGACGCCGGAACGGCTGCGCCCCCTCCCGGTGGCCAACAGTGGGCCCCCCCGCAGGACGTGTGGGGTCGGGGACGTGGGCCAGGCGGAGTCTCCCCGGGTGGGAGCACCCCCAAGCCCGTCCCTGCAGCCTCGCCCCAGCATCCCTGCATCCCCACCCCCGCACCTGCCATAGAAACTGCCAGGGAGCTGAGGGCAGGGAGCGGCGGTGTCCGGAGAGCAAGACTGGGGAGGGCCACGTGGTCGCCCAAAGTCCCCAGGACCCGCCCGGGGAGCCAGGGACCCGCCCGTCCCGGGAGCTGGGCGCAGCTCTCCGTGGGAGCCCCGTCCACAGGACGACGAAGCGTGTGGGTCCTGACACGTGGCCAGGAGTGTGCTTAGCTGCTGAGGCCACATGGCCAGAAACTGGAAACGCCCCAAACGCCAGGGGCAGGGCGTGGGGTAGGCAGCAGGGAGAAAGCCCAGCCCGAGAGCCTCGCTGAGGCTCACAGTCCTTGCGAGACGCTGGAACAGGCCAACTCACAGGTGGGGGGCGGGGGGCAGCGTGTTTCTGAGGTGCCCGCAGACCCCCTCATTCAGAACGGCGTCCTGCAGGTCCCCCAGCTCCCTCGGCCGGCCTCGGACATGACTGCCTCCCTGCAGGCGGGGGTCCGGCCCCAGCTCTGCCCCTCACCCGCCCCAGGACAGACAAGCCCCCAGCCCAGTGCGAGCCGCTGCCGACCAGGCAGAGCCCGGGGACACGGGACAGGGAACTCCCGCGGGGGCAAGCGGTGCTCCCGCAGCCCGAGCTGACAGGAGACTGGACACACGGCTCCTTGAGATTTTGCGCCTTGCCGCCTTTGAGGATTTTCGATATTGGACTAAGCTCGCTGGCTTGCTGGTGCGGGGTCTGGCCTGCCCGCCCCCCGTGCTGCTAACGCAGCAGCCGGGAACCCGAGCCCAGCTGCGTCCGCCCTCCGACTCCATCCACCTTCCACAGGGGCCATAGCCACTGCAAGTCAGGGCTGCCTTTTTTTTTTTGGTCTTTTTAGGGCCACCCCCGAGGCATATGGGGGTTCACAGGCTAGGGGTCCAATCGGAGCTATAGCCACCGGCCTTTGCCACAGCCACAGCAACGCTGGATCTGAGCCACGTCTGCAACCTACACCAGCTCACGGCAACACAGGATCCTTAACCCACGGAGCGAGGTCAGGGATCGAACCCAGGTCCTCATGGATGCTAGTCGGGTTCGCTAACCACTGAGCCACAACAGGAACTCCCTGGGGTGGCTTCTGACAAACATATGGGGTTTGAGGGGCAGCTGAGCTGGGATAAGGGGCCCCCGACACCCAGGGGGACAGCACGCAACTGGCCGGCTGTCTCTCTGTCCGTCCATCTCCCCCGTCCCCAGGTCTGTAGCTGAACCTGTGTAATTAAGTTTAGGCCAGAAGATGGGGTCCCCTGAACGCACTGATTCCCTGACGAGTGTCGCCGGCCTGCACCCTCGGCGCCCACGCACACGCCGTCTCTCCTGGCAGCTCGGCTACAGGGGGTCGCGTCACCCCGTCCCTCTGCCACCGGGAAACTGGGGCGCCCAAAGGAGGGCTGTCCCTCAGGCCACCAGAAGGCAGCTGATTCCCACCCAGACCCGCCTTTGGGTCCTTAGCACCCTGCTCCCAGGGCCGCCACCCCTGGGCTGGCTCGTGGACACCCTGGAGCCACGGCAACCTGGCAGGGGCACCCCAGGGACGTGGGGCACTGGGGGACTTGGGAGGAATGAGGTCACACCCAGCCAGGCTGGGCAGAGGGGCTCCTGCCCCAGAGTCAGGGCACCATAAGGTTACGGAGGGGGAGGGAGGGGCGGCCCCCGGGCCTCCTGGACCTGCCATCATGGCCACGGGGCCCGGCTGCCCACGGACCCGGGAGCCGGCAGGCCTGGCAAGCTGGGCCCCAGCCCAGGATGTCAGCTGCGCCCCCCTCCTCTGGGAACCAGATCGGGCCACACGAGAACCTCCTGTTCTCCTGTCCCTCGACCCCCAGCCTCCGCTCCACAGCTGGGCAGCGTGACTGGGCCCTGAGGGGCCCCACCTCCCGGCCTCTCGGCAAGGGTTCAGCTGACATTCAACCGTGTTTGTCCCTTTATGTCCAGGCTTGTGCGCTCTGCCTGGCTCAACACGGGAGGGGGCGGGCGGAGCGGGTGCGGCGCTGGGGCCCGCATAGCCCCTCCGGGCGGGAGACCCAGCAAAGCCAGCCGGACCTTCCCGCGGTGCCCTGCAGCCCCGGGCGACAGCCGGCCCCTGTGAAGGGTCCGCAGCCCAGGCTCTGCCCACCACACCCCTCCTCCTGTCCGCACCGCCCACCACAAGAGCGAGAGGGTGACGAGTGACGCCGGCAGGGCTGCAGGGCCCTCTGAGACCACTGGTCACTCCCGCCCTGGGGGAGGTGGTGGCCTGGAAAGCCCAGCAGCGCACCGTCCACCCTCAGCCTCCACCCAAGGCCCGTCGCCAGCCTGTGCTCAGAGCCTCCAAGCAGGAAGGCACTCATGCCACCTGCCTGGGGAATGGCAGGCCAGGGCGGTGACAGCCGCCCCTGAAGGCAGGGCGGGAGGTGTGTGCCATCCTGCCTGGAACGGGGTTTCTGGGCACCTGCTGTGAGGCAGGGGTTCGGGGCTCGGGGGCCCTGAGGCCACCCCAGCCACAACCCCACTCTTCCTGCTGCGGGAGCTCCTCTCAGCCTCCAGCGGCCTCGCCCGGGGAGCTGGTCCCCGGAGCTGCCCTCTCGCCGTGGGGACAGCCCTGAGGCCCGTTGCCTGGCAACCGCCTGGCGCAACCAGGGCAACCGCCATCCCATCTCACCAAAGCCCCGCGTTTCCACTGCGTCAGCGCCGCGTGGCCCTGGGAGCCCAGAGGGCCCGGCCCCGGGCAGTGCCGGCCTCCGGTCCTGTCTCCCAGGGGCAGGCGCCACGTGGACCCTCGTTCCTCCTGGGCTCTCAAGCCAGGCGTCACACCGGAGTCCAATGGAGGCCCGAGGGTGGGTGTCCTCGTCCCGGCCACCGGGCGTGCTGACTCAGTGGTCCCTTGTGTCCAGCCTGGGGCTCAAGGCCCTTCAGGTGCCCCTGGCAGCCGAGGGCAGGCGGATTTCTGTGCGGCCCCGGCCCACCCACCCGTGAGGCAGTCAGAGTGCCCGTCATCATCGGCCCGGGACGGGGCCTCGAGGCTTCGCAAACTGTAAAGTGCCCCTGTGTCCCGTCCTGTCCCATCTGGTGGCCAAGGCCCCAGCCGCTGTGAAGCCCACACAGTAATTCCCAGTCTGCAAAACTGAACCAACAGCCTCAGCTGCATTTGCATCAAAATTGGTTGCAAACAGCAATTAGCACTTCATTAATAATCAATGAGGTGCCAATTTACACATCGCCCAGAACAAACTGCAGACTTACTCTGGCCCGTGACAGGGAGGGCTGCGGTGCCAGCCCGGCCCCGAGAGCGCCCCAGAAGAGACGAGAGCAGCTGGGCCTTCCTGCTCGCTCTGCGCCTGGTCCCGTGGAGGTGAGGCGGGCGCCCAGGAGGCGGTGAGCGGACGGGCGGGTTCTCACCTGCGCAGACTGGGCGACGGCAGGTGCCCGCCTGGTCGGTGCCCGCCTGGTCGGGGTCGCCGTCCCGCTGAGGATGGAAGGGGATGGATGAGGCGGTGCCCTTGGCCGTGGTGCGACCTGGACTGTCAAGAGGTGGCGGGACCGTCCCCGAGCACCTCCTGTATACTCGCCACGCTTCACTCCTCTGGATCCTGGCTCCGCCCACCACACCCGCCAGCCCTGCCGGGGTCCTGACTTTCTGTCCCACGACTTCACGGGCATCTCTGTTTAAGAACCCCTCTCCTGGAGCTCCCGTTGTGGCTCAGCGGTTAGCGATTCCGACTAGCATCCGTGAGGACGCGGGTTCAATCCCTGGCCTTGCTCGGTGGGTTAAGGATCCAGCATTGAGCCGTAAGCTGCGGTGTAGGTCACAGTCACAGCTCAGATCCAGCGTGGCTGTGGCTGTGGCTGTGGTGTAGGTCGGCGGCTGCAACTCCGACTGGACCCCTAGCCTGGGAACCCCCTTTCCTAATGCCCGACAGAGGGGGACTGGCCTTCCCTGTCAGGCGAGGCCCCCTTGGCCTGAGTCAGTCAAGGAGGGCTCCCTGGAGGAGGAGGGGGGGCCGAGTCAGAGGGGCCAGAGGGGCCAGCCTCCTTCTGCTTTCAGGCTCAGCTCAGGTTAGAGAGCAGCCTCCTGGCAGGTGACAAAGGCTCGCATGGCCAGAGCGGTGGGCGAAGGAGAGGAGCCCGGCCTGGACACAGGAGTGGGGGGCTTCCTGGAAGGGGAGGCGGCCGTGGAGAGGCCCCGAGGTGGGACGGGAGCAGACAGAAGGCCCCGCTGCCACCTCGGGGATCAGAGAGCTGAGAGCACAGAGAGGAGCAGGCGGAGGCCGAGTCTGGGTGTGGCCTGGGGCCCACCGCCGGAGGCCGTGTGGGAGGGGACACGGCGGGACCAGGGAGAGTGTGTGGGTGTCACAGGGAGAGACTGCGGGCGGGGGCAGGGGCCCCTGCTTGTCACTGGCGGGTGTAAAGAGACGCCCAGCCGGGGCCACACAGGACTCTCCAGTCCCACCCCGGGCCCCGCGCCCTGGCCGCCTCCCACCTGCGCCCGCCGCGCTCACCGCGAGACGGAACTTATGGCAGACTCCAACACATTTATATCCATTTATTGCAAAATTACTTTTCAATAATTATATCACCGTGCCGACTGTGTTGCATAATGAAATTAGCATGAGAGATATTAGAGGGAGTATAAAATTATAAGAAATATTGAAATGCCTCTTCCCGTCTGTCTTCGTGAGGCCCCGTAGCTTAACTGGGAAGTGGACTTGCCGCGTGGATGGGACGGGAGTGCACAGAGTGTAATTTTATAACGTCTTTTGTATAAATTAATTATAACGGTTATTGCAGCTTTCTATTATTACACTGAAATTCCCCTCCACTCGAGCCAGTTAGGGGAGAACAGGACCCTGGCTGGTGGCCCTGAGTCCCCTGGGGCCACAGGATAGAAAGAACGTGGGGACCAGAGGACAGGCCTGGGCTTGACAGTCAGAGGACCACAGTTCAAATTCTGGCCCTGCTGTGTGTCTCCAGTAAAGCCTCTTACCTTTTCTGATCTTGACTTTCCCTCAACTACTTAAAAAAAAAAAAAAAAAATGCCAGGAGTTCCCGACGTAGTGCAGCGGAAACAAATCCGACTAGTATCCATGAGGATGTGGGTTTGATCCCTGTCCTCACTCAGTGGGTCTGGGATCCGGCGTGGCCGTGGGCTGTGGTGCAGGGGGCAGACCTGGCTCGGATCTGGCGTTGCTGTGGTGTAGGCCGGTGGCTGCAGCTCCAGTTTAGGGCCTAGCCGGGGGACTTCCATATGCCGCAGGTGAGGCTCTTAAAAAAAAAAAAGAAAAAAAGAGAAGAATAAAAACGAAAAAAAGAAAAAAATCCCCAGTGCTAACTCAGCCGCGTTGCCAGAGGATGAAAGGAGCCGGTAAGGGCTGGAGCGGCAGTACGCACGGCTCCCAAACTTGGTGGCTTGAAGCCACAGCAGCTGCCGGTGATCGTTGCAGGTTCCCGTGGTCAGGAATTTGGGAGGGGCTTGGCTAGGGGCCAGGTCAGGAGTCAGCTAGGGCTGCATCACCTCGAGCCTCAATCGGGGCGGAGGGTCCCCGTCCAGGGAGCTGAGAGTCAGTCCTGGCGGTTGGCGGGGCCTCAGCTCCCCCCCCAACCCCCCGCGGTCCTCCCAGAACAGCAGGTGGCCTCGCTGAGCGGGACCCAGGGACCAAGGCGGCCGCCGCACCGCGCTCTGTGCAGTGTCAGGGCCCAGCCCTGGTCCGTCCTGGGCGGGGCTAGCAGGGGCGGGAGCTGCCTGTCCCCCTCCACCCTGGGTTTGCGGCCAGGCCCTGCCGCGCAGAGGGGGCCTCGGGTCTTGTCCTGCCTCAAAGGTGGGGAGCCTTCCCCCCTCGCCCTGTCTGTAGGACGCGGAGCGAGCAAGCCCATGGCTGGAAGTCCAGCATGGAGGCTGGAGCCTGGTCCCTGCCTGCCCGCGTCTCCTCTGACCACAGCCACTGGAACCAGGCCTTCCCGCACGGCGATGCCACTGTCCCCGGGAAGACCCCTGTGCCTTCCGCGTAGGGACGGTACCAGGCTGCCATGCCGCATGCTAGGGCCTGGGGGGCAGGCGGCGGGGCAGGCGGAGGTCCGGGCCCCCCAGCTGCGCCCCCAGGCAGCTGCTGCGCCAGGCGGGCCGCTCCGGAGCAGGCTGGGGGATGCCCGGCACCCCCGTGCCCCGTTACCCCTCTCCTGGGTCTCCGTGACTTCCAAACACCATGAGGGCTTCAGGAGGACACGGGCAAAGCAGACAGGTGCTCAGCCTGTCCCGAGTCCCCGCCTGGACCCTGCAATGCTCTCGATGCCAGGGGCGTGGCGACATCCAGTGACAGCTGAACGTGGGCCCCGTGAGCGAGCCTGGAACCTGGCGAGGTGGGCCTGGCCCGCTGCAGTCAGCCTGGAGCGAGTGCAAGGACTTACGCTCGGGAGCCCAAGGGGGCAGAGCCAGGCCGGACGGGCTGCGGTGGGCTCGGGGGCCCTGCCACTTTCGAAGCCGCGGTAAGGCCACCTGTCAGCGAGACGCGCGTCCTGTATGACGCAACCTAACCTGGGGAGGGGCCCGAGTCCTACTGCCTGGGACCAAGCCACAGGTCCTGCCCGCACTAGCGGGGCGGGGCCACGGGGGCCCCAGGGCCACACGCTAGGGAGGAGCGGAGCTAGAACCCAGCCCCTCGGTCCCCCCCGTCCCCGGGGCCTCCCTGAGGAAGGGCGCTGAGGTGCAAGAACAGGTGAGCGCAGTGGGCGCAGAGGCAGGGACCCAGGCCCCTAAGAGCCTCGGAGGCCGTGCCCAGACCTGGGAGACCAGCTGGGGCCTCGGCCTCCCTGCCACGGAAGGCCGGGGCAGAGGCAGGGCGGGAGGGCCCCCCGGGCGGCCTCGCTCTTGGCGCCTCGTCGCAGAGCCCAGTCCTGAGTGTGGCCTCATTTATGAACAAGGATGGGGACCGGATCGCCAGGCGGGCGCAGGCAGGAGGACCAGCTCCGCCCGCCTGGCTCTAATTGCAGGACACGCTTCCCCAGCGCGCGCCAGAGAGCGGCTCCTCCACGCGGCCGCTGCTCCCCACGTAGGGCCAGGCTGGGAGTGCCCAGGGGTTGCAATTAAACCACAGCGTTCGATGACATGATGTGCTAAGCAGCCCATTTGCAACGAGAATCCGATTAAGGCAGAAGAGCGCTCCGCCCTGCGCTGTGGGGACGGCCGGAGGCCAGGCGGGGGGAGGGCGGCCCCGCGCTTGCACGCGAGCACCCGTCGCCTCCTCACTCTTGCCGCCTCGACCCGGCCCCAGACACGATTCCGCTCTGCGGGGTGGGCAGCAGACGACCCAAGGACCCCACCCTGGGGGGGAGCCCGGGCGGGAGGAAGTGCAGTCACACCTGCCAACAGTTGGTCCCCACTCTCGTGCTGCACCCTGGCCACTGTCCTCACCGCAGGAAGCCCGTCCCAGGGCTTGGCCTCCACACTAACATTTCCCCGTTTATTCACTTGCTGAGTAGCTAATGCTGTCACAAAGTTGAAGACTTTAAAGGGAGAGAAGAGCGAGGTATGCACCCCAAAGTCACCAATGGCGATGTACGAGGTTTTCGCAACAGCCAGAAACTGGAGACGATCACACACTCCTTTGCAGGAGAATGGAAGAACGAGCTGGCTGGCCATGCAGTGGAATACTACGTGGCCATGAAAAAGACCAGGGGCGGTGCGCCTGGCAGACGGGTCTCAGGGCTTCAGAGCAGCTCCACCGGGGCAGCCAGGGACCCGCCACGTTCAGCGGATCCACACCTGCTCACCTGGGAGGCAGCTCTTTCTGGAGTGTGTGCACTGCTCCCGTGATCGCTGCGCTTGGCTCTTTTAAGCAGAGAAGGGTTTACAGAGAAAACACTTTCTGTCGCCTTGTCCCCAGCGCCTAGCTCCCCTGCCTCGGACGGCCAACGCCCATGCCAGACACTTCCCACATGCAGAGAAGCACGCAGGACTCTGCGGGTGTGACAAACACCCCAGGTGACTGCGATGACAGCTTTGGGCAACGCCCTGTCCTGGATCAACCAAGACCCCAGCAGGTGCCCAGTCTGGCTGCACAGAGGGGCCGTCTCCATTAGGGGCACGTGTGGGAAGCCTTTACAGAAAGATGCAGAAATATAAGTGGGGACAAAAGTAGAAAGTCGAGCAAACGGTTTCATTCTGTCTGATGCAGCCCACACCAGCGCGGCACACTCACGGCCCTGAGCGGAGACGGCAGCCATCAGTTAAAGGATCCGGGAAATGCAAGTCATAGCCCCCGTGAGAGACCCCTTCGCCCATCGCTAAGATGCTGGAGTCAGAAAGATAAAAACGAATGCTGGCGAGGATGGGAGCAGGTGAGGCCGTCACATGTTGCTGGTGGGAACGCAAAACCACGCAGCTGCTCCGGCAAGGCCCGGCGCGTCCTCAAAACAGTAAACGTGGAGCTACCGTGTGACCCGGTAATTCCACCCATGGGTTTACTGAACCGAAACCATACACCCATACGGAGGTGAGCACAGGGACGCGCACAGCAGCGCTGCTCATCGGGCCGGAAAGGGAAACAGCCCCAAGTCCGTGCTCCGATGAATGGCTAACGTGGAACAGTGCGCTGTGGAGCACGACTCAGCCGGGAAAAAAGCGAGTTCCCGTCGTGGCTCGGTGGTAACGAATGCAACGAGTATCCCTGAGGACGCGGGTTCTGTCCCCGGCCTTGCTCAGTGGGTTAAGGATCCAGCGTTGCTGTGCGCTGCAGTGTAGGTCACAGACACAGCTCGGATCCAGTGTCACTATGGCTGTAGCTGTGGTGTAGGCCGGCAGCTAAGGCTCCAATTTGACCCCTAGCCTGGGAACGTCCATCTGCAGTGGGTGTGGCCCTAAAAAGCCAAAAATAAAAAGGAAGCGCTGATGCCTGCTACAGGGTCGAACCTTCCAATCACTATCCTCAGTGCGAGAAGCCGCACACAAAAGGTACATACGGCGTGCGCCCTCGCAGAGATGTCCAGAACAGAGAAATCCTTAGCGACAGGAAGCGATTCGTGTGGCCAGGGCCTGGGGCCTGCTGCTGGGACAGGGCCTCCTTCAGGGGAGACAAATGTTTTGAAACCAGAGAGAAGTGGTGGCTGCACCCCCCTGGGAGTGTTCTAGAAACCACTGACTGTGCACTTTAGAAGGTGAACGGCGTGGTGTGCGAATTACATCTCCAAGCTCTTAAAAGTGGAGAAGGAGGGCCTGGGTCTGGGCTGCAGGCGGCGAAGGCCCCGCTCCGTAGCAGGTGCTGTTGACTGCCCGGCACCGACCCATAGCTCAGCCCTGCGTCCCTGCAAACCCCCTCCCAGGAGCGAGTCCTCCTCGGGGCCCCCCTTTACAGGGGGCTCGGAAGCCACGGAGCCACCTCCGCTGCCGGGCTCCCCGAGGGCGAGGGAGCAGGTGGGAAACCGAGGCAGGAACCAAGGCACAGACGGGCTTAGGAAGGGCGGCCGTTGGGGGCCGTGAGCTCTGCACCTTCGGGGGACGGGTGGCAGCTGGGGGCCCAGGTGAGGCGGGTCGTCCTTGGGGGACACCTAAGAAACACTTCCCATTATTCATGGATTTTCCAGGAAGTCTCGAAAGTCCCGCTTTGGATCGCCCAGACAAGCTGCCTTGTGAACTGTCCCCCCCGGATCCGGGGCCACGTCTGTGACTGGCTGGACCCGGAGCAAAATGAGGACACAGGAAAGGTGACACTGGAGGTGGCAGCGGCCACGCTATCCCTGGCCTCCCTCGGCCTCCCTCTTACTTGTCAGACACGGTCGCCGCTGCGACGGGAAGAGACGTCACACGTAGTTTGCACGGCGGAGCACTCAGCACACAGTTTACCGCCTCAACCTTTTTTCTTTCTTTTTTTTGGCTTTTGTCTTTTCAGGGCCACACCTGCGGCATATGGAGGCTCCCAGGCCAGGGGTCGAATCGGAGCTACAGGTGCCGGCCTACACCACAGCCACAGCCACATAGGATCCAAGCCTGTTTGCGACCTACACCACAGCTCACAGAAACGCCGGATCCTTAACCCACTGAGCGAGGCCAGGGATCGAACCTGCGTCCTCATGGATGCTAGTCAGATTCCTTTCTGCTGAGGCATGACGGGAACTCCACCTCAACCATTTTTAAGGCAGTTCCGCGGCATTAAGTTCATTCACACGGTTGTGCAACCATTACCACCATCTCAAGAACTTTCCATCTTCCCAGACAGAGACTCCATCCCCATTAAACACTGAGTCCCCCCGCCCCCGGCCCCGGCACCCACCTTCCTCCCTCCTGTATCTGTGAACCCGACTCCTCCAGGGACCTCACAGAAGTGGGGTCACAGGCGTCTGTCCTTCCATGTCTGAGCAACACGTCCTCAAGGTCCATCCAGGCTGGAGCAGGTGACCGAGCTTTATTCTTGTCTTTTGCCTCTTTAGGGCCGCACCCGCAGCATATGGAGGTTCCCAGGCTAGGGGTCCAATTGGAGCTGCAGCTGCCTGCCTACACCACAGCCACAGCAATGCCGGATCCCAGCCGCATCTGAGACCTGCACCACAGCTCACGGCAACACCAGATCCTTAACCCACTGAGAGAGGCCAGGGATCGAACCTGCGTCCTCACGGATGCTAGTTGGGTTCGTTAACCACGAGCCACAGCAAGAACTCCTTTCCCTGCTTTCGTCTAAGAACTTTACAGTCTCGCTGCGTGTCCAGGCTGCGGTCCACTCTGAGTCGGGGTCTGCGTGCGGCGCGAGCGAAGGGCTCTGCTCCAGCCCGGCTGCGGACCCCGCTGTCCCGGCCCCGTCTGCTGAAAAGACTGTCCTTTCCCAGTTGAATGCTCTTGGTACCAGAGTGGGTTTTATTTGTTACTTAGTGTTATTCTAAGAAAAAAAAATCTTTAAAAAATTTTAATAGCTAACGTGGCTTTTACCACTCCGCTTCGGGAATGTCAATTTGTACAATGTCCGTTTTCAATGCAAATAGGAGGACATTCGACTCCTACGCAAAACCACCAGATGACACCATCAGTATCTCCTTGCTCACGCATCCATGTATTCTCGTCTTCCGAGAACGTGAACTGCACTCCCTTTCTCATCCAGAACCTTCTTCATCAAGTGCTTGAGTCCACACGACCCCTCCTCGACCCTGGGTGGACCGGCAGCAGAGCGACTTCTGAGCAGAGGGCATAAAAACGCCACCTCGCTCTCTTAAAAGCCAGCCGCCACGCTGGAAGGAGCCCAAGCTGCCGTGGCGGGGTCCCCGTCGGAGGGACCAAGGCCCCTGCCCACAGCCCAGCCGGGCTCCCGGCCAGAACCAGGCAGACAAGCTAGCGGCCCACAGACCCCAGGGCGCAGAGCCGGCCACAGACCCACCACACCTCATGCTTGAAGGCAAAGTAAATACCTGCTGTTTGAAGCCACTACATTGCGGGGGGGCTTGTTACGCAGCCATGGGTGACTGGGACACTGGGACACTCCAGCACCGCAGCTGCTGCTGCCCAAACACAGCCCGTGGGGCCAGGCCGAAGCAGGTGGATTCCAGACAAGCCTAGGAGCGGGGTCTAGAATGGCTGGGGGGGGCTTGAACTGGGGGCACAGGGCTGCTGGCTGAGCCGGGGCGCCATCAGAGGGCAGTCTGGGAACAGAGCGTCTGGACTCTCCGCAGGACGGTCTGGATCTGGGCCAGGAGGTAAAGCCGCAGGTCGGGGTAGCGGGTGCTGTGTGAGGGGCGGGACGCTGTCCCTGCCGGGCGGTTACGGGATGAGCCGTGTCCCCTCCCCAGACTCACACATTGGAGGCCTGACCCGTAACTGCAGTGGGGCCTTAACTACAAAGAGGGTCCTTACTGCTGTAATTAGATAAGACGAGGTCATACTGGAGTCGGGTGGTCCCCAGTTCAGGGGCTGGTGTCCTTATAAAGAGAGACATTTAGGCACAGACACACAGGCAGAGGCCGTGTGATGAAGGCGGCGGAGGTGGGCGGACATGACGTCAGAAACCAGAGCCCTGGCAGCGAGGGGAGAGGCCTGGCGCAGACCTTCCAGAAGGGACGGCCCCGCCCACACCTTGACCGCAGCCCACAGCCGGCAGAACCGAGACAACATGTGCCGCTGCACTAGGCCACCGGCTCATGGCTGTCACAGCGGGAGGCCAGAACGATCCAGGCCTCGGTCGCCCTCGCCGCCTGGACGCAGGGGATGGGGCTGCTCAGGGACCCCGCTGGCTGTGCCCCAGGGCAGGTAGGTGGCGGGGGCTGCGGGGGCTCGGAGCTGCTGGGCCCATCTCAGCCCTTGACCTGGAGCCCAACGTGTGCCCGAACCATGCCCGAGCCCTCCGCTGAGCAGGCAGCACACAGCCCCGTGGAACAGCAGCAGTTGGCAGGGTCAGGCTAACACAGGAGCTTCCAGCCACAGATGCTTCCGGCCTACGATGGACTTCTAGTCACCCGTCAAAGCCCAGCTCAGGAGGCACCTCCTCCATGAAGGCTTCCTTGCAGCAACCTTACCCTGTGTGATTCACCCCATACTTTCCACCATGGACCCCTAAACCAATGGAAGACCCCGAAACCAATGGGGGACCCCGAAACCAATGGGACCCCAAACCAAAGGGGGACCCTGCAACCAATGCAAGACCCTGAAATCAAAGGGGGACCCCTAAACCAAAGGGAGACACCTAAACCAATGGGAGACCCCAAAACCAAATGGAGATCCTGAAACCAAAGGGAGACCCCTAAACCAACGGGGGACCCCTAAACCAATGGGGGACCCCTAAACTAAGGCACAGGACACTGGGAGATCTTCCCAAGAAGCTGCGAGCCCCTGAGAATCTTGTTCATTTCTGTGGCCCTGCCCTCGACACAAGGGCCTACACACAGCAGGTACTTAATAAATGTTTGATCAATGAATGAATGGAATGGACAGACGTTTGGTCCAGTGAAATTGAGCCCAGTCTCTGAGTTTGCTCTTTTTTTAGGGCCGTGCCCATGGCATATGGAGGTGCCCAGGTTAGGGGTTGAATCAGAGCTGTAGCCGCCGGCCCACACCACAGCCACAGCAACACAGGATCTGAGCCACATCTGTGACCTACACCACAGCTCACAGCAACGCTGGATCCCGAACCCACTGAGCGAGGCCAGGGATCGAACCTGCGTCCTCATGGATGCTAGTCAGATTCGTTAACAGCTGAGCCACAACAGGAACTCCTCTGAGTGTGCTCTTAAGGACAGGAGCAGATCCTCACTTTGCGGAAACAAGGAGAGTACGGTAGGTGGCTGCCCTGCCCTGGCACCTGCTGTCCACGAGTCTCAGTGTAAATCCGGGAGGTCTTCCTGGAGTAAGAGACACCTGCGAACACTCCCTGAAGCCGAGGTTCACCCCGCCCAAGATGAGGAAAGGCAGGACCTTCCAGGGCCCAAGAGTGGAGGAGGAAGTGAGGGCTGCCCGGGGCCCCCAGGACGCCCCGCAACGGCAGACGCCAAGCTCAGAACCCACAGTCGCAACCCCCCCTTGCGGTCCCTGCCCTCCCACAGGCCCCATCGTCAAAGCCCCAGAGCGTCACCTTCGTGCACACTGATCGGGGGTCAGACCGAGGGGTCTCCAGTCACCCTGGATGTGGCTGCTCTCCCATGCGTCCCCGAGCTGTCCCCGATCTCAACCGGATGTGCCCACAGTCCCCGTGACCTCGGGGGACCCCGCTCCCGGCTCTGGGCCTCGGCTCCCCATCTGCTCCACAAGGGCCCCCCCACGCCCTGGCGACCCCCCCCCCGGGGGGGCAGGTCTCCGGCCGGGCTGACCCCGACGTGGGCCCGGCCAGCGCCGTCCAGCGTCCCTGCCCGGCCGGGCGGGCGGTGGCGGCCCCGCCCTGCGCACATTCGGCTCCGCAGCGGAGTCTGTTTGTTTTCATAACCAATTCAATATTTAAGACCCGGCGAGGCGCTGCCTGAGCTCGCGGGCTCCCCCTTCCTTTGTCTCCGCTCCCCTCCGCCCTCGCGCCTCCCCGCGAACCCGCGGTTCTGACGGAGAATTCATTACTGGCCCGGGCGCCCCCCGCCCGCGCTCCCAGGCAGCCCCGCGCCTGAGCGCCAGCCCCTCCATCCTGGTTATCTGGAGACGCCAATTTCAAAGAGACATCTTAATAGTGATGTCAACGAATTAATTAGATGTGTTAATGAGCTAAAAGCAACCCAAATTAAATTAATGCAGTAATAAGCGCAGACAGCAAAATTAGCTCCAATTTCTCTAAATGATTCTGAACTGTACACAACACCTCCTCTCGCTAGAACATTCCCATCCCCAAAGCTAATCAAGAAGCCGGTGCAATTAACTGCTTAATTACAAACAGGCGCGTGCACGCACACACGTGTACACACACACACACATCACACACAGGCCAGTGAGAAATTCGGCAGGCAGGGTGGGGGTGGGGTGATGCAGGCTGGGCCAGCCCGCGGGAGTGGGGGCTGCAGACCCCCCCCCCCCAGATAGCAAGGTGCCCCGGCCGCCCCTCGAGGTTCCTGGAGGCTCGGCCGTTCCAGTGCTGTGGACAGTGTCAGGTGGCGGACCCAGGCCAGGCAGGGAGAAGGGACAGCTGCGGTGCTCCCCCAGCGCCCCTGGACATCTGCCTGGTGGGGGCTTGGCCGGGGGCGGGGGGGGGCGGGGCGGGACGGAGGAAGAAGCGGAGAGGGGCCCAGCCGGGCTGAGTTGTTTACTGCTTGCATCAGAATCTGAGTTGCAACTAAAAAGCTAATTGTCCAGCCGGGTTGATTTCCCACCGGGCCTGGAGAGCTGCTAATAGCTTTGCAAGCGGCTCAGGTATCTGATTAGCTGTAATTGCAGCTAGCGACAGGAGAGGGGTGAGGACAGAAGTGGAGATGGGGCGGGGAGGTGGCCAGGTGGAGGGCGGGGCCCAGGCGGGGAGTGGCCAGGTGGAGGGCGGGGTCCCGGCGGGGAGGTGGCCAGGTGGAGGGCGGGGTCCCGGCGGGGAGTGGCCAGGTGGAGGGCGGGGTCCCGGCGGGGAGGGGCCAGGTGGAGGGCGGGGCCCCGGCGGGGAGTGGCCAGGTGGAGGGCGGGGTCCCGGCGGGGAGGGGCCAGGTGGAGGGCGGGGCCCAGGCGGGGAGTGGCCAGGTGGAGGGCGGGGCCCCGGCGGGATGGGGCCCGGCACGTGCAGGGGAAGAGGCCCAGGTGACCTGCGAAGGGCCAGCCTCCCAGCCGCATCTCCGAGGACCACCCCGGTACGCACATCGTGTGCGGACCCAGGATCCAGGAGAGCTGGAATCCAGGGCCCAGGCCACGCCGTCTCGGGGGAGGCCTGCACCTCTGCCAGCCCGTCTGCAGGACAGGCACAGTTGGCCTGGGGGGGCCGGGCCCCAGCACCAGGTGACGGAGCAGTTTCGGCTGTCCCCGGGCCGGGCTGGAGCAGCTGCCCGCGGGCGCCGGGCTGGCAGGCGGCGTGCGGCCAGGACCCGGCCGTCTCCCATTCTCCTGCCTCGTAGGTTCAGTCCCTTTAGCCAAGGATGCTTCTTGTTCACGTCTGACCGACTCCGGGAGGAAGGGGGCACTCGCCGATGGGCACCGCTGCCCCCACGGAAAAGGCTGTCCGCAGGGCAGGGCAGCAGAGGGCCCCCCATCCGCCACCAGCCGCCCTCTTTGCGACGCAGAAACCCCTTGGCTCCCTGTCCTTCCGTCCTCCACTCCTCCGGGGAGCTCTTCGCTTGCGCGCAGGTTCACAGGTCCATTTGCTCACTTTCCACCCTACCGACTCCTTCAAAACATATCTACGCCCAGCCTTGCTCCAAACTGGAAGGAAGGTGACGCCCGTTTACACACCGGCCACGAGCTGTGTCCCTGTGGCAGCGCCAGGCCCCCGAGGACCCGAGGGACAGGCCCTCCCTGCCCTCAGCGAGTTCCTGTGCTGAGCTCCCGACGTGTGGCCTCACGGTGGAGCTGAGGGCCCGGGGGACCCTGCGTGCCGGGGACAGAGCGGCCCTGGGGAGTGGCCTTGGAGGGGCAGCATGTAGATGGTGGGGACGGGGGGACGATGGCACATGGCTGCAGCCCCCCCACCCGGCCCCAGGCCCGGAACCAGCCGTCACCCCACCGGCCTCCACTTGCAGGCCTGCACAGTGGTGGGACCGCAGCTGTTTTCAGGGAACGAAAAGGCCCAGGGCCTTTGGGCCCAGGAGGTGCTGCGGCCACCCAAACCCACTCAGGCCACAGAGCCGGGGCGGGACACCACGCAGGGCTCAGGAGGGCGGAGGCATGCCAGCTGGGGTCAGAGTGAGTGGCCCCCACGGGTTCAAAGTCCCCGCTGGATCCTCGCTCCACTCTGTAGGTGGGGAGAGCGAGGCTGGGGGCTCGGGTCCCTCAGGTCCCTGCATGTCCCCCTCCAACACCAGCGGTCACCTCTGGCCCTTGTTACGGGTTTTATATCTCCACAGGAAGAAAGGATTGTTTTGCTCAAGCAAATGCTCCAATGAGCCCTCCCCTCCCCGAGCAAGGGTGAGTCCCAGGGGCGGGGACAGCGAGGGTGGAGGAGCTGCGGGGCTGGCAGGCCACGGCGAGGGGGCTTGCCTGCTGGCCCCGCACATGCACGCCCCCTGCACACTGGCCGGTCGGGTGCCTGGAAGTGGCAGCCACGTGGCCACTCCTCGGCCTCCATCCGCTGATACACGTGAGTGGGCTGGAGGCGTCTGTGGGTGGGCAGAGCCCTGTGGCCTCGCCCAGGCGTCTCTTGGGCACACGTTGTGCACCGCGGGCAGGTGCACACGCGGGGCGGCTGGCGGGAGGCGGGGGGCCTGGGGGAGCTGGCGTTGCTGCGTCAGGTGCAGGCTGCCCCGGCTCCCGCAGCCCACGCCAATTAGCGACTCACTTTACGTTATTTTAATTTGTCTCTGGGGCCCTGGAAGGAAAGCCATGCGATTATTATTATTATTATTTTTTGGCTGGAAACTCCAACCGCCATTATATAAATCACATATAATTGAATCCATCAGAGGCAGTTTCTTTTAAACAATCATGTTTTCCCTCCCCGACGATGAGCCCCTCTCCTCACAACTCACCTCCTGGCCCCGCGGCAGAGGGGGGCCCGCAGG
Source organism: Catagonus wagneri (assembly GCA_004024745.2). Taxonomy (NCBI): domain Eukaryota; kingdom Metazoa; phylum Chordata; class Mammalia; order Artiodactyla; family Tayassuidae; genus Catagonus; species Catagonus wagneri. The sequence continues at coordinate 245,941 of PVHT021183581.1, forward strand.
CCCCCTGACCCCCTGACCCACAGGGGACGGGGACGTGGAAGTCCGACTGTCGTGAGGTCTGCCCCCACGGCACCACTGCTCGCTGTGTGACCTCGAGCTAGTTGCCCACCTTCTCTGAGCCTCAGTTTTCTTGTCCGAGACAATCTCTGCCTCAAAGGGCTAGTGTGAGGCTTAAGGAGCTAATGCCTGGATGCCCTCAGTGAGGGTCCCGCTCGGAGAACTTGTCACCGAGCACTGGGGTCCACCTTAATCAGCCGTGGGGGACACACAGACCCCAAAACGACTGTCCTTTAGGGGACGTTCGTGCTCTGGTCACAGGGCCGTGCGAGGACGCTCGGGATCAGGCAGGAGGCAGAAGGACGGGCGCTGTAGGCAAAAGTGTCCCCGGATGCCCGAGGCCTGCCCGGAGGTGGGGGCGGGCGGACAGCAGCCCATGGTGAGGCTGACCCCAGGGTGCGGGCAAGGACACTGAGGCCCCCCAGGGCAAAGCTGCTCCTTGAGGTCACACGGGGACGAGGGCAGGGCCAGGGGAAGACCAGCCCAAGTGCCCTCAACCTCCTGGGGCTGGAGGGAGAGAGGGCTGGACGTGGGTGGACGCAGGCCGTGCTGGTCCGTGTCAGGGTCCAAGGAGGTGCACCCGTGGTCCGGCCCCCCTGGGCCTGTCCCCCTGGCCGTGCTGTGAGAACGCTGTGGGAACGTGGCCCGCAGTGCTCTCGGACACGGGGCCACCGGGTGCCCACCGATCCGCCCTGTTTGCTTGAAACGACTCACAGAGGGGCTGGTGGGCAGCCCTGCAGACGGGACCCCGCGCTGGAGAAGGGGCCCGACCTTCGTCCCCGCACAGCACGGGCGGGGTCTGGGTCCACCGGCCTGGCAGCCGCCACCCGCACCGGGAGGGACACTTCCCTGCCACCCCACCCTCCTGGGCAGCCCAAGGTTGATTTTTACCACGTGCCCGTGTCGCCTGTTCTTCTTAAAGAAGGTTTGAGCTCTTCTAAGTGTCCACCCAAGAAAGCTGAAAACACCTGTCCACACAAAAATCTGTACACAGCTGTCAACGGAAGCACCACTCCCGCAGCCGAAACGAGGAAACCCCCCAAACGCCCACCGCAGGACACGGGGCAAACACACGGGAACAGGCCTCGGCCTCAGAAAGGGAGCGCTGGCCCCACTGCAACGTGCGTGGACCCTGAAGACACACCCACAGGCAACAAAAGCCAGACACGAAAGAGCACACATCCCATTTCTAAGAAACGTCCAGAAGAGGCAAACTTATAGAAGCAGGGAGGCTGGGGGTTCGTGAGGACAGAGCGTGACTGCAGGTGGGTGCAGGGTTTCGTCTGGAGGCCACGGCCATGTTCCAGAACGAGGCAGCGATGCTGTCCCTCAGCTCTCTGAATGCACTAAAACCCCAACTATGCACCCAGAAAGGAGGCTGTCCTGCCCGGGGTGGGGGTCGGCTGGGGCCACTGCAGGAGCGCCGCAGGCCAGGGGACCCGAGACCACAGGAAGCACGGTCCTGGGTCCTGGAGCCCACAGCCGGAGCCCCAGGCTAAGGGCCAGCCAGTCTCCCCCCAGACACTCCCCGGAGGACCCCGGCTTCCGGGGGCTCCTGGGGGGCGGCCGCCCTTGGCGTTCCCTGGCTAGTGGCCACATGGCTCCAGCCCCTGCCTCCACCTTCCCGTGGCCACCTCCTCCCACGGGAGGACGCCAGGCACCAGGGCCCAACCTGAGATCTCATCTCAGCTGCACTGTCTCTGCACACGCCTTGTTCCCACGTAAGATCACGGTCCCCGGTACTGGCAACCAGGAGCTCAGCGTCCCTGCAGGGGCTCAGCTGAATCCACCCCGCCTGCGAATTACATCTCAACAGAGCTGTTATTCCTGTTAGATTTGGGCAATAAAAGGTAAAAAGAGAGAGAAGCGTGTACCTCTCTGTGGGCACTGAGCCTGAGTCAGTGTGGAGGTGACTCACGGGCAGACAGGCCACCCTCCCAGGAAGGGCCTCTGCCACCCTTGGCTCCGTAATAATTTCTCGAACGTTGCTCATGAGAACAGCAGCGGTACCCACACCCCTGGCCTGTCCCTGTCCCCCCTCCCCAGGGCCAGGCCTTCCTCCAAGGCCGCCCCTGGGCGGGGCCCCAAGCTCTAACCCCGCCCACCTCTCCTGGCCCCGCCCTCCTACCCCCAGGAGCCCGTCAGGCACCCACGTCCCCAGCTTGTAAAGTAACGACCTGTCACACGCACAACCTCTTTGCACCCAAAATGTTCTCTGATCTGTGTAAACTACAACTGAAGCTGCAGCGCTTGATATTAATATCTTTTGTTTGTGTGTCAGGGTTCTGCAGAATCTAATTAAGGCGTGTTCTCTGCGTTTCCGGGGTGTCAGAACAATCCCGCCGAGCAGACAATGCAAACTGTTGACCTGCAAGATAAACTGTGCTCGTGGAGGATCGGGGGCGGCGGCGGGGGGCGCACGGCTGTTCTCTTCTGCTGGGGCACCAGCCCCGCAGCCCGGAGAGGGGGGGAGGCGGGGACCCTGTGTGCCGGCGGCAGGGGCAGCTTCACTGGGGCGCGCTGATCACAGCAGGGTTTCTCTGCGTGTCCTTCCGTGTATACGCACGTGAACACAAGTGTCCACATGCACATGGTCTCAACAGCCCTCTCCCTGCTGGGAACCGGCCCCTGCACGGATGAGGGAGCTGAGGCCTGGGAGGAGGAGCCTGTTAGGACGGGAGGGCGGGGCCTGGGTCACCCCGTCTCCAAAGGACACACAGTCCACTCTCCAGGGAAGGCCCGGGTAAACACCGCCCTCCCTCCTGGGCAGAGGGGAATCGGAGGCCCAGAGGGCTCAGGGGCTTGTCCTCGACACTGGCTGGTGACAGAAAATAAGTGTCCTTCAGTTCCAGGGCGGCTTTGGGAGCCTGGACCTGGCGTCCTGGCCCCCGTGCAGGTGACCCTGGCCAGTGCCGGCGCCACTGTGACCGCGGTTACTGGCCTGGGACGCGCGGTTGATGACAGCACTACAGCAGCATCGCCTCACCCCAGGCCCTGCCCACGCCAGCGCCCAGTGGGTGCAGCTGCCGTAATCACTGCTACTGTCCCAGCTCCAGCGGGGTCAGCAACCCCACTGCCCTGCAGGGTGCCCACTCCAGCCCCCCGCCCATTCCAGGGCCCGCCCTGGCCAGCGCGCCAGACACAAGTGTTCCCGTCCGGGTTGGAGGGCGGTCCTGGGGCCTTCCCGCTCCCCATCTGCAAGTTAGGGGGGACCCAGACTCCGAGTGCCCCACGTGGGGAAAGACTCCAGGACCCCGGGCTACAGGTGGCGGGGTCCGGGGAACCCAGTGAGGACAAAGGCCCACAGGCAGCCTGAGCCAGGGATTCAGGGAGGAGCGGGCGTTCGGGTAAGAGAACCCGTATGACTCCAGGCCACGCAGGTCTCTGCCGGGGCGCAAGCGTGGTGCCAGGACGAGGCTCACGTGTGCAGGCGACCGGGTGCACGTCGCGCGGGCTGTGCACGCGAAGTACCTGCCCCACACACCGCGCCGCGCCTGACCACCCACGCGCCTTAGGAAACGCCGCAGCGCCACCTGCCGGCCGTGCTCCGGGCTGCGCAGAGGCCGCGAGGCCCCGCCCCACCGCCCTCGACGGGTCCCACCCCCGCCAGGCCTCTCCTCCGAGGCCCCGCCCATGCATTTTGGGTGTCGTGGCCCAGCAGGCCTGCAGGGGACCCTGACCCACCCACCGGAGCCTCTGAGGAGCAAACACGTGGGTCTGGGCTTTAGGGGTCCTGGCTGCAGTGGGGACAACTGCGAGGATCTCACGCGCAGCAGGAACACGGCCAGCGCATAGCCTTGATTCGGCCCCATTTTACAGATGCGGCCAAGGTCCCACGGGGCGGGGGGAGGTGAGGCCGAGCGGGCTTTGAGCCCCGCAGCCTGGGTGCGCGGTGTGCATTCAACCCCGACCGGTATATTGAGATGTATTCGTTAACTATTAATTACTAGTTATTTACAGGCATGAAGCCACTAGCCTGCACACCGCCTCGCAGGGGAGCTGCAGGACCCGCCTGTGTCTGGTAGGGACAGGGCAGGAATCACGACGGCCTCGTGGGCCGTCCAGTACCTGGTGGGTGGGAAGCTGGGGCCCCGCGAGGACCGTCAGGATTTCAGAGCCAAGTCAGCGGGGGCGTGACCCGCTCGGGGTCTGCACAGTGTGGGGTGGGGGCGCAGGATGCCAGGAATCCACCAAGCACCAGCCGAGGCAGGGACTGCGGACTCTGGCGGCCTGCTGTCTGGCCCGGGCCCCCGTGGGGATCCTTCCTGCCGGGAAGCCTGAGCGGCTCTACCTGCCCCCCACCCCAGCACGCCCTCCAGCGGGGCAGCATCTTGGAGGGTAAGGGGCTGCCAGGGGCAGATGGCGTCGGCCCCGGTGCCAGCCCAGCTAGAGTCGCCAGAGGAGCCAGGCAGAGCCTGCTGCCATGGGTGGCCTCTGCCAAGTGCACGGCAGGCCCTGCAGCTGCGGGGGGTGGGCGGTCAGGCTGGGGAGACCTGGGGGTGGGGGGAGGGGCGGCGCCAGCCTGGCTCTGCGATGCCCCTGACAGGCCTTCCCCAGGGGAGCCCCTCTGCCCAGCCTCCTCCTCGCCCCAGCCCCCAGGCCCACTTCTGCCAACGGGAGCTACTCTGTCACTGGGGCCCAGTCGCGCACATGGCTCCTTTCGCACCCCAAGTGCAGCACCGACTGGCTGTGTGACCTTGGGCAAGTCGCTTCACTTCTCTGAGTCTCAGCAGCCGCATCTGGAAAACGAGGCCGGCCCTGGAGCAGAGGAGGGCAGGTCCGCAGCTCTGCACTGGTGCGGCCTGGCCGCGGCTCCACTCCACCCCTGCAGCCAGCCCCACGTCACAGACGCGAGGGGCCGGCCAGAGGCAGGGGCTCCAGTCGCGGGCGGGGACCGCCCCCCATCTCATGTCTGGCCCAGATGTGAACCCCGCAACCCCTGAGCCCACATGCTTCAGACGCGTGGAACTTGGCTGCTCACCCCAGACGGCAGCCCAGCCGAGCCCTTTGACGCGCCTTATGGACAGGCAGCCCGAGGCCAGGGCAGAGCTGGCGGGAGCCCAAAGACCATGGAAGGCTGGACACGCCACAGGTGCGGCGGCCAGCGGCCCCACTGTCACCCGGCACATGCCTGGTGCCACCCCCACACTGGCACGCACGCCCCCTCTGGGCCCCATGACAGCAGAGCGGAGCGGTCAGGGGCCCGCTTTCCTCCGTCCGTGCGTGCGGAAGGGGCGTCAGGCCCCCAGAGCTCAATCCCAGCCCGATCAGGGCAAGGGACTCAGGACGGATGTCCCTCTGCCTGATCCCCCCCCCACACACAGATGTGCACGCGCGCCCAGGCTCAGCCCCGCCCGCCCACCCGCCGCAGGTGGTCAGCAAGGCTGGGCTGCATCCGCGACCTGCTCCCGGATATTCGGGTGCGGGGCGGACAGTGTAACTAACTCACAGACACCCAGCGGATGGCAGGGAAGGAGGGACAGGCAGGTGGTGTGGAGGGCGGACGGGCGCGTGGGCGAGCGGAGGACCTGACACTGAGACGCCGAGTGCACGGCTCCCGCCGCTGCTGCTTCCCGGCGGAGATGGCAGGGGGGTTACTCTCAGGGCCGCGATGGGCCCCTTTCGAGATGAGGAGACGGAGGCAGCAGATAGGAAGGGACTGGGCGGGTCACACGGCGAGCGCTCAGCGACGCCTGGGCCCCCGGAGGCTGCACGGTGTCGGCACCACAGGGACGATGCAGGTCCTCAAGGACCCCGATGGGCGCCCACCCTGCACCTCCTGGGCCGACACCACCCCCTCCCTGGGACCGCCTGCCCGTCTGGCTCTGCGGCGCCCCCTCCCAAGCCGGGCGGGAGGCAAGGGGCTCAGAGAACGTTACACGGCATCACCGGTCGCCCCAGCGCAGCGCTGACGAATTAATTATGGCACCAGTCCCCCACTTTTCGCCCCCCCCCGAGTGTGGAGTGTGGCCCTGAGCCTTCGTGGGGGCTGATATTCTGGGAGAGCAGACCCGCCCCCCGCCCCCCCCAGGCACCCAGGCCAGAGACGGGGGTCCTCGCGGCCCTGCTCCCCAAAGGCTCCAGATTCAACTCCACCCAACCCCGCCCCTTCCCCTCTGGCCGCCATGGCAGGTCCTGTCCCATCCCACCCTCAAGGGCTCAGATGCGGCCACCGCCCCCTCCAGCGCCGCAGACAGCCAGACTCAGTCTCAAAACCCAGATCTGAGGGTGTGACCCTCCCCTCACCAGACCCCGCTCTAACCCCCCCGGACAGCCTCAAGGTCGGGTCGAGGGCCGCCCTGCACAGTACCTGAGAGTGGTCCTCGGAGCCGCCAAGGTCATCGGAAGCAAGGACGTCACAAAGCAAAGGAGGCCAAGGAGAGGCGAGGACGAAAGTTCGCGTGGATCCTGGAACAGACAGGGCTGTCAGGGAGACGGAGGAGATTAAGTGTGGGGCTGGCCGCCAGGAAGGCACCGGCCTGGGGGTCTCGGCGGCGACCCCCACCCGAGCGACGTGGCGATCCCCGCCTGCCGTCTGTGCACCTGCTCTGTGCACCTGAACTGCTGTAAGATTAAAGATCCGCGCGCGCGCGGGGGAGCCCACGGGGCAGGGGAGGTCTGGGGCGTGTTCACACCGGTCTCCTCCTCGTGGTGGGTCTGTGAGCATCTCTTACGCTGTTTTCTGTTGGAAATGTCTCAGAATCCAACACTTAAGACAAACCCAGACCTGATGTGTCGTCCCCCCGCCCCAGCCTGACACCCTCCAAAGGTGCCCCTGAGCCTTGAGCATTAAGTCCAAAATTCTCAACCCCGCCCACCGGTCTGCCCCTGACGTCACACAGGCCTGGCACCTCCCCGTCCACCCTCTCTGGCCCCTGGACCAGCTCCCGGCCTGTAACTCTGGCAGGTCCAGCCCGTGGGGTCACCCCACTGGACATCACCGGCTGTGGGTCACGAAGCCCTCCCCACCCCCAGGCCGGGGTCGGGGGCCACCTGTGAGCCAGGTCCTCCCATTTCACAGACGGGGAAACCGAGGCTGCCCGGGAAGCAGGGCTGTGTGCGGAGTCCGGGGTCTGTCTCCTGCACCAGCGTTCTCCACCACGCTGCCCTCCCGGGCCTGGTTTCTCACCTGTGAAATATTCCAGGGACCACGAAGCCAGCCTCCATCTGGCAGCTCAAGGAACTCGTCAGATCCTTATGTCCAGGGCCCCGTTCCCCCCCACCTCGGGCTCATCGATGAATTAATTCAGCAAAATTTACTGAGCACCTACTCTGTGCCAAGTCCTGGGGATACAGTGGCCAACAGACCGAGTCTGTGTGGTCGTGGGGCTTGTGTTCTGTGGGGGAGGCTAGCAATAAGCAAGCATGCAGTGTACCGACTCGAGCTGGCCACGGGTGACGAATACAGGCGGAAGACGGGGTGGGGAGGCACGGGGGCCCGGGAGGGCCCCCAAAGAACCAAGACCTCCTTGGGAAGGTGAGGGAGCCAAGCAAGTCCTCCAGGAAAAACTCCCAGGCAAGCAAGAGCGAGTGCCAAGGCCCTGAGGCAGGCGCACGTCTGCCCCATTTGAGAACAGGTGCTGCTGGAGCAGAGGAAGGGGACAAGAGGAGAGTGACGAGGGCGGCTACTAGCCCCCAGCAGGACACACGTGTGACCCAGTAGGTCACGGGCCACAAAAGGCCAGGCTGCTGGAGGGCCCTAGGTGTCCCAGGCGCCAACTGCGCCAGGCTCGCCCACCATCTTCAGAGGTCCCTCGGGCTTGGGGACTGCTCCCCCCGCACCACCCCCTCACAGGCCAGGCTGGGAAATGGGGCGGGGAGAGGCGGGACAGCAGGCCGACGGTCTCGAGAGTCTGTGCCCCCCGTGCCCGCTGTACCGCAGGGAAACAAAGGCCCAGAGGCACAGGCCCAGCTCAGAGCCTTTAAAACTCAGAACAAGCCGCTGGGACGAGCCCTGGGGTCCCTGCCTCCCCGGCCAGGTGCGCACAGGTAGGAAGGCAGGTGCGTGGCTTAGCTGGCAGGCAGGTGTCCTGCGGCACAGCAGGGCGTGTTCTGGTGGGAGAACTTGGCCAAAGGGCCCGTGAGTACCAAAGGCCCACGAGGCCAGCTGGGCCCTCGACTGGGCTTCGAGAAAGGAAAACTGAGGCCCCTCCCTCCTCGGACACCCCCGTGCATGTGGGTCAGATGGGTGCCATCTTCCTGTGCCCCCGAGCCTCGTGACAAAAAGAAGCCCAGGCCTTGGGCTGCACCCACCCCGGACCGAGCCTCCCCCAGCCCCCGAGGAAGAGTTTACCTTTCAGAGCCGGTCCGAGATATTAATTAAGATAAATCTACCTCAATTTTGAGATTCTCTTATCATGTAATTTATCAAAATTATGTTAATTATTTCTGCAGGGCAACAAATTATTACCTCTTTTGTGTCTGATTTGTATTAATATTCATAATTTAATAATTCAGCATCCTGGCCATCTGGTCCGGGAGCAGCTCCTTTCCCGCCCTCGGTCCCAGCAGAAAGCGCCCCCCCAGCGCCGGCCCGCACCCCCCGGGCCCGGCCCACGCCGGCCCGCGTCCAGCCCGGAGGCCGCCGCCTGGGGCCCCGCGCGGCCCCCGCAGGTCGGAACGCAGGTACAGGCACACGCCGCCACCCCCGCTCGGCAGGTGAGCCAAGCTGAATTGACATTTTCCACACTTTGTGAGTTTTACACTGTAATTTGACATAATTAATGCCTACATTACTGCTGATAATTTAGCTAGTTAATTAAACTCGGAGGAGATAATTAAGGAAAGGCTACTGCTTGGATTGCTAATTGTTTTTGTCATTATTTCAGGGGCCGACAGCTGCCGGCTGAGTCATCCTGTTTTGTCAGCTGACGGGTCATGTGACACCGGGGTCCCCCGGGGCCCCCACTTCCAGGGGAGGGAGGCACACAGCCGGCTACCTGGCTGCTGCCTGGAGCCCCGCCAAGTGCCACTGGCTGGCCCTGTCCCCCACCCCCACCCCACTGCATCAGTGGTGACAGAGCCGGGCCTGGGGTCACCTGAAGGTCAGCCTGAGTGGGCTGGAGGAGGAGGGGACACCTCCTGGCCCCACATCCGAGCCCAAGGGCTGATAGGAGGCAGGACTTCCCGGCTGCGGGAATGGATGATTCCGCAGGCAGAGAAGGCCGGAGACCCTGGGGCAGGCGAGGGGAAGGACCGGAGGGGCTGTGTGCCCCCCTCGTTGACACAGCTGGGTTTGGGGCCATCAGAGAACCCAGCTGCCCCCCCCACCTGGTGGCAGGTAGACCTGAGGCCAGAGGAAAGGGGGACCCGCTGAGTACTGGCCACCCCACTGCAGGCCACACTCTGGGACCAGCCAGCAGCACCTGCCGTGTCCAAAGCCACCTATACAAGGCACAGCAGGGTGTGTGTCACTATCACTGGTGCCCCCATTTTCCAGAGAAGCCAGGGCCCTGCTCAAGGTCACACAACAGACCCGGTGCAGACCCCACGGGAGGCGGAGAGCAGAGGATGGGCTTCAAGCCCAAGGCCCCACTGTCCTGGATGGACACAGCAACACTGTCCCCTAAGCAGGCCCTGAGGGACCGTGCGGCTGTGTGGTCAGGGCCGGGTCCCCATGTCCACGGGGCTCACAGTCCGGTCGGCGAGCTCCACCAAGCAGCTGGCCGACCATTCGGCTGCTTGACTTGGCTATCAGAACACGCAAGTCACGGGCTCAAATAATCCTGGTTTACTGTCCCTCTGAACAAGAAGTCTACATGTGAGAGGGGTCTAGGCTGGCTGATTCAGGGCTCAGCCACAGCCACAGGACATCCACAAAGACCCAGGAGCCTCCCCCGTTTCTGCCCTGACAGTGTCTGCTTGGCAGCCCTGTCTTCTCTCACTATCCCAAGGTGGCTGCTGGGGCGCCCACAGCTCACATGGCATCCAGCAAAGATGGAGGGGAGTGGGTCACCCAGGATCATATCATTGCCTCGATGGGAAGTTTGCAGGGAGACCTAGAAGCTGGAGATCTTTTCCTGCTGAGCCTTCTGCATCCTTTCCGCTATTGGAAAGAGCTTTAGCTTTGACCATAAGAACTGGATTTCCAGAGCTCCCTGATGGCCTGGCAGTTAAGGATCCAGAGTTGTCACTGCCGCAGCTCAGGTCACAGCTGTGGCGTGGGTTTGATCCCTGGCCCGGGAACTTCTGCATGCTGTGGGTGAGGCCAAACAACACTAATCACCGCAAAAAGAAGTGGCTTTCCTTTGCGGAATATTTCATCGGTTTAGACGCCTGGCTTTAGACAAAAGTGCACTTTAGCAAACCCAAAAGGTCCTTCCTCCAGCGTTCAGGCTGCCTGCCTTCACCCTGAATTCCTCTCCCTCGTGAGACTTACAGAAGCCATGGGAAGCGTCAATTCATTCTGATTCATATCGATACTCTGAATATTTTCCTGTTTCCCAGCCTGGATCCAAGGTGCCACAGGTAACAGGTGCATCTGGCTTTCCAAGAGCTCATCGTAATGACCACCAGCCTCCCTGCCGAGCCGGGGCCTCACTGCCAGGGCCCGCGGACCCTCCCGCAGACAGCGCCACGACGGAGCTTCTGTTCGTTGTCACACCCCCACTACCGGCAATAACTTCCACAGCGTGTACAAACAACAGAAAATCTGAGCCAAAGTTTAAACGAAAAAAGGATTACTATCCTCCGGGTAGTGGTCGACTGGTACCCTCCACGCCTCATGTTCACCCAGAACTTCAAAATGTGACTTCGTGTGGAAGTGAGGTCGGCTGTGATCCGACAGGACTGCTGTCTGTTTAAAAAGGGAGCCTGCGTAAAAATTTAAAAAAAAGGGGGGCGCCAGCAGACAAGATTGACTCATCATACAGGGAACGGCCACAGGAAGAGACGGAGGGAGGCAGCCCCGAGCCACGGACTGCTGGCAACACCAGAAGCCGAAGGAGGCCTGGGACAGACCCTCCCTCACCGCCTGAGGAGGAGCAGCCCCGCCACACCTTGGCTTCTGACATCTAGCCTCCAGATCTGCGAGGAAATGAATTTATCCTACCCAGAAATTCTAGCCACTCAGGTTGCAGCACTTTGTTACGGCAGCTCCAGGAAAGTCCTACACCGTGAGCCAAACCCAGAGCCAGGAAGGCCCTCGGATGGCTAATTCAGCAGGCCAGCGGTGTCGGGAAAGACCCACGTGTCTCCAGTGTTTCTGCCCTGCCATCCGCAACATATCAGCCATGGTCGCCCTCACAGTCACAAAATGGCTGCTGCAGCACCATGCACCCAGGCAGGTTGAAATCATCCAGCAAAAAAGGTGGTGTGTCCTGCGGGCGCCTCCTCTACCGAGGATGAGAATGGCCATGACTGGCTTGTACTAAGAATGATTCCTAGAGTTGTGGAGGGGGCCGTTTTCCAAGAAGGGGGCAACATCCCAACAAAAGGAGGCAAATGAGCACTGCCTGCCACAGGGCACACCCGGGGCCCTGGGGTGAGTGGCAGACAGGACCGCAGCAAATGCAGGACCGCAACAAATGCAGACAGGAAGGAAAGTGAGGACCGCAGCAGAGGGTGGATACGCAGTGCTGCCCGCAGCCTCGCCAGAGCACAGCCTCCCTCCCCGTCGCCGCCACACAGTGTGGCCTCTGGGCTCCCAGCACCATCACCGCACCTGCCTGAGAGAACCTCAGGATCACCTTCAAGACGCAGGGCCCAGGCGGGTGCCACAGCGTCCTCTGGTGCCAGAGCTGGCAAGCCTGCTGAAGACCCCACTGCGTGTGGAAGCCCCTCCCCCAGAACCTATGAAACAGGGTCTTTTTTTTTTTTTTTTTTTTGACTTTGTCTTTTTAGGGCCGCACTCACGGCATATGGAGGTTCCAGGCTAGGGGTCTAATAGGAGCTGTAACCGCCAGCCTGCACCACAGCCACAGCAACGCCAGATCCGAGCCGCGTCTGTGACCTACACCACAGCTCACGGCAACGCCGGATCCTTAACCCGCTGAGCAATGCCAGGGATCGAACCCGCATCTTCATTGTTACTAGTTGGGTTCGTTAACCACTGAGTCACGATGGGAACTCGTGAAACAGAGTCTTTGCAGGTGTATGTGGTAAGAATGAGTTCACGCTGGATCACAGGGGGGCTGCAGTCCGGCGACTGGTGTTTTTCTAAGAGGCGGGCTTGGACGCAGACACACAGGAGAGGCCATGTGACACGCAGGCAGAGAGGGGGACACCAGCCTCAGAGCCCCCGAGCCCCTGGGACCCTCCCCTGATGCCCTGGGTGGGCGGCCCTGCAGGGGCCTTGATTCTGGGCTGCTGGCCCCAGCACTGGGAGGGACCAAACTGTCCCTGTTTCAAGCCCCCCAGCCTGCGGCGCTTTGTCACAGCGGCCCTGGGACAGACAGAATCCCCAGCTCCCCGGCTTCAGCAGCCCACTCAGAGGCCCAGAGGCAGACTACCCTCCCTGGCGCCTCGGCGGCTGGGGTGGCCCTGCCACGGAATTCTGGGTAGAGAACAGGTCACGCCGGGCGGGGTGGGGTAATCAGAGCTGCCCCTACACGCTCTGGGCCCTACCACCCCAAGTCTGGTCACAGGGTTCCCTCCTGAAGCCCCGCCCAGCCGAGCCACACTGCGGCCAGACCCTCCCTCCCGCCTCAGGGCCTCTGCCCGCTGGCAGTGCGGTGCCCGTGCCCCCAGAGGCTGCCAGGAATGAGGGGGCACCGAGCCGGCACAGGGAGACAACCCCAAACTGGCAGACAGGCTCACGAGGCCGCATTCCATCAGACCGCAGCCCTGACCGACGCGGAGGACACAACGCCACCACAGCAAGGGCCTGCGAGCAATTCCGAATCTTCTAGAAGCTGCGTTACAAAAATAAGTAAATGGAGATTCGTTTTCACAATACACCTTACGGAACCCCCTGTATAGGCGACCTCCGCATTTCACCACGTGAGCAGCGCAAATACTATGAACCAGCCGTACTAGTCTTTGCCGGCTCAGCGTCGTCATTCCCGCCCGTGGGACTCGGGAGGCGGGTCTTACCTCGGCCCGGCCGCGCCGCAGGTGCCCCGTGTCGCTGGGCCCCGTGAACGGCCCTCCTCAGCGGACTCACAGGGAGGGGCTCTGTCGTAGCCCGGAGCCGCCCGGACACCCGTCTGCTCCGGGGAGGCCCGCAGACCCGGGGCGCTCCTCAAGGTCACGCCTGCGGGTGGCCCCTCGGCCCGGCCTCCGTCCCCGGCCGCGCGGGGCTTCCTTCCCAGGCCGCCTCTGCGCCCTCGCTGCCCCCCAGCGGGTCCCGCGCTGCGCCACCGGGCCGGGCACCCCCTGCTCGGTTCCACAGGCGGTAGTCGAAGCCTAAACACCCCTCTCGCACGCCAACCCGTGGAGCCTGAGGCCCTGACCCCGCCCCCGCGCGCGGAGGGGCGGGTCCACCGCGGGCACCGCCCACCGCGGGCCCGGGCTCCGCCCACCGCGAGCCACGGCTGGGGGCCTGCCGCCTCCGCCCGCCAGTTCAATCACCTTTTCCAGAAAGTTCTCCGTTGTAAATAAATGAGAGTGGAAACGGCCCGTATGAAGATATAATGTTGTTAAAAGCGCTGATTAAGTTTTACACAACCGTGTGAGCGCAAACGAAAAGCTTCTAGCTTTTTAATTTAAGGAAAGAGGAATATGATATAATTTCAATTTGTGATCAGATAAGATGTTCCCAAGATTGCGTTTCAATTGGATTACATCCTAATGTACTTTGCGAAGTGTCAGCGGCTGCAGATTAAGGTGTGTGTGTGTGATATTCTTTATTAATAACGTAATGGGCCGCGCGCATGCCATCCGTCTTCATCAGCGTCTCGGGCCCACCTGGGAGGCCTGCTTAGCGCGCAGCCTGCAGCTCGGGCCTGTGACGGTGACGCCAGGGCTGCGGGAGGCCCCCGGGTGGGCACCCAGAAGGTCTCGCAGGACCCGCCTCGGCCCGCCTCCTCCGCTGGGAAGGAGGCCCCCAGGGGTCAGGGCTCCAGACGTGGGGGCTGGGCGAGGGGGACGGGCAGGGCCTGGGCACACACGTGGCAGGAGGGACCCCTGACCTCTGGCTGCACCCCCCACACTGGGGCTCCCTAAGCTCACGTCCACCGCCCACAGCGAACTTCAGGTACCCGGGGTCCGAAACGCCCTGACCTGATGGCACAGCCCTGACACCCACTAGTGTGCACCCCCACCCCTGCGACTACTGCCGGCGGGGGGGCCCCAGTGGGAAGAGAAGGGGGTCGTGAGCTCTGGGGTGACCCTTCCACTGAGCAGACGGGGCTCCACCCCTGGGCACCCTCTCAGTGACTCCGCTCTGAAGGGGTCCGGCCAGCCCCGGGCTCAGTGGCCCCGGGGTGGGGGGGGCTTGGGGGGCTGCAGGAAGCCGGGTCACACCTGGACATGTCACCTAGACACCCGGGCAGCCCTTTCTTCCCTGGACGCCGGACGCTGGGATGGGCAGGTGGAAGATCGCACAGAGACTATCTGTCGGGGACTGCGGCTCCCGCCTTGGGCCCAACCAGACGAGGGCCCGCCCCTGGGGACCCTGGCTTGGGGGTCCAGGGTCCGCTCCCCGCACCCCCAGATGGAGGCCGAGGACACCGAGACTCAGCCCCCGTGCCGACGTGTGACACCAGCAGCTTCGGGACAGCTGCTCCTCTTGTCACACGGCAGAGTGTGGCCGCGTGACTCCCCGGGCCCCGTGATGGGCCCGCTTCCCAGGGGCCACCCCGCATCCACGCCGGAGGTCCTGCCTCCTCCTGCCTCTGTCCTCCATACTGTGTGACCCAGGGAAGGCCAGTTCCCTCTCTGGGCCTCAACCCCTTCCTCCGGAATGGCTGGGGCACAGGGAGCTTGGGGGCCATCCGTGAGAAGGGCCAGGCCTCACTGTCACAGACTGAGACCCCTGCCCTGGGGGCACCCCGTGGCCTCCACCCAGGCCCCGGGGAGGGGGTAGGACCAGCCCGTGGGGTGCACAGGGGTGAAGGAAGCCAGCGGGCCTCACGGTGAGTTACAGCCGCAGGGACCTCATTTGCATTCTAATCCCCCTCACACGACGGGCCTCACGGTCCCCAGACCCCTGCAGAGGTGTGCCAGCGATGGCAGGTGGGAGCCGAGGCTGGGGACAGGGTCCCTCTGGGCCTGGCAGGCAGGACGGCCAGCTCTGAACTGCCCCAGAAGGCCCCCGAGGTCACGAGCCCCTTCCCGCGTCCCGCAGTCCCCGCCCCCTCCCTGACTTGGCTCAGGCGGCTCAGGTCCGAGCGGGGCAGGAGGGGCTGCTGTGTGCCCCCCGCCCCGGGGGCCAGCCCGGGTTCAGGCAGCGGGCAGTCTCCGTGGTCCTGGGTCACGGCTAGAGACGCAGCTTCCGTCACTCACTCCGCGCTGCGCTGGACGCTGTCCTGGGTGCTGGGACACAGTGGTGCAAACAGTGGTGACAAAACAAACACCCACCTTCCCAAGGTGACCTCCGAGTGCTAAACAACGGGCCACGGCTCGGGAGCCCCTCCCAGGGGAGCAGGGCCCGGTCGTAAGGAGCCGGCCTGGGGAGGATGGGGCTCAGGCGGGGGGCTGGCCGGGGCCGGGGCTCATCTGCCCGAGGCCGCCGGGACCGAGCAGAGGCGGCAGTGGACGGAGGCCAGGCTGGAGGGACGGCGGGGAAGGCGGCCGGTTTATGGGGCGTGGGAGTGGGGCGGGGGAGGAGGGCAGACGGGAGCCCCCGGGCCAGCCCGCTCCCCGCCCTGAGAGCCCCACCACCCTGCACACAGCCAGGCTTTGTGCCCAGTTGCTCTGCCCTGAGTGTCCTTCACTCGAGGCCCCAGGCCCTCGGGGCCGCGGGTGCTGCGAGGCGAGCGTGCGTGCGGGGTGAGGGGTGCCGTCCAGAAAACGGCCCTCCGTGGACACGCCATCCCCTGTCCACCCGCAGGCACGCTGGGTCCCCGGGATGCACAGGCCTGGGGACAGCCCAGCCGGTGTGGGCTCAGATCCAGGCTGGGCCTCTCCCTCGGTGCTGTGCCCTCTGGAAGGGCTGTGCCCGGCTCGCATCTGGGCTGTGGGCCCCCTGGGTGGGTGAGAACCGGCTGGTTCTCCTCCACGTTTGCGGGCAGCAGTGAAGGCAGCCCCCTCCCCCGTACCCAATGGGCCGCCCTGGTGGTCTCTCCCCAACACCCCGCCGGCTGCAAGGGTGCCGCACGACCCGGTAACTCCGGTGTAACCTAAGGGTGCCTCTGTGCTTGTCCTGCTGTGACGGGGTCATACGGGGCCTGTGGGCACTGGGGCCCCGGCGGGCAGCTCAGGGTCTGGGGACCTGACCACTAACAGAGGCTCCGTCACCCTGAGCGCATCCTGCACCCCCCTGGGCGGCCTCTGGGGTCCCAGGGAGCAGCCACGATGCGGGGAGCTCCTCCCCATGGGGGCGCCTCTGAGGTGCATGCAGGTCCCCAGCAGGACCAGCCCTGTTGCCCCGCCGCCTGACGGGCTGGACAGCACACCTTCTGTGGGATCCCACCCCGATGCCCAAAAATCCCACACAAACCCCCACCTGCCAGGGGCTCCCAGAGCCAGGTCGAAGGCCAGCCCCAGCCAACTTGCTGTGTGGCTTCGAAGGGTTACCTGGCTTCTCTGAGCCTCAGTGTCCTTATCAGTAAAATGGAGCTGCTCTGCAGTGGCCCTCTGCCTCCCCCTGCTGGTGAAGAGGCCACACTGCTTCAGTCCCGGTGGAGCGAGCCTGGGAGGAAGGTGTCCGGGGCGGGGCTGGGGCGGGGTCTCAGCGAGAGGGTCCCCCAGGCCAGTCCAGGCTGTCCTCCACAGCCCTCCTCCTAATGCAGGTCCCACCCAGGGCCTCTGCTCAGAATCGCCCTGGCACCCAGCACCCAAGGGAGGAAGCCAAGCCGCTCCACCCAGCCAAGTCCCTGCCGGGCCCAGGCCCCACTGAGCCCTGGAGGCTGCCTGTCTCCCTCCGGCTGCTGGGGTTGGGGGGCCTCCCTGTGCTGGGGGGACAGGCAGGTCTCTGGGCTCCACCATCACTGCTGGGCCAGACCCAACCACGTGACCCCCATCAAGCCTCACTGGCCACACGCAACCATCAGTCAACAGAGGCTCAGAGAGGGCAGGGCCCTAGCCCAAGGCCACACAGCTGAGCAGCGAAGCGTGACTGTTAAGTCCGTCTCTGCAACGGGCAGCCGCCCTCCCTGTCCCAGGTCACATCCTGACCTCAAGCCCCAAGAAGCCCCAGCTGAGACCCTCCGGCAGCCTGTGAGGGCAGCGAGATGAAGCGAGCGCCCAGTACACTGACGCGGGGTCTCCCAGCTCTGTTCCTGCTGGGACCCATGGGGCCTCGGCCCCGCCGGCTGGCCGCCAGGAGGGGAGTGCTGGCACTCCGCCACTGCCGAGGGCCCGCTGGGGCCACCACGAGGGGCTCTGCAGTGCCCGGACACAGCACAGGGGGACACAGCCACAAGCGGCCGTCCGGGAGCCCGAAGCCCCGGGGGAGTCGCTCTCCTGGTCCCCGAGGAGGGGGCAGCGCTGCTCAAGGACGCAGGCCTGAGCCACCAGGACGCTCCGCCCGCAGATCCTCCCTGCGCCACCACGGCCCCCGCATCGGAGTCGGGAAGGGCGGTGGGCCCCACTCCCCTGACGGAGAAGTGGCCCCCTCGGGACCCAGACGGCCTCTCTCTCAAAGGTCAAGCTCGCAGATCTCAACAGAGGTCCCCGCGGGGGCCAGTGTCAGACGCAGAGGGCACAGGCCCGCCGGGGCCCGGCTCCTGTAAGCCTCACGTGCAGCCCGTCCGTGCGGCCAGGCCAGGAAGCAGCTGAAATGCCTGTCTCAGAGGCCCGGTCACAGCCACGGGCGCGTCCACGCTACTGCAGAAGAGGAGCGCGGCCAACAGCTCCTGGTAGCCCGGGAGCACGCAGCTGGACGTAGAGAGAGCCCAGGCCGTGCGGTCCGCTTCTTTATTGAGGCCACCCGACCCCACAGAGAGGACGGCGCGGGTGTGGCCGCCCAAGTCCCCACCCCGCCTCCGAGAGTCCCGCAGCCCCGCCAGGCGGCTACTCGGGGGTCCTGCTTCTGCTCTTCGGGGACCAGATATTGGACAAGCGGAACTTGGACTTCTTCCTGTGGTCGCCGCCGCTCCTCTGCAGGTCTGAGGGGCAGACAGAGGCTTCGCTCGCCCACTCGCGGCCAGCGCCCCACGGCCGTCCCCTCCACCCGGAGCCCGTGGGAGGCCAGGCCCCAGCGGAGCCAACCTGCGCCCTCCCCGGCCGGAACCGCCTGCCCTGAGAGCCTGGACTGGGCACGGCCTGACAACATGGTCGCCAGCTGCTTCTTGGATCCCTCAGATGACAGGGGACTCGCTCCCTTAGGGTGAGGCTGACCGCGCCACCACGGAAGGCCCGGCTGCCCCCGAGCCCAGCCAGCCTGCCACCCGCGCCCAGGCTGCCCACAGTCACCCAGTTTCTGGATCATGCTGCGTAGCACCTCGTCCTCCTCCTGCTCCCTGGAATACAAGGGCGGTGAGGGGCCGTCCCCCGGGGCCTCGGCCGGAGCCCACCTGACAGCGGGGCCACCTTTCCCGTCACCCACCCACAAACCACACCCCGGCCCCGACCACCCCCTCTGGGCGGGTCCCTGCCCTCTCGGGACCCAGCCCCTCGGCAGTGACCGGGGGCAGGAGGGGCCGGGGTGCCAAGGGGCCTCATCAGGGGAGAACCTCAGAGGCAGGCTGCGGGCGCCGCGCCCTTGGCCTCGGACCACCCCTACCAAACGCACAGCGTGGGTCTCCTCCTGCCAACGGGGAGGGAAAGACGCCCAGAGTCAGGGGACCCGGGCCCCCGCGGCCCTCACCGGAGCCGGTCCTCGTCCAGGAAGTCGACGATGTCGCTGCGGTCGTTGACCGTGCTCACGTACTGGTTGAGCAGGTCCTGCTCCCGCTGCCGGTCCTGGGGGCCCTTCAGACTCTCTGCGGGCGCGGCTGCCGTCAGCGGGAGCCCCGCCGTCCCCGCCCTGTCCGGGCGGCGTCCCCTCCCCAGGCTCAGCCTCCTCCCTTGGACGGGACGGTGGGCCCTGGGGCCTGGGGGGCCTCTTGGCTGGGTGACCGAGTGACCGAGTGACGAACGACCCTTTCAGGGCCTGGGTGTTGCTGGCCCTTCCCCGGGCCGTCTCACCCATCCCCACTGAAGCTGCGCGGCGTGGAGCCGCGGAACACCTCAGGGTGCCGGGGCAAGGAGCAGGCAGGGGCCGGGGGGCTGCCAGGACCCGAGCCCCCAGCCCAGCGCTCGGCAGTGGCAGTTCACACCAACAGACTCGCACGACCACACCCTACACACGTCAGCTGACTCAATCCTCACAACATGGGCGCCCAGAACTGCCCCCACTTTGCTAAGATGAAGGCCAGGCACAGACAGCTTGCGTGACTCCGCCAAGGACACACAGCCAGCAAGTGGAGGAGCTGAGACTCCACCCCGGGCTGCAGAGAGGGAGCCACTGTCACCTCCCCAGGCAGTTGGCTGTGAGGGGCCCCGCAAAGGCCGCGCCCGTGCCCGCCTCCGGGGGCCGAGCCCCCCACCCCCCCGGCCCAGCAGGAGGGCCGGTGGACGCACCAGGCTTGGCCATCAGCCGGCGCAGCTCCCCCTCGAGGTCCTGCTGCTGCTCCTCCAGGCGCTGGTCCCTGGCCCTGCCGAGGGGACGCGGGCGTGAGGCCGAGCCAGCCCTGCCCGGGGGCCCCCCAGGCCGAGCCAGCCCTGCCCGGGCGCGCTGCCCAGGAGGTCGTGCAGGCGGCAGCTCTCACTTGTGCATCAGCTCCGACTCCAGCCTCAGCAGCAGCTGCTTCTCGTGGATGAGCCGGAACCAGTCCAGCATGAGGGCGTCCTCCGCGGCGTCTGCGGAGCGGACCCAGGGGCCGGCTGAGCGCGGGGAAGGGAGCGGGGGGGAGGCTGCCCACGGCTGGGGTGGCGTGCGGCGGGAAGCGTGTGGTCAGGGTGGTGAGCAGGAGTCCGGCCAGTGGTTAGGGACCAGCCGTGGCGAAGGGGCCAGCCCACGGTGGGGGGCGGGGGGACAGAAGGGCCGTTGTGGGGGTGGGGGCTGGCTCACCCCCCTCGGCCGCGCGCAGGCGCTTCTCCAGCTCCACGCCCCTGAGCTCCAGGACGTCCAGCTGCGTCTCGATGTGCTGCACCTGCCTCTGCAGCTCCTCCCGCGGCACGTAGTCCGGGTGCAGCTGGGAGGAGGGTGGCGAGGGGTGAGGGGGGCCGCGGGGGCCGGGGGCCCAGCCCCTCGCCCACCCGCGCCCAGCCTGCTCACCCTGACTGGGGAGGTCACCGACTTGCCAGGCGCAGCAGGGACCCCGGCCGGGCCCAAGGGCCTCCCTGGAGAAGGGGCAGGACCAGTCTTCAGGCAGCAGACATGGTCAGGAAGGGAGTCTGACCCACCCAGCCCCGCCTCCCGGGGGCGCCCCTTCAGCCCCGGCTTCCCTGCTGAGCCCAGGGGGCCCCGGACAGCCCCGCTGGGGCCCCGAGCTCACAGATCCAGGCTCCGTCCCAAGAAGTCCCAAACCCCGCCCTGGCCCCTGCCCTCCTCCAGGTCAGCAGCACCCGCCACCCCGATCCACTGGCTCTAGGAGCAAGTGCTGCATCACTGCCAACGTCTGTGGCTCGGGCGCTGGGGGCCGCGGGCCGCATCCAGTTCTGTCCTGCCCTGGAAGGGTCCGGAGCCCCCAGGTCTCGGGCCCGCCTCACACACATGGAGCTCGGCGTCTCTGGGTGGGCTCGAGGCCACACACGCCCCCGCACACGCCTTAGCCTCTGCTCTGGGCTCTACGAGCTCCTATTCATCCTCCAAACCCCCGGCAAGCACGCCCTCCCGGAGGAGACTCCTGCACGGGCACCGCAGGCGGGAATGAGGCGCCATCCCTGCTGACCTGGTTTGTCCTCCTGCTTCGGGCTCCGGGCACGGGCTTCCTGCCCCGAGGGCTCGGACTGAAGCCAACTGCCAGAAACGTCCAGGTCAGCAGGGACAGCCAGCTTCCTGCGGCGGGCGGGGGCCGGGGAGGGGGAGGCGGCTGCCCGGGGTGGGGGAGACCGAGCCACAGGTAAGGCCAACAGGCCCTGCGTGGCCCCCCACCGCTGCTTCCCACAGCCGGGCCCCCTCAGAGGGGCACCAGCACGGGGATCTCACAGCCCTGCGCCCACATACGGGAGGTGGCGAGGACGCGGGGAGAGGGGGCCGAGCCTCGACAGCTTGGAAAGCGAGCTCAGCGGGCTGGTGCCCTGCTCAGGGTCACGTGGGAAGTAACGTGGAGGCTGGGCCTGGATCCAGGTGAGGCTGGGCGCTGGGAGCAGACACGCACACTCACGCATGTGCACACACGTGTGCTCACACGCGTTACACACACACGCCCCTGGCTGAGCAGGCGGGGGGACCGCCTGGACCAGGCTGCCCGGGGAGCGCCAGGGCTTCTGTTCAGCCTTACCTGAGAGGCTGGGCCTGGGGCCGGCCGGGCCTGGTGTCCTGTCCACCGGCACAGGGGTCGGGGTGACACGGGCGCCCCCATCGGAGCTCCCAGAGGCCTTCCCGGGTGCAATGCCCATCCTCGGCTCTCCAAGGACCTGAGGCTCCTTGGGCTCCAGGGCCCTGGACGGAGGGCAGGAGGTCAGCGGGGGGCGGGGGCCAGGACAGGAACCGCTTGCCCGCACCCCCGCAGACCAGCCCGAGGGAAGCGTGCAGCCTGAAGGTGGGGTCTGGCGGTGGCCGCCGGGCTCCGTCCCCGACCTCCCAGCCCCCAGGCACGGGTGTACCCACCTCCACGGGCGGGCACGTGCGCAGGTGCACGCAGAGAACGCATTCGCAGGTACACGCGGCAGGCGGATGGCCGCGAGCCGACCTGGTCCGCGGAGGCTGCTGTGCCCACCCGCGGCCCCATCCTGAGCTCCAGCGGGGGCTAGCCCCGCCATCGCCGAGCCCACAAGCCAGTGTTCCCAGCCCGGCTCCAGGGACAGGCTTGGCGCCCTCGCCCCCGCCCCGGGCCTCCCGCCTGGTTCGGAGCAAGCGTCCTGGATTCCTGAGGGGCCCTTCCAAGCCCAGTTACACGTGGGGACACGGCCCTGGACGCCCAGGCCGGTGCAGGCCGGCTTCTGCCTCAACCGTACAAGTGGACATGAACACAGCCCCGCTGTGGGGGGCCGTTGGCCGCCACGGGTGCAGTTACCCACCCACAAGCATGTATTAAGCACCTACTGTGTGCCAGGCCCCGTGCTCTCCCCAGACACAGGCTCCCGCGAGCACAGACACAGGGCACGGGTGCGGGCCCAGCGCCCCCGCAGCCCCGCCACCCCTCACCTCTCAGCGGGACTTTTCTTCTCCACCGGCTTCAGGCGGGCCCTCCATCCTGCCGGGCCGTCCTCCTGGCCCTCCTGGGGACTGGCACCTGGGCCTGGGGGGAGGTGGGGTCTGCTGGGCAGGGCGGCACCTCCCCGTCCCTCCGTCCCTCGGGCGCCCTCCCGGGGAGGGCACCGGCTGAGCTGGGGACAGGGCCCCACCCACGCTGTGTGCGCCGGGGCGGGCGGACCGCTGCCCCTGGCCACGCCTCGGCCTCCCCTGCTGCCAAACAGGCCCGGGGTTTGCCGGCGTGTGCGGGGCGGCCTGGCCTCCGTGTTCAGGGCACAGTGGCCTCCAGGTGGGGCCCCAGCCACAGGAAAGACGGGCGAAGGTGCTGTGCGTGTTGTCTGAGCCATCGCTGATGCCCTGGGGCCCAGAAAAAACCTAGCCCTCAGTTCTGCAGAAAGTGCACGCAGGGGCGTGGGGGCCAGCTCCAGGGAGCACCGGGGCCTGCCCGGCACGGGGGCACCGTGCTCAGGACAGGGCGGTAACGACAGACACGCAGGGACAGCGGCTGCACAGCCCCTCGGGGCAAGTGCGGGCATGCGGCCTGGGCGGGCGGGTGGGACAGGTCCTCGGAGCAGGACCCGGGAGCCGGGCTGTGAAACAGCAAGTCACGGCAGACTCTCAGGCCAGTGCATGGTGGCCACGACACAAGGCAGAAGGCTGAGCACCGCGACACAGACACACAGGCCCCAGGAGTCGCCCGTACCCCGCCTTCGACTGGCCCACGTTAGGGCGCTCTTACCCTTGGCCAGTGGGGCCTCCAGCTTCCACCTGGAGCCAGCACCCGCCTTGACGGCCCCCGAGGGTGCAGCTGAGACCGCCGTGCCTGCCTGGGGCGACGCCCGCGTGGTGCCGCCGACGCTCAGGGGTGCCAGCGGCTCGGTCCTCGCAGGGGGCTTAGGGACCTGGGGCGATGCCAGCCGTGACACTGTGGCTGACGGATTTGCTCCAGGCCCCTCGGTTCTGGGGTGGGAATTCAGAGCAGGGGCGGTGGTCGGGGAGGGCCTGCGGGGCAGATATTAGGTATCAGGCACGGGTGGATCCAGGCGCGCCCTCCCACCACGACCCCAGACAGAAGCCCAGGCAGCTGCTTCCCGATGCCCCCGCCTCCTGAGGGCCGCGCCGGGCCGTGGGCATCACTTCTGGCACGGGCACGTCAGCCTCCTTCCACTCCGGTGTGAGCTGGCATTAAAACACCCGCATTGCACCCACGCAGGGTGCTGGGGTAGGGGCTGCACCCCCGGTCCCAACCCCCTCCCCCAGCCGCCACCCAGCGGCAGCTGGCGCTTCGCCGTGGAGGCCTAGCTCTGTTCTGAGTGACATGCACGAGGCTGCACTGGGCCACCCTGTGTCCCCTCGGGTGCACCGTGCAGCAAGGACGGCTGCAGGCACAGCGGGGTCCAGGGCAGCAGGCGCCTCCCCCGCGCGCCCACAGTCACCTGAGTTCCCCACCCAGTTCCAGCAGGTTCCCAGGAAGGGCTGGCCCCACCCCAGCACGCGCCCCAGGGAGGGGCTGGCTCCACCTTTGCGCCCTCAGCGCCACTCCCCCCAGGAGGTCCGGGGTTGGGGGACAGCCCCGAGCAGAAATGCCCCTACAGAAGGGGAGACACGAGACCCTGGGCGCAGCGCTGTCTGCCTGCCTGGTGGGAAGCCCCCTCACTCGCGGGGCGCCCATTGTGGGGCAGGTGGGGCCCCCCCAGCTCACATCCCCTAAGCTCGGGGCGTGCTCTGATGAGGGAGTGGGCTTCCCGCAGGTATGGCCGAGTTAGGGTGAGGACACCCAGGATTCGCGAGGGGTCCTAACTCCAGGGGCCACTCCAGGTGTCCGCGTAAGAGAGGACAGGAGAGGACAGACGCACCGGGAGGAGCCCGTGAGGACAGAGGCACCGAGGACGCAGAGCCCCGGACCCGCGGAGGGCACGGCCCTGCCCACACTGGACTTGACCTTGGGCCTCCAGGCCGAGAAAGAACAAAGATCTGCTGTGTCAGCTACCTAGCGGCCTTGGGACACCAGCGGGGACTCTCCCCCACCCCACCCCCACACGTACTCCGTGTCCCGCGTGCAGAAGGCCCTGACGACACTGGGCTGTGGGTGGGGAAGGCTGGGCGCCCTGCTTGGATCACATAGGCCAATGTGCAAACCCCCCGCGGCCTCTGCCTCCTCATCTGTGGAACGGGCCGACCGAGTGTGCGCCAGGCCCCTGCGCCCCCGAGGGCGTGCAGACCGGGTTCACAGCGGTAGCTGTGTCCCCTCCTGCTGGCCATCAGGCACTCTGGCCCCTCGGCCACATTTCCGGCTGAGGAAAGAGGCTGAGGCAGCGTACAGAAGGCCTCCCACGCCACCCCGACGGCCCGGCCTCCTGGGCCCCGTGGCTCGTGCCGCCAGCCCCCCCCTCACCCACCTGCCCAGGGCCTGAGCGCCAGCCTCCCGGAGCTCGGGCAGAGTCTTCTGGAGGAAGCTCCGTGCCTGCGCCTTGCTGCCATCCCTGGAAGCTGCATCCGGGGTGGCAGCCGGGACCCTGCCGGCAGGGCCTGGGTGGGGGGCGGCTCCAGGCGTCTGGAAGAACCTCTCCCGGGCCTGCTGCGTCCTAGAGGTCGGCGGGGCTGAGGCTGGAGCCTTGGCCGGGACTGGAGATGCTGGCCTTGAATTGAGCCCGGCCTGGGGGGCGGCGACTTTGGGAGTTACCTGGCCTTGTGGAGTGGCCGGGTGAGAGTCCGGGGCACTGGGGGTCACGGCCGGGCGAGAGCTGCCTGGCGGCAGTGACCACCCTGTCGGAGAGCTGTTGGCCACATGAGTACCGGCTTTGCCGGCCGCAAGGCCCACCGCGAACCTGGGCCCCGCTGGGCTCCCCACGGGGGCGCGGGAGGAGGTGGCGGTGGCCAGAGGGTCAGCTGCAGCTGGAGCGAAACCTCTGGCGGTCGAGCTGCCCGCCCCGGGCTCCCACGCGGGCAGCCTGGCCTTTGGGCCTGCATCTCTCTGCCCGCACGCCTCCTGGGCCTCCTGGGCCTTCCTCGGGGTGTTGGTGAGCTTGGAGGCCGTGGGGCTGTGGGGGCCGGCGGAGGCGGTGTCGGGGTGGTGGCTGGAGCAGATGAAGCCGCCAGGCTCCCCCGTGGCTCTGTAGGCGCCGGAGTGCAGCGTGCTGGAGCAGCGCTTACACCTGGGGGTGGACGGGAAGCAGCCGGGCTCCAGCCTCCGCTGGTTCGTCCCGCTTCCCCGGAGCGCGCGTCCCCCTACGCGGTTGGCAATTCACTCGACAAACGCCTCCTCTCCCAGTTAAGCCTTCCGAGTCACAGGCCTCCCGGGGCCCTCGCGCCCACCCGCACGCAGGCACCCACCTGAAGCAGCTCCGATGGTACAGTCGCCCGTCCGCCAGATGCCGCTGCACGAGATGCACGTGTCGCCCGCAGATGCCGCAGGTGCCACTGGCGGAGCTGGGCGCCGAGGCCAGGCCCTGGGGAGGGGCGCCCAGTGACGCGCCTGAGCGCGGCAACGTCTGCCTGCACCCGCCCCCGCACCCCGGCGGACGAGGTCCCATTTCACAGACGGGAGAGCAGAGGCCCCAGAGGAGGCTCAGGCAGAGGCCCGCTGGGCTCTAAGTTCAGGGTCTCCAGCCTGGCCCGGGAGGAGGGGCCGGGGGCTGACTTTGGGGTTTGCGGGGGGACCAAGGATGGACTCTGGCACCTCCCGTTCCCACCCAAGGCACGGACACCCACCCAATTCCCAGCACCGTGGGGAAGCCTGGAGCCACAGCCCACCCCCGAGTCACCACCCCTCCTGACTCCACCTCTGAAGTGGGGGGTGACCCTGCTCACTGTGAGTAAAGGGCTCAGCCCCGCCCTCTGCCCCAGCCCCGCCCCCTCTCCCAGCCCCGCCTCCTACCCCAGCCCCGCCTCCTAGCCCAGCCCCGCCCAGGCAACAGCGGCCTGAGGCAAAGCCCCCGCCAGCAGCCCAGAAAGGCCTGCCCTGCGGGCCTCCCTGGCCCCGGTTTACTGTCTACACAACACGGATCCTGTCCCGGCCACCACACAGGATTGAAGGAGCTTGGGAGCCAACCCAGGGGGCGGCAGAGGCCGTGCATGGGACCCCAGGGGACCCCACCCACCCTGGGCATGGGGACGCTCAGTGGAAGCTGGTGGAAAGTCCGACACCAGGGGGAGGGCGGCTGGGGCGCTTACAGCCTTCCGTGGCGGCCCCTCTGTGCCCTCCTCCTTCCGCTGGACAGTGGGGTCTGTGCTGCCTGGAGACAGTGGCTGCCCCCGGGCTGCGGTGGGCGAGGGCCTGGCTGGCTGGGACGGGGCCTTCTTTCCAGACGGTTCCTCACTGGAGTCCGACGGGGGCCTCTTCACACCGGCCATGCCCCCGACTGGCAGGAGACACCCAGAGTCAGGGGGCACGCTCGCTCTAAAGATACCCGGGGCCAACCCGCGCCTGGGTTCCGTGGAGGTACCAGCTGCCAGCAGGGGACCCGGAGCCCAGGATGGGGCGGGGGAGGGGCAGCAAGGACCCGTTTCCAGGGGGCGGAGCCCAAGCCAGGCTCCGCCCCTCCCCTCTGAGGGCGCAGATCTGGGCTCAGGGAAAAGGGGCTTTCTGTTTCTTCACAAAGCGGGAATCGCAGGCGGCTGGCCCGGGCGGTTCCGGGGCTTTCTAGGCCTGGGCGGGGGGAGGGGTTGAGCCGCTGGAATAAAGTCTCCTGCGCCTGCCCGGAGCCGCACCCTGCCAGGGCCAGCTGGATCTCAGCACCAAAGCTGCGTGTCTGGAGCCAGGCCTGGGGCCCACCCGGGTCGCCACGCCACCGAGGCGAGAGCTGTGGGCGCAGACCCCCGGGGCGCAGACGGCAAACCCAGGCTTGGAGAGCAGAAGAGGGCCCTGTGCATTTGCCCTGTGGACGTGGACGGGCAGAGGGGCGGTGGGAGGCCTGGCTGGGCACGCAGGACCGGGCCCCGGCCCCCCCCAGAGGAGGGGGCAGCACTGGGCTCCGCGTGGGCTCCAGAGAGGCCCCCGCCTGCCCTACCCATCCCGGCCCGCGTGCCATGGCAGTGCCAGGTGCGGGCTGGGCGCCGGGCATGGACCCGAGATGGCGGCGTGTGCAGGGGCTGCGCCGCGAGGCCGGCGGCCCACTCACTGGGGGAGCGCCCGTGGAAGTAGTTATAGTACTGGGACACGTAGGTCAGGATGCTCAGGCGGTCGGGCACCCTCAGCACCACCATGTCCTCGGCGTCCAGCAGCGCCGGGATGCCCAGCTGCTCCTCAGCCACGCGGAAGGCCTGCGGGAGGGCGGTGGTCAGCGCGGGGACCTCCCCTCCTCGGCCCGGCCACCAGCTCTTCCTGGGGGTGCCCCAGGCCACAGACCCGCTCGGAGCCCAGAAAAGTCTGGGTTCGAGGTTCGCGATCCGCTCGGCCTCCCTGGCCTCGGTTTACCCGTCTGTACGCAGGACTCACACCCCGAGCACGGGGCGCGGGGCGGGTACCTGGTAGCGGCAGCCGGGGCCGTGCCCCAGTCCACAGGGCCCAGCTACCCGTTCCCGGACTCCAGCCCCACGGCACCGCTGAGACGCCTCAACGGCCCCCACAGCCCTAAGCCTGGACGCCCCTGGCCGACATGGCCCTTACATGCCCGACGGGGCAGCTTTCTCCAAGACACGGGCCCTCCCCAGGCCAGCGGGTGACACCGGTGCCCTGGGAGCCAGAGCGGGGGGACTTGGGGGTTTAGACAGGGACACTCGCTGGACAGGGGAGCGGCCCCCCTGGGGCATCTCTGCTTCTGTCCCCTTGGAGCGACCTCTTCTTCCCGGGGATGTGGACATGGATGTGGACATGGGGCGCAGGGTTCTTCACACTCCCCTCCCCTCCCCCGCCAGCCAGGCCAGGCTCCTGCCTCTAACTTCTGACCTCACCCTAAACCGCCACGCCCCCCACGAAGCAGTGACAGGGACACCTCCGTCTCTGTGTGTCCAAGACCTGCAGCGCCCAGCAGTGACTGCCCTCCACACCGGGAGCACGGGCCTCCCCCAGCTCCGACTCCAGAGGACATCTAGGACCAGGCTCCTTCCAATGTCCCCTTGTCACCCCCTCCCACGCTCTCTGCACAGACCCTGTGGAAGCAGGGGCAGCTCCCAGGAAAATGTCCCGCCTCCCTGCTCCCTTCCAGCCGCCCCCCCACGCTCCAGCCTCCTCCCTCTTTGTTCCAGGCTTCATCTGCTCTGTCCCAGCCTCCTCCCCTCTATCCCAGCCTCCTCCTCTCTGTCCCAGCCTCCTCCCCTCTGTCCCAGCCTCCTCCCCTCTGTCCCAGCCTCCTCCCCTCTGTCCCAGCCTCCTCCCCTCTGTCCCAGCCTCCTCCCCTCTGTCCCAGCCTCCTCCCCTCTGTCCCAGCCTCCTGCCCTGTCCCAGCCTCCTGCCCTGTCCCAGCTGTGCCCCTTACTGTTTCTCCTGCACGCTTGGTGCCCTCCAGCCCCAGAGCCCTCACCCCCGCAGCCCCTCACCTTTGTCTTGAGCCAGCGAGACCGACCCTGCCCCCTCCTGAAGCCACTGCCCGACGCCCGCCTCCTCCCCGGCACCTGGCCCTGCCCGCATCCTGTCTCGTGGTCGGTGCGGTCTGACGACCCTGTGCAGTGGATGTGACCTGCTCCTGAGCTGTCCACGTGTGGCGAATGTTTGAAACGTGGCCAGCGCGGCTGAGGGACTGAATGTGTCATTTTGTTTCATCTCAATTAAGTTAAACTTAAATTTGAATTCCCCAGGCCGAGTGGGGCCCCGTGGGCACGCAGACCCAACCTGCCAGCCGGAGGGCCAGCTCCGGGCCGGGGGCGTGCATGGACACGGGGATGGGGGGGCAGTGCACATGGATGGCCGGTGCTGGAGGCTGCTTTCTGAGCACCGGCCCACGGGGGTCAGGGAGCTCACTGTGCAGCAGGGAAACCGAGGCTGGCACAGAAAGGGGTCCTGAAGCGGGACAGCTGGGCAGGATTCGAACCCAGGCCAGCCTGAGAGCAGGCCCAGGCCGGGACCCCGAGGGGCCCTGCCCTCCCCGCCAGGACAAAGGGGACCTGGAGGGCTCCACTACAAGATAGGGTCTATTCTGGGGAGCTGGGGTCACCCGGCCCGGACTGGCTGTGGAGCCCAGCGGTGAGCGCCCGGCCTCCACGTGCCCACCTGCAGGTGGCAGTGAGTCCATGGGGGCGGGGGAGGCCCCGCCCACGCAGGTCGGGGGACACCAGCTGGGATGGCAGCGGGGCAGGGGGGGGGACGACACTCACCAACTGGTTGTTCTCATAAATGTTTTCCTTCCTGAGAGCATTGAAGTTTCTGGAAAATGAAAATACAAGTGTTCAAAGCAGCTCAGAGTCCAGGATGGGAGGGGACGGGAGGGCCCCAGAGGTCACCTCGTCCAGACGGGGAGACGGAGGCCGGGACGGGGCCGGAAGGAACGAGGTCACACGGCAATCGGGGGGGGCAGGCTGGACACAGACCACAGGCTCCGGGCACAGGGTTGCCGCCGAGCACCTGCGGTGACCTGGGCAGCAACGGCCCACAGGCTCCGGCTGCAGTCTTCATCCCTCGCCTGGCCGGGGCCCAGCCTGACCACCAGGCTGCCCGGTTAGGTGCGGCCCAACGCAGTCCCAGGGCAGCAAAGCGGTGCCTGCCTCCCCTCGGGCAGCTCCCGGGCCTGAGGGGTCGGGGGGCCACGTCCCGCAGGTGAGAGGCCCCGTGGACAGAGCTCCCGCTGCCCACGGGGCAGGCAGGCTCCCGTCAGTCGCTTCATTTACCCGGCGCCTCCCGTCAGGACCCGCACCCATCAGCGCCTGCCTCTCACGGGGAAGAGGAGACGCAGAGACGCTCCCTGACTCGCCCGAGGTCACACAGCCAGAGGACAGGACCAGAGCCAGGCCAGGGCCTCAGGTCCGGGTGCCTGTGCTGTCCCCAAGGGGACAGACGTCAAGGCTCAGAATGTTGGGGCGCCCGCCCTCACACGGGACCCCAGGGGTGCAGGGCCCTCAGGGTGGCCTGGACGCGGGCCTCCCCGGTGGGTCCCAGTCTACACGTCCCAGCCAGAAGGACGCTGGAGCAGAAAATACAGCCGGACCCCAACAGGCGGCCCGCCCAGGCCTGAACGCTCGTCTCCGGGGGCACGGGGGCGGGGGGCAGTTAAATACAGGTCAGTCTGTCTGTCCTCGTGCTGGGAGGCAGCCTTGCCACTTGGGGTGAAATGGGTGGTTCCAGAAGCCTCGTGGCACAGGTGGCCAGCGGCCAGCTGCGTCCCCCTCGCCAAGGCCCTGCTGTCTCGGGGCCTCGGTGTCCCCGTCTGAGAGGGTGACCCCAGCCTCTCATGGTGAATCTGAGGGCGCTGGCTCAAGGCTGGGCAGGTCTCAAACAGAGGGGGAGCCAGGACCCTGTGGCCGCCTGGCCCGGGATGGCCTGGCTCCCGGCCCGACCCGGTGACATCTCAGGGAGACCAGCTACACAGATGAGGAAGCTGAGGCGGGGGCAGCGGCCGGCCCGGGGCCACAGGCGGCGCAGGAAGCGGGCCCAGCGTTTGCCCACCTCCCTCCTCAGGGGCCCGTCGGCCTCCAGCAGCCATTCATCAGCCTGGTTGGCTCTTCTGGAAACCTCACGGCTTCCACCCGGACCACCTCGCAGGTAACGGGTTGCAGATGCTGAGACCACCCCGGGAGAACAGAGGTGCTTTGTGCCCAGGACAGGAAGCGGACAGCCCGGACCCCAGGGGACGAGTGACCTGAGGGGCCTACGCCCACCGACGGCCACAGACACGTGGAGTGGCCGGGCTCCACCCCTGCCGAGGGGCCTCCCGGCCGCGCTGGCCCCTCCGTCCTTGGCGTCTGGCCCCCCTCCCCGCAGCCTGCCCTTTGAAAGCTCAATCTCTTCTCCAGACCTGCCCCGGGTCACTGACCGAATCGGCCGTGTCCTCAGCAAGATGCCCGGCGCCGAAGGGCAGGATAACAAGGCCTGTTTTGTCTCCAAACAAGTGAGAGAAGGAAGCCCTCTGCCCCCCGCGCTGGCCTCGGTGCACCCGCGGGGCTGCAGCGGCTCCGGCCTGCCAGCTGCCCGCAGGCCCTCCCTCCCTGCAGAACCAGGGCTCAGGGTAGATGGGGGGGCGTCCATGACAGCGGGGCCCGCCCCCGATCAGGGTCAAAGGCGCGCGGCCAGAGGCTGCAGAGGTGCCCTCCTATCAAGGGCAAGGACCCCACCCTCGGCACCCAATCCGCCTGCCTCCCAGGGCCCAGGCTCCACAGCCAGGCTGGACACCCCCCTGCCAGGCCCACGGCCACCAGCCCCTCCCAGACTGCGCTGCCCCCCAGCACCGGCCCCCGGCCTCAGCCACATGGCTCCTGCCTTCCCGCCTCTCCAGGCTGAGTGCACGGCCCCACGGCAGGAGGTTCGGCGGGCAGCCTTGGTCCTCGGAGCGGCACAGCGCGGCTCTGAGGCCAGCAGGCCAGGGCCACGGCCGGGTCAGGGCAGCCTCCCACATCCTTTCAGAGAGCGCCGAGGACGAGGAGAGACCCACCCGGCCCTCTCCGGAAGCCCAGCGGGACCAGCTTTCCGCCAGCAGGCAAACTTGCGCCGGGGGCGGGCTGACCCCTCCCCAACGCTGCGTGCTGGAGCCCAGGCCCCAGGCCTCAGAAAGGGACCTTACAGAGCGAAGCAAGTTGCTGCGAGTTGCTGGGGCCCCAATCCAACGTGACCGATGTCCTGTAGGCAGAACCTGGACGCGCAGACGCACGGCGGGAAGGCGGCACGGCGGGAAGGCGATGTGCGGGAATGGGGGCAGGCGGCTTCCGCAAGCCCAGCCCAAGGCCTCCAAGGAACCGGTCCTACGGACCCGCCGCCTGGGCCCCAACTGGCCGGGCCAGGGGACAGCGGCTCCCTGTCGCCGCGGCTGCCTTTCGGCAGGGCCTTGTTTGGCAGGCCCAGCAGGCATATGCCTTGGGCTGAGCCGCAGGCAGGCGGCCGGTTTGCATTAAGGCCTGGCTGGACCACACTGGACCAAACTGCACCGGCTTTGCCCATCCTCAGCCGAGGGACGCAGGGCCCCCCCCCAGGGCGATCACTTTCTAGGCAAGCCCCTGTAACTGAAACCCGGGCACGTCCGGGTGCGCCTCCCAGGCACTTGCCGGGCCGGGCACACAGCTGGTGCTCCGTAAACGCTCGCGTTTCCTCTTTTGACACTGGCCGAATGAATGAACGCATGGGCCTGTGTGGCCAGTGCCAGCCGATGTGTGCCCTGCCCTGGCCGGGCCGGGCCTGGCTGAGAGACGACCTAGACACGCGTGGCTCCTCCCAGCCGGCCTGTGCGGCCAGGACTGCCCGCCCCCTCCTCCCCCGACGCCCCAGGGGTTCTTGGAAATGCGGGCCCCTTCCAGATTCCCGGAGAGCCGGCCTCACGCTGTTTATTTCCTGGAACAGAGGGCAGGGGCTGGGGGCTGGGCCTTTCCCCAGGCCCCCCCCAGGACACCTGAGCCAGTCCCACCGGGAAGGGAGCCGGGAAGGGAGGGTGACAGACACAGCGAGGCTCAGATCAGAGCAAGGAAGGAACGGGAACTTTCTAAAAGCCCAGGGAGAGGCCACAGGGCAGAAGCGGAGGGGGGTGCAGAGCAAGGCACACACCCTGGAAAAGGCCTGGGGAGACGGGCAGAGCGGAGGTGCGGGGGCGCCCCAGGCGAGGCCCGGAGGAGAGGTTCCTGCAGGTGCAGAGCTGGGTCCGGGGCCTCCACCTCCTTGTGGCCCAGCTGCAAGCCTCCCCTGGGGCTGCGCAAACCCTGACCCCCACTGCGACGGGGCCCAGCCAGGAGGGGTCAGCCTGTGGCTCCTGCAATGGCCTAAGGGAGAGTCCGGGGTGTTGGGCCCCAGCTGCCTCCAGGAGGTGGGCCTGCAGCCCCTTTCTGCCATCGTCCTGAAAGTCCGGCTGGAAGGTGGCAGCAGGCCTCAGGCCGAGAACAGAAGGCCTCTGTCCCCAGGCAGCTTCCTGCCGACCAGGACAACAAGCGGGAGGGGGGTCGGCCGGACTGGGGCCCGGGGCCCAGCCCCCTCGGCTCTGGCCCAGGAAGGCAGCTTGCGGGTGGCGGCCTCTGGGAGCCAGTCTCCTGACCCGCACCCACAGAGCGTCCCCAAGAGCAGACAGCGAGCCGCCCCTGCTTCTGGCACAGCCTGATAGGGGCCCAGAGCTGGAGGGAAAGGCCAGGTCGCCCACAGGGGCTGGGGGTGGGGGGCAGCGAGCCTGCACAGAACCGCACCCCCTGACCCCCGAACCGTCCACGGCTCCGACCCAGGGACCCTCCGTCCCCGGAGCAGGAAGCCCGGCTCAGGCCCTGGGATGGGCTCCCGCGCCTGCCCGCCTCTCCAGGAACCTCAGGCCACAGGTGCCCAGGCGCGGCTGGAAGAGGAAGGAGCGCTCCCCGCAGCCCCACGCCAGGCGGGAGGGTGTGTTTGTTTTGGGCGGCCCCGCCCTCACCTGACTGCTCAGCGGCCCTGGGAAAACAGCTGCGGGCGGCGGCGCCCCCCTCGATGCCCACCTGGGAAACCCCCCGGGGCGACGCAGGTCCCGGGCAAACACCCAGACCCGAGCGGCAGAGCCAGTTTAGGCTCAGCGTCGGGCACGGGGCCCCCACCTGGGCGCGCAGCGCTGGCTCCCGGCCGGAAACGGGCTCCGGGAAGCAGGACGGGAGGAAGAAAGGGACGGACTTCCTGGTGGCCGTTCTAGGGGCGAGGGCCGGATGTCCACTCTTCTGCTGCCCGAGGGTCTCCACAGGGCGGGGGCCGTGGGGCCGAGTCTCCCCCAAGTCTGACCTCAGGGGGCTCCCCCGAGTGGTCAGCCCCCGGCGTGGCCCTTCTCCACGCCTCCGCCCGTTCCTGCACCCGGGCCGGGGAGGCCCAGGGCGTCTTGGCGAGACCAACCCCTCCCAGCCACCAAGTCGCCCAGAGGCACTGCCGGGCCAGAGGCGGGGCCCCTGCCACGCACGTGCCCACACTCTGGATCAGCCAAGATCTGTGGCGCCCCTTCTGGGCCCCGCCACGTATGTGAAACTCCTAGTTTTCTTCCACTCTTGTGACAAATGTCTGCAAACTGCACGGCAGAATAAAGGACATTATTCCCTCTCGCTCCGGAGACAAGAAGTCGCACATCAGCGGCCAAGCAGGGCCCTGCAGGCAGGGCCAGGCTCTCTCCGGGGCTCCAGGCCCTCCCTGGCTTGTGGCCACACACCTGGTCTCTGCCTCCGGGGTCCCGTGGCCTCAGCCCCCTTCCCCGCTGCACCCCAGCGCCCGCAACAACCACCACAGCCACACCGGCACACACCCTCACCCGCAGACCTCCAACTGCACACCTGTCACGGGCCAGACACGGTTCCGGGCTCTGGGAACACAGCAGCAAACGAATCAGATGGACACCCCCACCCTGCTGGAGCTGACCGTCGGGGTGGGGGCGGGCGGATGACCAATAACCCGGCCGGCAGCAAGTGAGATAACTCTCTGCCACGTGCAAGGGCGCGCAGCCCGCCTCTCCCGGCTGCCTCCCCAGCCCGCCTCGCCGCACTATGCAGTTTCCTTGAGCTTCTGCTCATTTATCTGTGTGCTGTGCGTCTCTGTACCTAAAACCTCAGGGGCCAAGGCCATCTTATGTAGTACGCAGTGTGAGTACACAGCAGGCACTCAATAATGGCTATGTGAACTGCTATAGGACACCAGCTAGTGCCGGAATTGTGCACACCCCACGCGCTCACCCTCAGGCTGTGCACGCTGGGACGGGCACGCGCACACACGCACACACACACACACACACACGCCTGTAACCCCAGCACAGCTGGAAACAGATGGAAGCTCTCGGCTCGGAAAGGCCCCAAATCTCCAGCCACACCCGCACAGCATCCTGAACCTGCACCCGCCCCCCTCCAATGGGCACTTCGGCTGACCTTCCAGGCTGCCGTCCGCGGGACCCTGCAGGCACCCAGGTGGCCCTCGCCTGCCAAGACCCACTGCCAGGGCGTCTCTCAGTCCCCAGGACCCCGGCCCACCCCCGTGGAAGCTCAGCTTCGGGCGCTGCCGTGGAAGCACATCCTGCCTGGACACCTGGCTCCCAGGCGACAAGGCACGTGCCCCGCAGGGAGCAGAGAGCTCCCCCCACGGCGCATTTCACAAGCCCAGGGAGGAGGAAATCGCCTCTTTCTCAAGACTGGTTTCCCCGTAGAGGGCAGGGCAGTGCTTGGGGACTGTCCCTGGGGGTACGGGGAAGTCTGGGCGCAGAGGAGGTGCCCCCAGTGCCAGCCCTGGTCCCCCTCGATGTGCCCTGTCCTGAACGAGGGCGTCTTCTGGCCTCTGCACACACAGGCCCGAGGGCAGCCTGGAGACAGCCCCGCAAACACGCCCCACCACGCCCGGCTCCAGCCCTGACTTCTCAGAGCACTTTGGATTAAACATCGCACTGTTTCCAGAAGGTGTCTTCCAAGGACACCCTCCCCGAGGCTCCGTCCCCCAGCCCAGACCCCTTCCCCGGCAGCTTTACTCATCGTGAGTTCTCACGAGGCGTGGGAGCCGGGCCCTCAAGGCACAGCCCTCCAGCCCAGCAGGCCAAGTCCCAGGCACAGCCAGAGAGTGTTTGCTGAGTGAATAACAGACGGAGAGGAACCAGGGTGGGGACACGCCGTGGTAACAGGGCAGGGACCCTCTAGCCTGGAC
The DNA here is from genome assembly GCA_004024745.2 of Catagonus wagneri. Lineage (NCBI taxonomy): Eukaryota > Metazoa > Chordata > Mammalia > Artiodactyla > Tayassuidae > Catagonus > Catagonus wagneri. Next base: position 282,063 of record PVHT021183581.1, read on the forward strand.
TCCAAGACCTCCACAGGGCTGGAGACCACCCAGCCCCGCCCCTCCCCACCTCCCAAGGCTCCCATCTTACAGCCTGTCGCCCCAAGGAACGAAGGCCTGGCCAGTGGGGCCTGGGGTGTGGGGTCTCCAGCTTGCTGCTCTCAGTGGCCCGTCCCCCAGGGTGACCCTAGGCTGCATTCCTAAAGGTGCTGAGCAGGCTGGGGGAGAAGCAGTCCCACACAGAAAGTCCAGAGTGACCGGCCACCCCTGATCTGGTGGCCAGGTCCCAGGACAGGGGGCTCTCCGAGAGCCCAGAACCGTAACTCCACTGGCCTTTTCCCAGGGAGACTGACGGGGACGGAGGGCTGGCTGTGGCCAGAGTCCAGGACTGCGGCCTGAGTCACGGACTGACTAAGTCGGCGGGGGCGGCCGGACGTCCTGGCTCCGGCCCAGCTCCACTGGGTGGCCGGGCAAACTGAGGCCACTGGGGGCAGCCTGCAGGGGCCACAAGGCGGCCACGCCTGCAGGACCGGCTCGCTCGGCCCCAGAGCGCTCTGCGCCCCCCGCCGGAGCAGCCGGGCTTCAGTTTCCCCGCGCGGGCCGCTGGGGACACTCACATGAGGTCTGGCCGGTGGCGGTGCAGGATGGCACAGAAGGCTAGGCCGTCGCGGAACGAAGTGGTCATGTTGGTGATGCTCACGTCGCGGTAGCCCTCGCACTGCTGTCGGCACCACTGCTGCAGCGCCGTGATGGCCGCCATGCGGGCAGCGGCGTCCGCCCGGCCGGCGCCGGGCTCCCACAGCGCTTCCCGCGGGCCGCGGCCCGGCTCGAGCCCGCCGCGGACGCGGAGCGGCGGCCGAGTAGCACACGGAGGACGGACGAGGCGCCCCGGCTGAGCAGCCGGCGGAGGGAGGCGAGAGTCCGCCGGACAGGCCCCGCCCCCGCCGAGACCACGCCCCCGCAAGCCCCCGCCCCCGCCCCCGCCCCCGCCCCTCGCGCCTCCCGACCGCCCCCCCTCACAGACCACGCCCACGGCCCCGCCCGCCGCCCGCCTCCCTCCCGGGGGTGTCCCGGAGGCTCCGGGATTGGGTTGTTGACACCTCCACCACCCGCAGGGGGTGTGCCCGCAAGGCACTTTACCGACGGGGCACCTGCGGCTGCCTGAGGCGGAGCCGGGCAGGCCCGACGGCGCCCCCGCCCCGCGCCCGCGGAGCAGCAGCAACGCCCGTTGCATTTCTGGGCTTTCAAAGGACTTTCCCATCCCGGCTCTCTTGCAGGCTGGCGGAAGTGGGAATCGAGGAGGAGAAGGAGGAAGCTGAGGCTGGGGAAGGACCTTGGCGCACGGCGGGGGGTCGGGTGCTGGTGGGGCAGTGCCCACCAGGGGTCTCCCCCACTGCGGCCTGTGCACAGGGGCCGCTCCTGGGGCCCATGAAATCCCTGGGGAGCTTGGTGTCCTGGTGTGTTTCCCAGTATTGCACTGTGAGCATCCGTGACAGTTAATTAAGGAAAAGTACCTCTCGTGGGAACCTCAGTTACTGGGCGGCTCCCCTGCGGGCACGTGGACAACAGCCAGAAACGCTGACACTGGATATGAGAGGTGACCCCGCCCACCTGCCCAGCCTCTGGACTGGGGCTTGTCCAGACAAAGGTGCTCGGGAAGGAAGGTGTTTCTCCCCACCCCCACCGCCACCCCAGGCCGGGCGGGAGACAGGGTGGCCTCTGTGCCCACTTAAAGGAGCTGCGATGGTCCTCTAGAGCAGAGCCCGTAGTCGGGGTCCGTGGTAGTGAGCTCCCTAACACAGGGGCGAGCAGGGGCTAGACAGGGACCCCTGTGACCTGGGGCTGTCGCTGGCTGCGGCCGCAGCCCTGACCCGCCGAGGTTTCCCTGCCAGTTCAGTTGTGCTGGTGGCTAATTCCAGATCCAGAAACCAAGTGGGTTTTCCTGACCCCAGGGCAGCATTTAGGAGAACTGGAAAAGCCGGTGAGGGAGGGAGGGGAAGGCCAAAGCCAAGAAGGAGGGGGAGGGGGTGGAGCTCTGATTCTTAGGAGTTCAGCTGCACTCTTGCCTCCACGTCACCACGTGGCCGCCCCTGGGGACGGTGACTCGGGAGGCAGCATTTGTGGTGGTGTCCCCACCAGCACGACCTTCGCAGGGGCCCCCCAGGCCAGGACACCCCCAGTCTGTCCCACTTGTCCCCACTGCTGCCCCTCCAGTCCAGGCCACTGACAGCTCATCGCTGACCACTGGCCTGTCTCCCTCAGCTCCCTCCTGCTCTCTGGCCCACCCCTCCCCAGCAGCCAAGGGATCTTTCTAGAAAGTCACTAGGAAGAGCCTTTCCCTGACCCGCCCTTGCAGCTCTTATCAGGCCTCCTGCTGCTCCAGGCTGGCCTCGCCCTCCCCAGGCCCGCCCTGCCCCTCCTGGCCCGGAGCCTCTGCCCTGCGGCCAGCGGTCCTCCCAGACCCCCAGCAGCCCCACCCACAGCCGGCTACGTGGTCCTGCCAGCTGCTGGGCCACAAGCCTGGGCCTGTTCCGTGCCTCCCACATCCTGTCCGGCAGGAAGCTGACCACCGCCACGGCCACCAGCTAGTGTGAGCCCACATTTCTGCAGGAATCTTACAGCCTCTGCTTCTGCGATGCCACCTGCCGTCCATTCTCATCGCCCCCAGCCCCTCCGCCACCGCGTTCACAGGGCAGGCACTGGCCTCAACACGGGCCAGCCAGCCCTTCCCCAGCCCTGGACTCTCCCACCCCCTCCTCCTCGCTCCCGTTGCTTCTGTCCCCCAGTGCTCTGCCCGGTCCAATTTCCAGGCAGCCTCTCCAGCCGGCCGCTGGGGCCGTGTGGCTGAGCGCTGGCCAGCAGGCACCCCGGTCTCCCCTGGTCTGCCGGCCGGATGCGAAGGATCTGCTAGATTATGGGGCTGCGGACGGAGGAGCCCGGACGCTGTGGGGTCAAAGGTAACCACCGACCGGGGACACCCACGGTGGCCTCCGGGTGAATGAGGAACACGTGGACTGGGGCCTGCACGGGAGCTCAGGGATCTGTCCCCACCGCCAGCGTCCTCACCCTCACTGGCCTGCAGACAGCTGCGAGACGGCCCCGAGACAGGGCACCAAGGGGACACGTGCCTCTCGATGGTGAAAGCGGGGCCCTGTCTTGTTCCCAAGATGACCTCCCTGGAGGGGTCATGAGAATCGAGACCTGAAGGGGGACTTGCCCAGAAAAGGGAAGATGGTTGAAGGCAGGACTGGCACGTGCAAGGCCCCAAGTAGGGGTGAAGGCACCGGGGAGCATGCGAGGGACAGGGGGTGGGTGGGCGGGGGGGCAGGGGGTGGTGGCAGAAAGGGGCGGGGACGGCAGCGGGGCCTGGCCAGGCCCCCACCCGGGCCTCGTCTACCATTTTCACACTCATTTCCTCACTTAATACTTGCAGCCACCCTTTAATGTTTTTTTGTCTTTTTCTAGGGCTGCACCGTGGCATGTGGAGGTTCCCAGGCTAGGGGTCGAATAGGAGCTACAGCTGCCAGCCTACACCGCAGCCACGGCAACGTGGCATCTGAGCTGCATCTGCAACCTACACCACAGCTCACGGCAATGCCGGATCCTTAATCCACTGAGCGAGGCCAGGGATCGAACCCGAGACATCACAGTTCCTAGTCAGATTCGTTTCCGCTATCCATGACGGGAACTCCTGCAGCCACCCTTTAAAAGTGGGTTGACCCTACCTATTTGGCAGCTCGAGAAAACGAGGTTCCTCCGAGAAAGGGGACCCACATGATCAGCTGAGCGGAATCAGGATTGCGGAGCCCCGAGGGGCCACGCTGGTCTGGGGCACATTTCCAGGCCAGATAGTCTCAGTTTCCCCTTCTGCTCCCCAGCACCTGCTTGGACCCTCTGGGTGACAAGGCGGGCCTTCCTCGGCCCAGGGAGTAGGAGCGGCCAGGGACCAGCCAGAGGGCCTGAGGCATCACCTATTTGCATCCAAAAAGCCAGAGGATGTGAGGGCTCCTGGGCTCTGGGAGGGCCCACTGTGGGGGGATCTGGCACCACACGGCGCAGTCGGGGACGGGGTCTCTAGCCTCTCTAACTAGTAGACTTAACCCCAAGGAGCAGATTTGACTGGATGGCCGCAGCTGGGACAGAATCGGGGCTCCCGCGCAAGCAGCACAAAGAGAAGCCAGGAAGGGGCGGCGGGCGAGAGCAAGAAAGCGGGAGGCACGGGCCCTCGGCCCATCACGCAGGCCTGCTCAGAGCCCTCGCCCTGTGCGTGCCTGTTTTCCCGAGGGAGCGCCGCCCGGCCCAGGGGCTCCCAGCCTGACTTGCGCCCAGAAACCCCGCTGCGAGAGTGTCTCATGAAACCGGTGCCACACAGACCTGGGAGCCCTGGCTCGTGCAAACGGCATGGCTGGGACCCCCACGGGCACCTGGGCTGGCAACCTCCCTCCACGCCGCTTCGCCCCGTCACCCTACAGAAGGAAGGCTTCTCCTGAGCTTCCGCTTCACTGCCCGGCCCGGTTTGGCAGCTCGGCTGTGGGGGTGGAGGCCTGGGGGGAGGCGAGCAGAGCCCCCCAGGCGGACGCCAGCCCCTCGCCACCTGCAGGGCAATCGCCGGGGCAGGGAGTCACGGGCGACGGTGGCTCTGCTACAGAGCATCCACGGGATGTCCCAAGGCCACGGTCAGGCTGGCCAGTGGCTCACTCAGGCAGCTGTGGGTGCCAGCGCCTGGGCATGAGGAGGCAGCAAGCCGTGACACCCCATTTTAAGGGGCCACCCATTAATTAATTAGGCCCGATGAATAATGCATGCTGCCTTGGGTATATTAATAGCATATTTATACGGCATGCTATGGGTGTATACGTCCTTCTCCCAACACCTCACGAATAATTCACGACCTGCTCCTCCTGCGGGTTCCGGGAGCCTGGCCGGTGCTTCAGCGGGAGCTCGTGGGTTGCTTCAACAGCCAAATTTTACATTTCATTATAAATGGCTTCGCTGGGCATGTCGGTAACTTTTACATTCCCATCCACTTTATTATTAATGGCTTTCCTGAACTGTAGCGGCCCAACGTCGCACACAATGCGTTATAAATATTTGATCCAGCATCTAGAGTCTGCCATTTATCATTTATAACGGGTTACAAAAACATTATAAAACATTTACCGCACATTTATAGATCATTTTCAGCTACCACAACGATGTGTCATAAATACATTATTAATCGTCCTCACGCCATTTATAGGAACCCCTTGTAATAGGGCCTGGCCCTCCCGGTCCCCTTAACACCGCAGGGGCCGGTGGGGCACCAGGGCTGACGGAAGGCTGGCCCTGCCTCCAAAGGCTGTGTGTCCTTGGCCCGACCGCAACACCTCTCTGTTCCTAAAGCAGGTCAGACGGCAGACGCCCTTCACCGAGCACTTCTCTATGTGGGACAGCGCTCACGGTCCCAGCAGTTACCTTCACGCCCAGAAGCAGGCTCGCAGGGGCATGATCTGAGCTGGGGTCGGAGCCCTGGGGTGCCTCTCTGGTGTTGCCTGGTTACCCGTCCTAGGTCTTTGGGAACCAGCACCCTCCCCACAGCACCCCAGCTGCAACTCCATGTCTTGGGGGTCAGGAGGTGGAGGGCAGAGTCCCACGGAGCGGGGCTCAGTGGGGCCCTGGGCTCTGCAGCCTTCAGTCCTGCCTCAGCCCCACTCAGGCCAGGCCCACCCTCGCTCCCCACCAGCCCCCCAGAGCCCCCTCCAGGTCAAACTTCATGCCGGGAGGGCAGACAAGAAGCCAGGGCTGTGGGCTCACTATCTACACGTGACGAGAGCCCTGTGCTCCAGCCGTAGGTCGATAAGCTAAGACTCACCTGGAAAACTCCTACTCATCCTTCAAGACCCACTGAACAGCCCTTCCTGACTCCCCCGGGCCCGGCCCGGATCTGGGGTGAGCCTGCCTGTCCTCCCCAGAGTGTTCTCAACCGGTCACTCCCCAGGGACAGACGGAGTGTCAGCCCCAGGGGAGCCCTCCAGCCGAGACACCCCAAATAGCCCCACCGCTGCCTGCCAGCCTAACTGGGGAGGGAACAGAAGAGGGGGCGTCCTGGCCAGGACCCCCTGCAGCTCTTCCCATGGATCTTGGACAGCTGTCTGGGCCTCATGTCCTCATCTGTGAAATGGAGCCCTCAGCCTGCACGGCGAACGTGGGGCCCGTCGTGGGGGGGCATCTAGGCGCCCTTGGGCCCCGGCTGCCCACACCCCTCTGGCCCTCTGCCCGGTCGCGGGCTGTCTGGCCCGTTTGGAGGTCAGGGTCCACCCCTGCCCAGGCTGAAAATGAAACGAGGAGGCGTTTGCTTGGAGGCTGTAAAGGGGACGGTGAGCTCATCACCGTGAGGACGCCTCACCCGCCCCACCCGTCCCACCCGTTCCCAGACCTGCCGAGAGTCCGTCCGGGCCTCCCTCCCCGAGTGAAGGGGCTGTGGGCTGCAGCGGGCCTCCCGCGGCCGTCTCGGTCAGACCACCTCTGCTCTCTGGTCGGGCGGACGCACAGCCCGGCCGGACGAGAGCAAAGCTGAGGTCCAGAGAGGGGCGCTCAGCTGTCCAGGGTCATGGGCGCTGGCGGGCTCTGCCCACCCCTCACACCTGCCCGCCTTCCCGACACTCGAGCCCCCCACTCCCGACCTGCGCCGTGACCGGTCAGCTTTCAGGCCTGAGCCGGGCGGGAGCAGCCCTGCAGAGCCAGTCTTCACAACCCCCCGCCCAGGTCTAGGGCTTTGGGCTCCGGGAGACGGGCCTTCGCTTCCCCGCTCGCTGCTCGCGCCCTGCAGACGGGGCAGCTAGGGCCGCCTCGCTGTTTCTGTCCCGAGACCCAGGAGAGACCTGGGGACCCTGCGGGGGCTCGGCCTCCACATGACCCCCTGACCCTACTCACACACCCCACCGCCCACCCGCCGGCCCCGCTCCAGTGCCCCTGCGTTCGCGTCTCGGCTGGCGGCCAAGGGTCAGACGCCCCCTCCTTGGGCCTCAGTCCCTCAAGTTTAAAACGGAGGTGGGTGGTGTTTGCGGGGGTGAGGGTGGCAGGACCGCGGGGAAGCGCTGCCCAGCACACCCGCCCTGCTCACGCCCCACGCGTTACACCTCCGGCTCACGCGTGTGGTCCAGTCCCCAAGGGTCCCGCCGACCCCACCAGTCCGGCAGGTGTGAGCCATGGGCACTGCCAGGTCACCTGGGGGCTGGAAGCCCTGCTCCCCGGGGCCCCTGCCCTCTGCCTTCCCACCCACACTGTGACGAGCCCAGGCCGCGTCGCCCCTGCCAAGCTCTCAGGCCTTGGCCGTGACATGAGGGGCAGGGCGGGAAGGGCCCAGCGTGGGGGTAAAACACTCCAGGCCCATCTCTCGAACCCCAGGGGCCTGCGACGCTAGCCCTCTTGTGGCTGCGGGCGAGGCGGTGGCCCCTTGGGCATGTGGGTGTCCCAAAGGCTGTCACCCAAGGCCAGATGGTGGGGCACCTCCTGGCAGGCACCCTGCGCACAGCGCCCAGCTGGCAGCGGGCGGCCCTGAGCGCCACAGCCCTCTCTGCAGCCCCCAGGAGCAGCGCCAGCCAGTCCCATGTGCAGGCTGTCGTCACACGACGGGGGCCGAAAACAAGCCGGGCGGGACAGGGTGCGGGGGCTCCGCCAAGAGGCAGGATCTGGGCACTGAGGGGCGGACACACGGTGGCCAAGTCAGGGGCTCAGAGGACCCAGGGGAGCGGGGTGGCCGGGCAGTGGCGCAGGGCTGGGGGAGCGAGGAGGGAGGAGGGAGGCCCCCCCAGGGCCCGGCACCCACCAGAGCCCGGCACCCCCCCCAGGGCAGGACTGACTTCAGAAGGACCTCCGTCCACTTTGCAACCACAGCGCCCCCTGGTGGCCCCAGCTGAGCAGGAGCGGGGCAGGCAGCGACCCGCCCGGGGTGCAGGGGAACAGGGTGCGGGGACAGTGGGGCGCTGGGCGGCTCTGCCCAGTGCTGGGTGCTGACTGGAAGTGATGAGACAACAGGTGTCACGGACAGGGCGGCAAGAGCCCGGCTGCTCTGAGTGTGGACGGGGTGCAAATGGCGTCAAGCCCAAGAGGACTCTGGCCCGGAGAAACCAGTGCTGGCTAGGGGCGCCCAGAAGCCCTCCCGGAGGGGACGCCGCCCCACCTCTCAGTGCCCCCAGGCCAAGTTCGCGGGCAGAGCCGCCGACCCCGCCAGCACCTGCAGCTCCACAGCAGGCACTGCCCAGCCCCTGTCCCGCAGCCAGCTCGCTGAGGCAGCCTGGTGGGCACCAGCCCCCGGAGCCATGACCCCAGCTGAGGGTCTCAGGGTCCCTTCGGGGGGGGAGGGGCTGGCCTGCCTGAGCCCTTAGCGTGACTCTGCGAATGACCCCCAGCACCCCCGCCCCTCCTGGAGCCTGACGTGGCCGAGCCTGCGGCAGAGGAGGCCCAGGGGCTGGCAGTCTTTCCTCCGGACGCCGCCCGGATGGCAGCGAGCGAGGCCTGAGCCGCCTGTCTCCAGGTGGACACCCCGCAGGCCCACCCGGGGCAGTGCGCTGGCCCGGCAGACAGGACTCGCAGCTCCAGGTCCCACGCACCCCTGGGCATCTCCAGGGAGACAGACCACACGTACAGCACCAAGGAGTGGAACACGTTTCATTAGAAACCAGCCCCTCACCGTGACCCGCCAGGGCATCAGCCACCTCGCCCGGCTGGGCTGTGCCCCCATCGCTCTGCACGCAGAACAGCCTTCGGGGTGGACGGCGCCCTCTGCTGGCCCCCCCACCTCGGTGCTCACGGGGTCCCCAGGCCGTTCACCAGCCTGGAACCCCCAGGGGGTGGCTGGAGGGTCCAGCAGGGACGGGGGAGGCCCAGGGCTGGCTGGAGGGCCCGGGGGCAGGGCAGGCCCCGGGCTGGCGTGCTCACATCACGGCCTCCATGTGCAGGACCCTCAGGGCCTCCGAGATCTGGGCGCTGGTGTCCACCTGGCCGTACATGCCCACCAGGAAGGCCCGGTGCAGCAGCACGGCCGCGTGCTCTGTGGGGCAGACCGGGCTCTGTCAGACGCGCTGGCGGGTGGGCCCCGGCTGTGACGGGAGGTGGAGCCCCTGGCCTCTTCCCCAGAGCCCGGCCCTGGCGGTCGGGCGGACCCACCCTGGCAGAGCAGCGTGTACTCCGGGAGGTTCCTGAGCGCCGTCTGCACCACCTCGAAGTCGCGGCTGCCCAGGCAGGACATGAACGTGGGCAGGAAGGCGGCTGCGATGCTGAGAGGGCACACGCTCGGTGGGCACCTCCACCCCGGGCTGAGGCCGGGCCCCCCGGGCAGGAGAGCGGCAGCCGGCCTGCCGCGGGGCCGGCAGGGCTGGGAGGCGTCGCAGGGGCTGGGGTGGGAGCGGGCAGCCGCCCCCGGGCAGTGCCCGGGGGCAGGCGACGCGGACTTACCTAGGGTTGTTCTGGATGGAGCGCAGGGCCAGGCTGAAGGCCAGGTTGCGGCAGGACTCCTCGGCGGAGCTCATCAGCCGCTGCAGGCTGGTCTGGGGGCGCCCAGACCGTCAGGCTCAGGCGGGGCAGCCCAGGCCAGCGGGGCACCCGCTCCCCAAGCCCCACCCCAAGGCCCCGGGGCCTCAGCACCCGTGAGGCGTAGAGTTCGGGCCCAGAGGAGCGGGGCCACTGCCTCAGCTCGGCCTTGACTGTGCACATCCGGGGCGGGGCCGCGGCTTGAGGGTGTCTCACCCCCAAAGCCGGAGCTGAAGGCCGTGCGGGGCGCTTGCAGGACGGAGGGAGCCCGGCGGCGGCCCTCCCCTACCCCGGCCCAGCGGCGCCCCCTGGCGGCTGCCCTCCCCCACCCCGGCCCGGCGACGCCCCCCAGCCCCGCGAGCACACGGCGGCACCCTCACCGAGAAGAAGCCCAGGATCTCGGGTCTCCGCCGGGACATCTCGTCCACGTCGCTGAGCGCCTCCAGCAGATCTGAGACGGGCAGAGGGTGCGTGAGGGCTGGGCCGCGGCCGCTGGGCTCAGGCTGATCCTGCACCTCGCATGACCGAGGCAGGAGGGCTCGAGGCCGGGGACAGGGCGCTGCCCCTCACCGCATCCGCCAGGCAGGGACCCGGGCCTCGCCTCGGCAGGGCTCCAGCAGAGGGGCCCCTTCGCCTGGGTGCAGCACGGTAACAGGCCTGCCGGAACTTCCTGAACCATGCTTAGTGCTTGCTCAGGCCCAGGAGTCCCCAGGCACCTCAGAACGGAAAGCACCGGGAGCCCTGCTGTTCCCGCTCCACTGGGCCAGAGGCCCAGAATGGGGTGCCCGCTGGCTGGGGGCAGTTCAGAGGCACGTGCTTCTGAGCCCCTCCTCCACACATCCGAGGAGCCTGGGAATCTGCATTCGTGCCACGCTCCCCGACGCCTGTCCCTGGCCTCCCCAAAGCCGCAGAAACAGGGCCCTGCCCCGCCCCCAAGTGGTTGCCTGCGTCCTCAGCTCCCCTGCAGGACGCCAGGAGCTGTCAGCCAGCTCGCTGTCGGGTCTCCCGTCCTCAGTGCCCCCGGGGACCCCAGGGGCTCCCCAGCGCAGCTGGTCTCCAGCCTTGCTTTTTCCTCCAAACTGCCGGGGCCCTGCTGTCTCCCGGAAGCCCCTGCAGGAGCCGGGACAGCCAGGGCTGCTGTGCGACCCAGGCCCCCGAACTCACCCTCGACCGTCTGGCCCCGGGAAAGCCTCTTCATGTAGGGGGCCATCTCAGCTGCCGTCAGCGGGGTGAAGAGGGAGACGCCGACCAGAGGCAAGGAGCTGGCCGAACTGTCATCTGCGGGACAGGAAGCCAGTGCCGTCAGGCCGGACGGACAGGGCCTGAGAGGAGGCGTCGGGGGGCAGACCTCACACCCCCAGCGCCAAGGCTGCAGGGTGCGCGGGCCGAAGCGAGGGGCTTGCTTGCCGAGCAGCCCCCGGACGCCCCACCAACAGCGACACCACGAGGCCGCCGGGCGCTGCCGCAAAGACCCTGCTCCAGAGCCCGGCACTGCCGCTTCTCCTTCCCGCGCTGCCCCGCCTCCCGTGTGCGTGGCCGGCCGCCTGGCCGCCACGCCCCGGCACACAGCTGGTGCTCGGCAAAGGCGTCTGTGTGCCGAGAGTCACCCTCAACACAACTGGCTTGGTAAAACCAGGTCTGTGAAAGGCCAGCAACAGACCCGGGTCCCCGAATCCATCAAGTGCTTGCTGGACACACTCTGCTGCACGTGCTGCCTGAACATCGGAGCGTGAGGGCCCCCAGAGGGGCTGGGGGACAAGGATGCCGGACAGAAGGACGTGGCTGGCTCCCACAGCGGACGGAATGCTGCGTGGTGATGCCGGCCACGGCGCCAGCAATGCCCCAGGGATGCCCTAGACAGTCCAGCCTGCAGCCCCTTCCCAGCAGAAGCCCCGGCCACTCACCGCCGCCGCCCTCGTCCAGGCCCCGGTCAGCCCCGCCGGCCCTGCTGGGAAGGCTCAGCCCCGCCAGGAGCAACTTGAGCATCACCAGGTCGCTGCTGTCGAAGGACAGGTCGCTGGGGAAGCAAGGTTCCCGTGAGGGCCGCGCCGCGGTGAGGGGGCAGCAGGGCGCCAGTCAGGACAGCGCGGCACAGACCCAGCTTCAGCCCGGATGCCGCGACCGAGCCACCCCCGCTGCCGGGGCCCCAGTGCCCGCCCCTCGCACCCTGGAGGGACCCTCTCTGGAAACGGCCCAGGCCAGATGCGCACACTCACTGCAGCGAGTCCGCGTGCTTCTGCAGGAAGGCGACAGCCGCCGGGGCGTTGCAGGCGATGTACTCGTGGGTGAAGTGCACGAACTTGCTGATGAAGGGGGCCAGGTGGCGCGAGGACTTCCTGTAGTTCTGCAAGGGGACGCCCCGCGAGGGGACCTCTCAGAGTCCCGAGCGCCCGAGACGGAGCCCCTCCGTCGCTGTCCTGCCCGTAAGGCCTCCCCTGGAGTCTCGCGGCACGCACCGGACACCGGTGACAGGCCACCCTCTGCTGGGCAGCATGTCAAGGTCACAGAGGGTCACGAGTGGCCCTGCCCCTCGTGACACCCGAGCGTGGGCCTTCCCAGGGCGACGCTCCCGCAAAGGCAGGCGGCCTGCCCCTGGCCCTGATGCAGCCAAGGGCTCTGCTCTCCTGCAGGGGACCCAGGGCCCCGGAAAGCCCCCTTGGCTGCCCTCACTCAGCGGCCTCGGGTGGACAGTGTGTCAGAGACCCGGGTGGAAAGACCAGGCCTGCTGGAGCGGGAGGAGCAGAAGGGACGAGTTGACCGGGAGCCGTTTCAGAGTGGGGGCCGGGCGCGGCACGGGCGCAGGGGAGGACGAGGCCCTGCCGGGCAGGGGCGACACCCACCAGGAGCAGGCGGATGAAGGAGAGCAGGCAGTCCCACAGCGCCCCCTGGTGCTCGCTCTGGAACACCTGCGGCTGCAGCAGCTCCAGGATGCCCAGCACGTGCAGGAAGAAGGCCAGGTGGTTCTGCTGCCGAAACTCCTGGAAGTTGAGGTGGGTGCGGCCGTGGAGGAGGGCGGCGATCATGGGCAGGTGCCTGGGTGGGGCAAGGGCACGTGGGCTCCACCTGCGCGGCTCCTCCACCCAGAGCCCCGCGCAGCCCCCCAGCGTCTCCCCCAGCCTGACGCGCGGGCCTGGAGACCACACGGCACCCCTCGGCCCGTGTGACCGGCAGTGCGGCTGCGGCCCCTGTCCCCCCTGGTTCTGGGCCCCTCCCCCAGGCCCAGCTCTGCCGGGAAGTGGCCCCCACCTCCGGGGCTGGGTTCCACGCGTGCCCACGCCAGCTCTGAGCTGCGGAGCCATTCCCCAAGGACCCCCCGGAGCAGAGCCCCTGGGCGGCACCTGAGCAGCAGGAGGGGGTGGGCCACGGCCAGCTTCCGACAGGCCATGTTGGCGTCGGCCAGTCTGCTCTCGGACGCCCGGGAGTCACTGGTGTCCGCCAGGAGGGTGATGAAGCGGTGGATGAGGCCGTCCAGCTGGGAGGGACGGGGCGGTCAGACCCGTGCTGCCCACAGCCCTCGCACGCCCCACTGAGCCTTCTGCCCGCCGCTGCAGAGACCTGGCAGGCGCCCCGAACCGCAAGGCCCTGGCCTGGTCCCTAAGTGCCTATGCGGTGACCCAGAGAAACCTGTTTCCCCAGGATCAAAGGGGCCGAGTCCTCTGCCAATCTCAACACGGGCGCGTGAGGTCTCCCTCTCCCCACGAAGCGAGGGCCTCACCACCTCGCGTGGGAAAGGCCAAGTCTACACACACGTGGAACATCCTTCCAGCTGCACAAGACCCGTGGCGCATGATAGCAGTGGGAAACAGCTGGGAAAATGTCATCTTCCTTCCCTGTCCCGAGAAGCAGGGCAGGCAGGAGACGGACCCCAGGCCAAGCCCAGGGAAGCTGGGCCAGCCGGCTGCAGGCCACACACTGGGGAGCAGGACAGTGGGCGACGGGCGGGCTGGCCACGCGGTCCACGTGCTCCCGGCACAGCGGATCTGAGGGCACCGTGAGCCCGCTGGGGGGCGGGGGTGGTTCCAAGGTGGGACACAGTCACGCCCACCAGCAGCCTGCTGTAGCCCATGGTCCCTCCTCAGGGAACAAGGGGGTGGCGGGCTGAGGCGCTCTCCTCTGCTTCATGCGGGAGGACTTCTCGGAGGAGGAGAGACCACTTTCAGACTTCCCCCGAGGTCGGACAGGGCGGCTGGAGGGGCAGCCGCGACCCTCAGCCCCGCCAACGCGGCTCACCAGCTTCCTTCCTTTCAAACCTAAGACAGGGCTCTCCCGCACCTCCCAGTTTGGGTTCTGCCTCCGAGTAAAGGGCAAAAGCGGCCCCGAAAGTGCACCCAGCCTTACCTTGCAGACGCTGCTGCCGGCGGCCCCCTCGCTGTGCAGCAGGACCTCGGGCACAGGCAGGCGCAGCTCCGGCCGCTGCAGGTAGAGCTGCACCAGCAGGTCTCGGCAGCGCTTGCCCAACGCGCTGCAAGAGAGCAGATTCGGGCTGCGCGCACGCCTGAGCGGCCTCCAGCGCCGCCGGCAAGGGGACAGGGCGGGGCTCCCGCGCCCGCGGGTCGGCGACACCCTCACCTGTCGCCCCGCTGCTGGATGCAGCCCGTCAGGTGCGCCGTCACCTTCCTGATGCTGTCGTCATCGCTGCGGCAGCAGCTGAGCAGCAGCGGCAGCCGGGCCTGGAGGAGGCTGCAGGCGCCAGCGTCCCCGTCCTGGCTCCGGGTCTCCGCCTCAGCCAGGATCAGCTCCACCAGGCCGATGAGCTCCGGGGCCTGGACCCGCAGCACCAACTCCTCCCGCCGTTTCTGCAACCCGGTGCCGGCCGTCAGCCCCGGGCAGGACGTGCTCGAGCAGGCTCACCCCACCCGCGGGGAGAGTGGGCCCCGAAACCTGCCTGAGGAGTGCGCTGGTCCCTTCCCTGCCAGATCCGGGGCACGTGGATGCAGGCCCACAGGAAGTCCAGGGAGGCCGCAGGGTCCAGCCTGGAAGGAAGCAAGGAGCCCTGGCTTAGCCCGAGCGAGGAGGAGGAAACAGGCCAAGACCGGCCGGCTGAGGGCCCCGGCGGCCGAAGGAGGACGTGGGCTGCCCCCCCGCAGCCTCTCTGGGCCTGTCGGCAGAAACGAATACCGGCCCTGCGTCACCCCCTCCTCCGGCCCCTGGCCCTCGCACAGAGCACGGACCACGGAGCACAGATGACAGCCACTCGCACCATGTGAGGACGCTGGGGCCAGATCGGAGAGCCCCCGGGTCCTGAGAAAACTGGCGGGGGGCAGGGGGGGGCAGAACCAGATACCCCAGGGCTGTGGTCTGAACCCAGCTGCCCAGAAGTGGCACTGCAAGGCCCACACAGCCCACAGCCAGGCCGAAGGCGGGGACCTGCCAGGGACGGGGTGGACAGTGGGGGCGGGCGGGCGGCTGACCTCTGCTCCCGGCTCTTGCCCAGCAGGACATGGATGCACTGGTGCAGCGTGGACCAGCTGGACTGATGCGTGAGGAGGGCCAGGAGGTAGGGTCGGAAAGACGGCACCTGGGGGCCGGGGTGGCCTTTGCCCTGGGGAGAGAGGGCCTCGGATGGTCCCCGCAGGGCGGACAACGGCCTGCACAAGCCACCACCCGGCAGGAGGGTCTGTCTGAGCCAGGCTTCGGGCTCCACCGATTAAAGCGTGCTCAGCTGAGCCGGCTCCTCAGAGGCGGGTGGACACACGAGACGGGTGCAGGCATGCTCGGCTGGGCAGGCGTGTGGCAACCGTCGCAGAAGCGAAGACCCACCAGCTCACAGAGGGAACACCCTACCCGGGACCTGGCCAGCGTTCTCTCCCCGCCTCCAGCCCCACTGCAGGGCCCCGACGAGGGCCGCATTCTCCCTGCACCCTGTGAGGACCCAGGCCCACTAATGACCCCACACACACCGCCCCCCGCAGTGACCCGATCTGCCAAGTCTGGCGATCAGCTCAGAAGAAACGTAGGACGTGTCAGGCCTAGGCCTCTGCTGGAAGCCACAGAGAGGGATGCCCCCCCCGGGAGGGGGACCAGGGGTCCGCGGCCCAGAGCGGGCATCACAGCACAGCCCACCTTGCTCCGGGAGAAGAGTAGCCGCTGCTGCAGGTCGGGGCAGCTGCTGATCACCTCGGGGTCCAGCATCTCCAGCCAGTCCACAAGGAGCCCCGAGCAGGGCCCCAGCCGCACGGCTTCCGGGCTGAAGGGAAGGCAGGCTGGGCTCAGACACGGCCGGCCAGGCTCACCCTGGGCCGGCCACCACCGCGCCAGCTCACCTGCAGCCGTCGGCCTCCTGCTTCCCCGCGGCCGGGGGCTCCTCCTCCTCCTGCAGCAGAAGGGCACTCACCACCGCGACGGGCCCCGAGGCAGGGAAGGCGGAGCGCGACGAGAAGAGAGCAGCCAGCAGCTCCTCCAGGTGAGGCGACCTCGCCTGGACCAGACCACGGAGGACTGCGGGGAGATGGGTGTCCTGCGTCACCCAGGACGGGCCCCTGCTCCCCGCCGGGGCCAAGGCCCATCCTGGAGGCCCCAGGGGAGGGAGGTCTGCGGGCGGCCAAGCTGGGGGCTTGGCGGTGCCGGTCCAGTACCTTTGCTGACGAGCTCTGGCTCCACATCACAGCCGTCCCCAGACCGGAGGGTGGCGACGACAGCACGGACGGTGGAGCTGACCGCTTCTGGGTCCCCACGGAACGACAGGGCCTCCGCCAGGTGTAGGAGCCCGCTCCGCACTGCAGCGGGCGTCGTGTGACCCGCGGGGCTCCTGGCTGCCCGACCCCGCCCTGTCCGGGCCCCGCGGGCCACCCCCTCAGTTCCCACCCTCTCTCTCCCCACCACGGGAGCTGCCGCCCCACAGGCCCCAAGCACCGGACTGCCGGACCCACCCTGGGGACACCAGCCCAGACCGCTCTGTGAGGGCGGCTGTGGTCCCAGGCGTAAAGGCAGTGCCTGGGACCCGAGCGGCCGCCGCCCCACCCGCGCCCTCACCGTCGCCGATCCTGCGTCGAGCAGAGTACTGGGCGGCGAACAGCTTGAGCTGGGCCTGCAGGGGCCCGGCCTCCACGGCGGGGCTGTCCAGCCACTGCAGCATCTGCAGGAGCACTTTGAGGAAGAGCGACGAGAAGCCGCTGTCCTGCGGCACGCGGCGCTGCGGACGGGGCAGTGCAGGCTCAGTGGGGCGCACCAGTCCCCCTGGCCACAATGGAGCCCCCGCACCTCACGGGGGTCCTCCCAGCCCCCGGCCCACAGAATAAAAGACTCAGAAAACCCGGTGCACACAGGCTCGAGGCACAGAACGCGGACGGGGCGGGCACAGCAAACCTGAACCCAGGCGCTGGGCGAGGCAAGGCCCCGCCCCCAGCCCCGCTGCGTCTCCGGCGCCTCGGTGACAGAGGAGGGCTGCCCCCGGGCCCACAGCAAAACCTCCCTCCCTTCGTTCAGGAGCGAGAGCCGAGGCCACAGGGCGGCGCGGGGCCCAGTCGGCCAGGGCCCGGGCCTTGGGGGCGCAGCACTGAGGCAGAGCACGCATGGGGGAGCTGCACGGCCGCCCGGGGCGAGGGCAGCGCGGGGCCCACCTGGTACTGGCGGAGCTGGCGCATCAGAGGGCAGGCGAGGAAGTGGTGCCGCTGCATGGACAAGGCCAGGGCCCCGCCGTGCGGTGAACTCAGCAGGGTGGCGACGGCCTGCAGGAGGCGCACGGCGATGCCCGCCACCTCGGGGCTCCCCTGGCGGACCCGCGCCAGCTCCTGGCCCAGGGCCTGCTGCAGTGCGAGCGCTGCGGGCCGGGCACTGGAGCCCTGCCACCGCAGGCCCGGGCTCAGCGGGAAGATCTGGAGCAGAGGAGGGCGGCGGTCGGGCTGGCGGCAAAAGGTGGGGACCCTCTGCCTACCCGGCCAGGCCCCCACCCTGGGCTGCCAGGAGCCCCCGTCCAGTTCCAGCAGGACTCCCCAGCGGGCGGGGTTGGGGGTGCGCAGGACACGGGGCAGGGCTGGCGGGAGACCCCGCTCTGCGGCAGGACCGCAGGCGGACCCCAGTCCTGCTGACTTTGGCCTCTGCGCTGATGACCCAGGGCAGCAGCCTCGGGGCCGAGAGGACTGCAGTGACGGCCTGGGGGAACATGTGGACCCGTGCACACGTGCGAACGCCGTGTGCGTGCAAACAGGGCCAGGCCGTGGGCTCCAGGGTGAAACCCCCCGGGCGGGTGGAGGGGCTGGAGGAGGAGGAGGGCGTCCTGTACCTGCAGCAGCATGCCGGCCAAGTCGTCCTCGGGGCCAAGCACCCGCACCTGAGTCACCGCCCGGGTCCTGCCCTGGCCTGGTGGCGGCTCAGGGCTGCTTTTGGGCTTTGGCGCCTCGGCGCTGTCTGCAAGGAGCGGGAGAAGTGTCGGCCGAAGGCCTTCTTCGGCAGCTTCAGGGGACCGCCCCGACCAAGGCTGGTCTCGCCCGGGGGCCCACAACCCAGGAAGGGACCCCCAGCGTCAGAGGCCTGTGGGAGCCCTGGGGCGGGCTGGGGCCGGGTACCTCTCCGGGCGGGCAGGGAGGCCGTGAGAAGGGAGTGGAAGGCCTGGCCTCCGGACGCCCCGCGCTCGTGCTGGACCTCCACCAGGTGAGCCATGTAGTCTGCAAGGTGGCGGCCGGGGGTGAGCATGGGCCCGGCGGGGAGGCCCTCCCCAGAAGCCGCAGCCGGAGGCTGAGCTACACACGCCGTCCTCCTGCGGAGGGCCGGGCGCACCCCACCCGCAGCGCGCTCCGTCCCTCCCTCCCTCCCGGCGCCGACGGGCCCCGGCTCCGCCCTGTGCCAGCGCCTGGGCGAGGCCCCCGGGGCTCACTCTTGTCCATGATGCTCTGCTCCAGGGTCTGGGGCCCGTGGGCCACAGCCTGGTCCAGGTACTGCAGGAGCTTGCTCATGCTGGACACGGGAATGCCGAAGGACTGCACGAACAGCAGCAGCTGCTGGGGCTCCAGGTCCTGCAGGGCTGAGGGCGGCTCCCGTTCAGCCCCCACTGCGGGCGAGCCCGGCCCCCACCCTGTGTGCCCAGCCTGCGGGCGAGCCCGGCTCTCCCTCGGGCTCAGAGTCCAGAGCCTCGGAGCGACCACTCTGCTCTTCGCAGACCACCCCCCGCACCCACTGCCTGGCCTGCCGCCCACCCCCGCCCAGCCCCGCAGTCCCGGCCCCCTGCCCCCGCGAACTCCCAGGCCTCGTGGCTGCCGTCGCGCTGGGGCCCTCACCCGGCTCCCAACAGAAAGACCGCGTGGGCGGGGTCGGCGCGGAACGACAGATGCCCCGAGAGCACCCGAGGCCTTGAGCTGCCCCCTCATCGGGGATGGCCGGAACGAGCACGCAGACCGTACCAGCGTCCACCAGGCGCGGGACCTCGGAGCGGATCATGCGCAGCTTCAGCCAGTCGGGCAGCAGCAGCGCCTCCTCTGACGTGTCCACCAGGAAGGCAGTGGGCAGCGGCTTCTTCTCTGGGAACCAGATGTCCAGCAGAGCCTGGAACTCGCTGTCATCAGCTTCAGGAAAGACAGGGTCAACACCAGGGCTGGCTCAGTGAGGCCTTCCCAAACCCCCACCCAAGGCGCCTTTGGCCGCACGAGTGGATGAAGGCCAAGGCCAAGGCTTTATAAGCGGGGACCGGGCCACACGCGTCCCACGTGCCATGGGCTTCACGCAGTGAACTGATCTTCTCAGTCGCTGCTTCACCCCATCTGTTGAGAAGACGGAGGTGCAGAGATGCTGGCCTCCCCGAGCTTGGCTGAACCCACTCCCCCCAACGCCCAGGCACCACGAAGGCTGGGAAGCTGACAGGCCCGGCCGGCACGAGGCCAGCCTCCCCCGAACACGAGTAAAGGGTGGAGCAGTCCACGGCCGTCAGCCACAGAGGAGAGAAGGAACGGCTACCAGGCCGAGGGGGTTCAGGCGACGTGAGGACCCCCAGGCTCCAGACACAGCTCCTGGGTGTGGCCAGGTCCCAGCGTCCCCTCAACCAGGCAGCTCATGCGGACGGACGCCTCCGCATCCAGACACCTCGAGTCCCAGCGGCTGGGCCACTGGGAGGAGGGGCAGGCTCAGGAGGCCTCCGATGCTGCCCCCGGGCGTCTCCCGATGACGGGCAGCGTGCGGACCGAGGCAGCAGGGAGCCCGCGGCGGTCTGGGGGCGCAGCGTCTCCCCGCAGGGCGTCCACCCCCCAGGCCCACGGTCACGGCCACTCACCACGGGGCGGCCCCAGCGTCAGGAGGATGACCATGGCGTGCACCACCAGGATGTGCATGGTGGCCGTCTCCCCGCTGCTCCAGCGCAGGAACACCTGGTCCTGCGACTCCGACTGGAGGAGAGGAAGGGCGGTGAGGGGCCGCGGCGGGCTGCGGGCGGGGTGGGGGCGCAGTGCCAGCCTTACCCAGCTGTAGACCTCCTCGCCCTCCTTGCTCGTGCGCATGCGCTGCACATAGCGGGAGAAGATGGACAGCAGCGCGAGCAGCACGGCGTCCGACTCAGAGCCGCGGGAGCGCTTGGAGAAGAGGTGGGACATGACGGTGGAGCGCTCCACGATGAGCCGGGCCACGTCCTGGGGGGGGGCAGGGCACGGCATCAGGGTCCCCGGCCTGCAGCCCCAACACCTCGGCCCGCTGGGCACAGGCACACGACCACACCAGCCAGGGCCCCTCAGGCGCAGGGCGGGAGAAGCAGCAAGTGCCGGGCTCCCTGGAGGGGGCAGGCCACGCACGGCGGGGACTGAGCAACAGGTGTGCGCGCATGGTTCTCCAGACCCACAGGGCAAGGCCGTCTACAAGCAGTCAGATGCCGTATTTCCTGGGAACCTGCAGCAGTGACGCGGGCCGGGCTGCGCCCTGGACCAGCTCAGAGAGAAAAACAAGGCCTCCCATCCTGGGTCACCACCTGGCTCCCCCGCGAGGAACCCAGGCTCGGGCAGAAGCCCTGGCCTCCCCAACCTGCCCGATGCCCGTTGCCTCGTGCCCTCCGCCCATTCATCCTACAAAGCCCGGGGTCCTCAGAGCCAACAAGCTGACAGTCAGGAGGCCGACCCAGAAAGAGCTGGACGAAGGAGAAACAGGTGTGCCCCGCTCCTGGCACCTCCCAGCAGTGAGCGACTAGGAACCCTGCCGCAGACGCCCAGGTTGCTCAAAGCGTGCCTCCCACCGCCCAGCCCCCCCGTCCCCGACTCTGGACAGGGCCCGGGCAGGCAGCTCACCAGGGCCAGGTCGCTGTGCTGGCCCTGCTCCTCTGCAGGCACGTGCTGGGACAGGTACACCAGGTAGGCGCTGATGGTCTGCGGGTCGGTCTCCATGTGGACGGCCTGGGGGTGGGGGGCGGTGTGAGCCGGCGCCCGCGCAGGGCCTCCCCGCCACCCTCCAAGCGCGCGGCGCCCCACCTGCTGCAGCGCCAGGGCGGTGCTGGTCCTGACGCTGTCGAACAGAGGCAGCCTGGGCAGGTCCCGCAGCAGCCACTGGTAGCCCTGCAGCGTGTCCGAGTCGCCCGAGTCCTCCTCCAGCGGGGGGTCCTTGTCCTCCCCGTCCCGCGGGCTGCTCTCCGAGAGCACCAAGGACAGGCCCTGCGAGCAGACAGGTGCTGGGCCAGCCCTCGGCCTGGCCCGCCTCCCCCACACAGCCTGGGGAGGGCCGCCCGGCGCTGCCACGACCCGGGGCAGAAGTGGCCCAGTGGGCTTCCCCGCAAAACTGTCGCCAGCCACTCTGAGACGCGGTAGGACGGCTACCAAGTCACCCTTGGGTGTCCCCCTCAGCACCCAGGGAAGGGCCCCAACAAAGGAAAGGACCCGGCCCCGGTATGTTCTAACATACACATTCTAGAGCACGCGCGAACGCTTCCCACAGAAGGAGGAGGCCCACGGCGGGACGGAGGCGCAGGCGGCAGGCCGGCCCGGCTCACCTTCATGGCCAGCACCCGGGAGGCCACCTGGGAGGAGCCCAGGCGCCGCAGGAAGTAGTCCAGCACCTCACAGGTGGTCTGCTCGTCCGCCCCGGGGCCCAGCAGCAGGTCCTGCAGGCGGCCCAGCAGCTGCCGCTGCTTCTGCTGCCTCTGCAGGGACAGGCGGCCTCAGGAGGGCGTCCATGGAGGGGGAGGGGGACGGGGGACGGGGCACCCACCTGCCGCTTCTTGGCCTTCTGCTCCTTGCTCTCGCCCTCGTCCTCCTCCTCCCCTGAGGCGGGCTCGGCGGCGGCGTCGTGCAGCAGGAACTCGCACAGGCACTGCACCGGCAGCACGTCCAGGGAGCCCTCGCTGGACTGCACCAGGTCAGCCAGCCAGGGCATGGACTGCGACGAGGCCTGCACAGGGCGGCGCCGCACAGCTCTCTCCGGTCCAGCCCGCCACGACGCCTCCGGCCCGCGCGCACCCCGCCCGCCCGCCCGCCGCGGCGCACTCGCCTGTCTCTGGATGATGTTGAGGAGGAAGTCCGGGCTGCGGCTCCGGCAGAGCAGGTGCCCCAGGCGCAGGGACTGGTTGAGGCTTTTCACCTGCTCCAGGATGTGCGGGGGGGGCCTCCGGGGCGGCCCTCTGAAAGGCCCAGACGACATGCGTGGCCGAGCCGCAGGCGTGCAGCGCCCACGATGGCAGAGGGGCAGGGACGGCGGGGACCCCCGCGGAGCACGGCCCGCCCCCTGGCCCGGCCCTGGGCTCTCAGTGTCACCTGAGCCCTGCGCAGGGAGAAGCCGGGCAGTGGCCTTGGCCCGGGGCTGCTCCTCCAGCCCCGCCCGCTGCCCCCAGCCCGGCCCGGCCCGCGGCTCTCGCAGAGCAGCGCTTACTTGGGGTCCAGGCTGGTGAGCTGGGACAGGAGCAGGCTGCTGCTCTCCGTGATGGTCTGCTTGGTGGAGGCGGCCGCCAGGTGCCCCTCGAAGGCCAGGATCTCCTGCTTCTCCCGCTGGGAGATCTGCAGCTCCCGGCTCATCATCTCCGTCCGCGTCTCCTCGTCCGTCAGGGTGCACGGCGGGTACGAGTAATTGCTGGGGGCCGAGCAAGAGAACGCATCACCGTGCCGTCAGAGGCCGGCAGACAGCACTCGAACTCCCAGCCCGGCCCAGGCCCAGCTTGAGCCATCAGGCCACGGGAGGGACAGCGGGGTCATGGGCAAGGGGGTCAAAGTCAGGCCTTTGGGAGGGAGCTGGGCATCCTGCAGAGCCCGGACCTGGCCACCCTCTCCTTCCACGGGACAGCGCGCTGGCCGTCGGGCACCTGGACCCGGAGCGGCATGCCCAGCATGACCTCATGGGGAAGGTGCCAGCAGGCAGGCTGTCCAGGGTGCACTGGGCGCTCCCAGACTGATGCGAGGCTTTCTGGGACACAAGCAACCGGAAGGCTCCCACACGTTCTGAAAGCGCGCCAAGCTTCCCGGGATGGCCACGGGGCTGGCCACAGAGGGCGAGGGAGTGGCTGTCTTCAGCCTCTGGCCACACGCACCCAGTCCTCACACGCCAAAGCCTGTCGCGTGTGTACACAGTCACATGTCAATTCCCACAACACCCCAGGCTCCGCCCCCGACTACAGCCCCGTGTGGTGACCTGCGCTGTCCCTCTCAGCAGCGCACAGGCTGACACACCCACTCCGTCGCACTGGCGAACACAAAGGCCACCACCTGGGCGCCAACACTGCTGTCTGTGCTTCTGAGAAGCAAGCGTGGCAGGCCTGGCATCTGGTGCCCACCACGGCCAGGGGTGGTCCCTTGCTGCGTTCCTGCTGCCTGGCCACGTCGCCACCCCGTCACCCCCCCTCTGGCTCCAGGACTCCCCGCTCTAGCCCTCCTCCGTCACGCCATCGTCAGCCGGACCGTCCCCACGTCCGTGGCAGCCTGAGCGCGGCAGAGGACGCCCCATCCCCCTGCGCGCCCAGCGCGGTGAGCGGCGCCACAGTAGGGGAGCGAGAGGCGGCGGCTGCGGCAGGCTCTCACTTGGTCATCACCATCTCCATCAGCATCTTCAGCGTGGGGTACTCCTCCCAAGCGGCCAGGCCTAGGGGCAAGGGGACAGCAGGTGGCAGTGGGGAGCCCCCCAGGCCCATGCCCGCCCAGCCCGCCACCCTGTCCCTGCCGGCAGGCTGCCCCTACGGAGGCGAGGAGCCTGCCGCGCCGGCCACAGAGCTCACCGATGTTCTCTGGGTTGAAGGCGGCGACGACCAGCAGGAGGGGCCAGGCCTTCCAGTACAGAGTGGAGATGGCCAGGTTCGGAGGCTGGTACCTGAAACGCAGGTGTCGAAGCTCGGCCTCGGCGCACGAGGCCGAAGACGGGACGGGTTTGGGCCAGGGCGGCAACGGCGCCGATCCCCACGTGGGCCTCGGTCACCTCTGTCTGCGACCTGCGCCCCCAGAAGGGCACGCACACTGCGCGCACCACGCTCACCTGGCGGCCGGGCCCTGCCCTGAGCTCCGGGGCGCGTGCGCACCGCTCTAAGCCCTGCCCCCCCCCGCAAGCCGGGAACAGGGAAAAGTAACAGAAGCTCAGTGACGCCCGTCGTCATCGTGGTCCTTCACAGCAAAGAAGGAAACAGCGCAGTACCCATCAGCGCGTGGCTGCACTAACGTGCACAGCCACACATTGGCAGCCGTGGTTACGAGTGCAGGCCTTTCAGAGGATGAAAGAGGAAGAGCTAAGCAGCTGAAATAGACCTGAGCTTCTGAGCAGGCAGCAAGCCGATGTGCAGATTTGGCGTGGTCCCCCCACAACCCAGGCGGCTTTTCTGTGCAAACTGACAAGACGACCCTGAAATTCACATGGAAGCCAGGTGGCCGGAAAAGCCAAAATAACCTGGACAAAGAACAAAGCTGGAGGACTCGCACCTCCCGATCAGTCCGAAGCCACAGGAACGAAGACACAGAGGTGCGGCCTGAGGACAGGCCCGCAGAGCGATGGAGCGCAAGGGCGGATCCAGATGGGAGCCCTCACGTTTAAGGCCCACTCGTCACCCACAAGGACAACGGTGCTGGGGTAAGCGGATGCTCCCATGAAAAGGCATGAGGGCAGTCACACCACCCACCAAAGTGAGCTCAAAACGGGTAACAGGCCGAAACGTTAATAGCTAATCCTATACAAGTCTCAGAGGTGGGAGATCCCCGGTGGCTCAGTGGGTGAAGGACACAGGTCCCACTGCTGGCCCAGGGACGCCCGCAGGCCGTGAGCACAGCCAAAGAAGTCTTAGAAAAAAACACAGGAACACAGCTCTGTGACCTTACATGAGGCAATAGTTCCTTAACCGTGACACAAAAACCTGAGAACCCAACGACAGAGAGCTGGGCCTTAGCGAGATGGAAGCTGTGGTGCTTCGAAGGGCGCCCTGAGGGGGCCGTCAGCAGACCGCAGCTGGGACGAGGGTCTGAATCCGGGGTCCAGCAACTAATATTCAAACCCACTTAAAACCCAGCAAAGGACCCAAACAGGCTTTTCTCCAAAGACACTGCGATGGCCCACAAGCACCTGAAAAGATGCTCCGTGTCACCAGTGATCAGAGACAGAAACCAAAGCCACAGGAGAGACCACCTCAGCGCCAGCGAGGACGCAGAGAGCCGGGACCTGGGCTGGGTGGGAAATGGCTCCGTGGGAGGCCTGGCAGCTGCGCGAAGGTCACGCGCATGACCCAGCAACCGCACTCCTGGGTATCCCCCTCGCCAGAGAACCGAAAACACACCTACAAAATCCGCACCACGAAACTCCCGGGAGCACGAGTCACAACAGCCAAGGGTGGAAACAGCCCAAGCGTCACCCGCCAGGGCCACGGCCAGGCCACACACCAACAGCACTGGGCCACAGGAGGGAGGAAAATAGCAGGCGAGGAGCAGCCTGGATGGAACCCGTGTTGTAAGGAGCGGCGGGGAGACCACCCTTTAGGACACTGTTTGCATAAAGCGTCCAAGGAAGTCGCCCTACAGGGAGAGAGGCGGTCTACGAGCTGCGTGCGCGCAGCTGGGGCGGGGGCAAGAGCCGACGGGGACTGGTTTGTTTGGGGGGCAATGTTCTAAGATTAGACTGGCAGCGGTCATAAAACTCCGAGAAGTACTGGAGACACCGAACCACAAGCTCTAAGCGAGCGAAGCCTAGAAAGGGGAGAGCCTCCCTCGACGGAGCAGTTAAGGACGCAGCTCGCGCTCTCTGCCGCCAGAAACACGGCGCCCTGTACACACAGTGGACATGCACCTCCCAGTGACCAGGACACCATGGGGGAGAGAACGAGAGAGTGGAGTCCGGGCCGGGTGCCGCCACTGGCGGCGGGGCGATGGGGTGCGGGGTGGGGCGCGGTGCCCGCTTACCCAGGGGGCAGCTGGATGTTCTCGGGGTGGTGGTAGGTGCAGAGGTTGAGAATGGCGTTGATCAGCTGGACCCGTTCCACCTTTAGCACTTCCACATCTGCAAGCCGAGAGCCACACAGGTTCGCTGGCCGGACGCCAAGGCCCAGGACTGGGCCAGGGACACCAGCGAGCAAGAAGACGGGGCGGGCGGGGCTGGGGGACAGGGTGTGACGACACGCGGGCAGCGTGAGCGGGGCGGGTGAAGACCTGCGAGGAGGCCTGGGGAGGCGGGGCAGGTGCCCGCTGCATGGCCCCCGAGCAGGGGGGAGCAGGGGGCCGGGCTCGGGGGGGGGCAGGGCCTCGGGAACACACGAGCCCACAGTGGAACACGGGCCCTGCCAGCCACCCTGAAGGGTCAGCTCCCGGCCCAGCAGCAGCAGGGCACACGGGCATCCTGGGAGTGGCTGCCCCTTAAGCAGGTGCAGGCAGGAAAGTCTGCCGCGGCTCCCTTAGGAGGAGCGGGTGCAAGGCCCAGAGAAGGTACAGGATTGGCACGGGCAGCAGGTCAGTGCCCTGTGCCCGGCATCCATGACGCCAGCAGGGGCCCAGTGGCAAGGTCGTCACCCCTGCTGGCAGGTGACCTGAGACCCTCACCATCCGCCTGCACGGCCGCAGCGCGCTTCACCAGGTGGTCGGCCAGCTCCATGGCGTCGGCAGGGCCGAGCGGGAGCTCCCGGGACAGTCCGATGACCAAGATTCGCATCAGCGTGTCCTCCAGGATGGGCACCTCCGAGCAGAGGCGGAGGAAGAAGCTGCGGGCACACACCAGGCTGGGCTCGTGGAGGCGCTACCTCGCAGGCGGCTGCCCGCCCCTCCTGTGGGCACTCGTGCTGAGGCCTGTGTGGACCGGCCTCCGCCGTCCATGGAGGGTGAGCAGGGCCCGCCCACGGTCTCACAGGCCGGCCTCGCCCGCAGCCCGCCAAACCATGACAAGAACGTGGTGAGCCAGGACCTGGTGGCGGGGCCCAAGGCGGAGGGGACACGGGGCAGGGGGCTGAGCCTGGGCGCCAGCCGAGCGAGGCAGGCGCACAGCTGCCTGGCCTCAGGAAGGGCCGTGGTGGGAGCCCTGGTGGGAAGGGGCGCCTGCAGACTCCGGCCCCAGCGGACAGCACCCAGGCTTTGCCGGGCAGACGGGGACACCAGGCCCAGATGGAGCTGTGGGGCCTGGGCTCGGTGGTCGCCCAGCACACGCCCACCCCACCCAGGGCAGCAGGCCTGCTCACTTGCGGTCACTCTCGGGCGGCCAGTTGTCCCACTTGTAGTAGGTCTCGGGCTGCTCCGTGAAGAGCACCTTGTGAAGGCTGTTGGGAATGGGGGGTGTCAGGGGGTGCCTGGCCCCCCACAGCAAAAGCCATGCGCTCAGAGCGGCCACCCGACTCCTGAGCTGTGCAAGCCCTGGGGGCCTCCAGCCCCCCAATACGGCCTGAGGGCTGGCAGGTGACGGCGCCCCCACGGGCCCCCCAACCCTAGGCAGACGGGACCAAACCTGCCCCGTCAGAGGAAGCGGTGCCTGAGGCCCTGACGGCACACAGGGGACACAGGAGATGGCTGCCGCCCACTGCCCGCTGCACTGCAGCTCTAAGAGGCTGGCACCAGCTGGTGACCAGGAACGACCCGTCAGCCCAGGAGCGGCTGCCATCCGCCCAGAGCCCCAAGAGGAGGCGCTGGCCGTACCAGTGCACGTAGTCCTTGGGGGCAAGTTTGCTGATGGAGGGGACCACGGTGTGGAGCCACCAGACGGCGTCCCGCTGGATCGCCGCAATCTGGTTCTGGAAGGAGCGTAGCACCTCGAGGTCTGAGAGGGAACAGACAACGGGTCAGCGCACCCTTCTGGCGCTGCAGGGTCCAGTTCAAGGCCATGTGCAGGGAGGGAGGCCTGGGGGTGGGGCCTCCTACAGGTAGGTAGCTGGGGAGGGCGGGGCCGGGCCGCGGAGGGCGGGGCGGGGGCAGGCCGACGCAGCCAGAGGGTGAGCGCGCAGGGTGAGGGCGCTACATGACCCTCGGGGCGGAGGGCCACACGGGGAACTGAAACCCTTCACTCCCAAACGCGGAGGGCAGCGGAGGTAGCGCCTCCACTCCAGCCAGTCGCTTAAAGGGCCCCTGGAGCCAGACCTTCCCCAGGATGAGAAATGACCCTGAACAGGCTGATTTAGGCATCTCTCCTCCTTTCCCGCCCACCCTCGCCCCACCGGCCACAAGCTCCATGAGCAAACGTCCCAGCAGAGCTGGGCGCTGGTGTCCTCAGTCCCAGTGGGCAGAACAGAACAACGGCTTCCAGAAGCTCCCGGGGTGTCCAGCAGCTGTCGAGGGAGCCCCCTTCCCGCCGGCCCCAGCCTTACTCTTCTTCTCTCCTTTGTCCCAGGCGATGCCAGCCTCCTTCACCTGGGCCGTGATGCCCAGCATCATGGACACGGCCAGCACATCTGTGATGTGCACCACAAACCGCTCCTGCAAGCAGAGCCCCGCTCGTGGGTTTGTAGCCCGGGGGGAGCTGCGAGGGGGGAGCGCTGGGGACCGAGAGCTGGGCGGCGGCCAGGCCAGGTCACAGCCACTGACAGGGCGCCACCCGCTGGCCGGATGAGGCGCAGCACAGGGCCGTCTGTAAGCTGCCCTGGGCCAGGCCGCGCCCTCCGCGTTCGCCCACACCTCCTCTCAGCACCTCCAGAGCCCGCAGCCCTCCCTGGGCAGACCCCGCCCCGTCCCCAGTGCTCAGGAGGGTCCTGTCGGCTACAGCCCTGCCCCCACCTCCACACCCGAGGTCGCCAGCGCCTGAGCGCAGTGACAACCCCGCACCCTGCAGAGGGCACCGGAGCGGATGGCGGGCCGCGGGGCGGGGCGGCGGCACACCTTGAACTCCAGGTCCGCATACTGGGGCTCCTTGCGCTCCTGCATGAGCCCGAGGCAGAAGGCCTGGAAGTTGATCTCGTGCTTGGTCTGCTTGATGATCTCGCGCAGCAGGGCCCGCGAGGCCCGCAGGTAGTCGTCCTTGCTGGTCAGCAGGTCCTGGAACACCATGGCCAGGAACTGGGGCAGAGAGAGGCCACGCCGGGAGCTGCCGGGCCGCCCGCCGGAGCCCTGCCACAGCCGCCAGCCTCTGTCCACACCAGCCCTGCAGGAGGCCTGCCCAGGGCCCCCCGGGTCCAGGCCCCAACAGCTCCTGCAGCACAACCGAGGCCGCAAGCCCACGGCTCTGTGGACCTGCTCCCAGGCAGGGGAGAGAAGCTGTCCTCTTCCAGGGCCAGGTGCTCTGGCAGCAGAGGCTACGTCCTCCCCAGCCCATGGCATCTGACTGTGGGGAGACAGTCCCTGTTTAAGGAGGCCACAGTGAACAGCCACTGGCCGGGGACGGGAGACACCTAAATCCCCGGCACCCAAGCTGGCCACGCCCGCTCTGGAACCGACCGGATGCCCCACTTCCAGCCCCTCCACCCTCCAGGGCCCCCCACGCGAGCCCGGCGCTGCAGCAGCGGGGTGGGCCCACCTTGGGCGCCAGCTCGGAGCTGTGCTGCAGCACGGTGTAGAGGATCTGCATGTTGTTGGGGTTCCGCGCGTTGGAGAGCTCGTTGAAGATGACGAACTTGATGGCGGTGCCCAGGTTGTCCTTGTGCGCGTTCAGCAGCTCCCTGGACGTGAGCAGAGCAAAGGCGCTGGAGTGGCCGCCCCCGACCCCCCGACCCCCCGGCCCGGCCCGGCCCAGCGCACCTCACGCAAAGCATGTAGTGGTTGAGGAGGACCTTGGGCTTCAGGCGGATCTTGATCAGGTGGGAGATGACGTCCGTGTCCTCGGCGCCATGCGTATTGCAGTTCACACACACGGACATCAGCAGGTCCTGGGCCGGCCTGGTCAGCTGTGGGGCAGCCGGGCGGGACGCCGTCAGCTCGCAGCCCGGGCCGACAGGCGGGACCCGCGTGCGCAGGGCACGGCGCCCTCACCTTGGGGTTCTGCAGCCACATCTCCAGCTTCTGCACCGCCATCAGCCGCACCTCCTTGTACCCGCAGGTGGCCGTGAGCAGCCGCAGCAGGTTCCGCGACACGTTGTCGATGGGCTGGCGCCGGTTGAGCTGGTCCCGCAGCACATCCAGGACATACTCCTCCACGCTCTCCGCCAGGTCATCGTACCTAGGCCAGAGGGGGCAGGGCAAGCGGGCGGGAAGGCGGGCTCCCCTCGGGGCGCCGCAGGCCACGCCAAGGGGTCCGCACGCACACCTACCTGGGCATGAGCTGGCCCTCCTGCTCAGGGCTGAGCTTCTCCTCGGCGATCAGCAGCTCCGTCTGGCTGTCCTCCTCCTCGGTGAGAGAGGGGTGAGGGCTGTTCCCTGCAAGCGAAGGGCCTTGTGGACGCTGGCTCCCCATGCTGGGCGCCGTGGCGGCGAAGACCCCGGCCCGCCCCCTCACCGGCACTGAGGTCGCCCCCGCCGCGCCCCGCCTCCCCCTGCAGAAGCATGCTCTTGGGGGGCGTCTTGGTGTTAAAGGCCGTCTGGACATTGTCCACGAAGGTCTTGCAGTGTAGGCTGTCCACCCAGATCCGCTCCCCCAGGGAGTCTTCGATGTACACCTGCGGACAGGGCAGAAGCTGGCACCTCCGGGCCACGCCGGCACCGACCGCTCCCCTCCCCCTCCTTCACCAAAACGGCGCTGTCACCGTGTCTCCCGGGGAGAGGCGGACCCACCTTGACGAAGATCTCAGGCCAGTTCTCGTCCTCCTCGTACGCGGCCATGAGGAGGTTGCAGGCCAGCACGGACACCAGGCTGTTGCCCTTGGCCTTGAAGTTGATGGAGGCGTCCCGCCGCAGGAGGCTGCACAGAGCCTGCAAGAGACGGGGCAGTGCAGCCGGGGCAGAGGCCGCCCGGGGGCCCTCGCTCCGCGCACGCCTTCCCGGCCCTCACCTCGATGACGCCCTCAGTGGCGAAGATGTTGGGCTTGATCTTGGCCAGGTACATGAGGCTCAGGTACAGGGTGCTGTCCGGCTTGGCCCGCGTGACCTTCAGCTGCTTCACGGCCCCGCACAGCACCCCCTCCAGCCGGTCATCGTTGCCCTCCAGCTCGGCCGCCTCGATCTCCTCCAGCAGCACCGCGGGCGGGACTGGCCGGGAAGAAGGGGCCCCGTCAGAGCGGGCAGCCCCGGGGCACCCTGGCCGGGCCTCAGAACCCAGCCCGCCGGGGGCTCTAGGCCGAGCTGCGGCCAACCGGCCTCCGAGGCGGGTACAGGACGCGCCGACCCAGGCACCGCCAGAGCCTCCGGCCGCACCCCACGCGGCTTCCTCAGGGTCACCTGGTCTTGAAACACATTTCTCTTTCTATAAGCTGGTCGTTTGTTCTAAGCTTTCAAGCTAACCGGCAAGATGCCGCCCCAGCCCCCCTTCTCTCTTCAGCCGCGGCTGCTCCTCGGCGTCCCCCCGAGTCCGTCTCTGCAGAGAAGCCCCGGCTCCGGCCCTCCTCCGGGCCACGGGCCTCTGCCCTGCGCCGTCTCTCTTGCCACTTCTGTCGACTTACATGCCCTGCCTCCCCGCAACCGGCAGCTCCTGGCCTCCCACCCTGCTCCTGGGCGGGTCCCTCTCAGCCAGGCTTCGGCTCCATCGCACGTTTGCCTTGGGCTGCATCTGTTCCTGTTCAGTTTTACCTGTTTCCTTTCCGCCCTTATGACTTCTCCTCTGACCCCAGGCTTTGTCAGGATGGTGTTTTCAGACATCCGGAACAGCGGAAAGAGGTGCTGTTAATTTCTTTTTTTTTTCTTTTTCGTTTTTAGGGCCATACCCATGGCTTATGGAGGTTCCCAAGCGACAGGTCAAATCACAGCTTCAGCTGCCAGCCTACACCACAGCCACAGCAACGCCAGATCCGAGCCACACCTGCCACCTACACCACAGCTCATGGCAACGCCGGATCCTTGACCCACTGAGCGAGGCCAGGGATCGAACCCGCGTCCTCATGGATACTAGTTGGATTCGGTTCCCCTGTGCCACGACGGGAACGCCCGTGTCCCTGATTTCTAACTGAACTGCTCTGAGGCCTGAGGATCAGACAACTCCCTTCCCTGTGCTGGGGAGACACACGCGCGGCCTGGAAACCGAACCGGAGCTGCCGAAGGTCCTGGCCATGAGAACGTTCAAATGTCAGACTCCACGAACAGCTAAAGTCAGCCTTTCCCTGTGCTGAAGATGTCTACAAAACACTTCATCTCTCAGAATATGCTTTTCGTAATCGTATTCCACTTAACCCTCAAAGCCCCCTCCTCAGGGAGTCGCGTGACGTAAACGACACAGCCAGCAGCAGGGGACCGGGGCCAGCGATGGACTCAGCCCCGTCAGCACCCCTGGTCTCCGCCAGCCACCGGTTGCGGGCCCTGGACAGAAGGTCCGAGCACAGCCCTTCCTCCGGGCCAAGGCCTCTGCTCAGTGGCTCCTCCCTCAGCACCCTTGCCACCCTGTCACGTTCCCATCCCGCCCCTAAGGCTCGGTTTCAGGCTACAGTCCCCGAGGGGCCTTCCCTCCGAGGCTGGCACGTGAGCACCTCTGCGCTCGACCCGGGCCTGAGGTGAGGTGTGACAGACCCGACGTGCAGGGTCTCGCAGGGCCACGGGGCACACGGGAAGGGGGCACAGAAAAGCAGGGCAGAGGTAGGTGCTTGCAGAATTAAAAGCTTTTGCGCGAGCAGGGGGTTCGTAGAGAAGCCTGCTGTCTCCTTCATGTTGCTGGACCACCTTTCAGCAGAACGCAGCACGGAGGGGCCCTGGGTTGTGAGTGACTGGGAGAAAGGATGACAAAGCACAGGCTCCTCGCCCAGGCGCGGGTCCTCACTGGACGCACAGCCCACGACAACAGCCAAGCCTGTCACACGGGAGGGGACAGACCAGAAAGGGAACGGAGAACCTGTTCCCACAGGACAGGCGCTGGCTGTCCACCGGGAGCGCGTCACCCTGGCACCAGCTCCTCCCCTAGAGCGGGGACAGCTACACCCCCAATTCCAGAAGCCCTGGCGCGAGCTGTCCGCTGCACTGGTAAGAACGGACAGGTGGAGTTCCTGACATGGTACAGAGGTTAAAGAACCCGACCAGGAACCATGAGGCTGCGGGTTCGATCCCTGGCCTCACTCAGTGGGTCAAGAATCCGGCGTTGCCATGAGCTGTGATATAGGTCGCAGACATGGCTCGGATCCTGTGTGGCTATGGCATCAGCTGGTGGCTACAACTCCAATTAGACTCCTAGTCTGGGAACCTCCATAGGCCGCGGGTATGGCCCTAAAAATAAAAAAAGAACTGACAAGAGGAGAGAAGGCCACCGGGCACCCACTGTCAGCACTGCTCCCGCTACACGGCAGCAGCTTACTGGGCCCCAGACCTACCTGCGCCCTCCTGACCTGAGTCACATGAGCACACCCCCGTTGCATCACAGAAGCTGAGGCACACGTAGGGGAAGGCACCCAGATGAGGTTCTTTGAAAAACAAACTCACAGAGGACGCTCCTCTCCCATCCCCCACTAAGCTGGGCCACACCTACGGTGCTAGGCCTGGTGCTGCCTCTGCCAATGCCTGGGGCACTGGCGTGGGTGGGCCAGCTTCCCTGGGGACATCCAGGGACTGACTTTACCTTCGATCGGGACCACAGATGGTTCCTTTATCGAGGGAGAGATGGCGCGTTTCTCTGCCACTGCAGCCTCAGCCAGGCGGCCCAGGGCACTCAGCGGGGGTGTGGAGGACAGCTTGGGGCGTTTCGTGAGGCCAGTCAGGGACGAGGCACCGGCCAGAGCAGCCGCAGCGTCCCGCTTGCGCTCCGAGGGCAGGCCCGAAGGCGCAGGCTTTAGCAAGGTGGATGCCGTTTTTGATTCATTGGCCTGACCCTTCGAGCCCAGAGCAATGAAGTCCCCTGGCGGAGGGTGCCCTGCGGAGAACAGACACAGAGAAAGGGGCTCCTTCACCCAGCGGCCGAGGTGGAAAGGGTGTTGGAGACCGACTCCAGCCTCTAGCTACTCCAGAGACTAAACAAGGATCCGGACAGGCGGGAAACAGGACAGCGAGCAGGTCCACAGCAGGGCTAGGCCCGCCTGACGGCAGCAACAACAACAGCCCACAGTCACACGGCTTAGTACAGGTCAGGCCGCCTCCAGTGTGCCGTGTCAGCTCACATGGCCTCAACTAGCTTCTGAAACAGGGGCGATCGCCCTCACTTACCGGTGAGGACAACCAGGCACAGCGGGGTTAACTAACGGGCCGAGGCCACACAGCCAGCGAGTGGCAGAGCAGGGCCCCGAGGCCAGTCTGCTTTCAGCCACCGCGCGGGGGCTGCCGCTTCCCCTGACCGGGACCCCGGGCGGCCCTCTCCCGCCTCACACGCGCCGACGGACGAGAGCCGTGGTCCTGAAGACGGTCGCAGCTGTCCCTGCCCGATCCCCCGCCCCGCTCTGGCGCCCAGAGCCCGAGGGAGCCCCGGGACCAAGGGCTACTCTTCTAATCCCACTCGGGGAAACCGCGTTCGCCTCGGAGCAACGAGGCCGCAGCCCGACCCACTAGTTGGGCTGAAGCTCCGAAGCGGCCGTGCCGCACGCCGCCGGGAGAGGCCCGCGCACCTGACGGCTTGGCTGCAGCGCTGGGCCTACGGACGGTGGTGGGCTTGGCCCGGTTCATCCTGTGCCCGACCCCTCGCCGCTCCTCGGTACCGATGCCTCAACGAGCAGAGGAGCAGCGCCCGTCAGGCGTCCGTCGCCCGCCCATTCATTCGAATCCCGCGTCGGGCGCCGGGGCCCAGGGCGGATGGCCCGCCCTGCCGCGCGCAGAGACTCCCGAAGCGGCCGCACGACCCCGCCTCGGACCCGGGGAGGGTTTGTCTCTCCGGCAGCCGCGTCCAGACCAACTCGGGCTCAGCGCATCTGCACCCAACCGCCGCCACGACCGCTCCGGAACCGGAACTGCCCCCAGAGCCCCACTTCCGGAACACCCGGAAGCAAAATACGCGGCGGGAGGGGGGGTGGGAGGCGAGGGGGTCCGCGGCCCCTGAGCGGTGCCTGCAGCGCCCTCGCGCGGCGGGAGGCCGGCAGTGCCTCGCAGCCGCTGGTCTCTGCCTGGCGAGACGGGCGCTGTCACCCAGTCCCGCAGGTGAGGCTGACCTTACTTAGTGACGTGCCCAAGGACACAGCCAGGAAGGGTGGTCTCGGATCCTAACCCATATGTGCTGGATCTTCAGAGGCCTCTCCCTTTTGTGGGTCAAAGGGCAGATCCTGGGTCCCCATGGTGGGGTCCAGGAGGGAGCCAGCCCCTGGGAGTGGGCAAAGCCCCCAGAAGGGCGAGAGGGCCCGGCCAGCTCCAGCCCAGCCCGGGTGTGGGGCGGGCCAGGCGTTATCAGAGCAGGACTGAGGGCATCGCCTCGGTGTGCTGGCCTGCGCAGTGGGTCACTGTGATATGTGCCAGGTCTGTTCGGTGGCCGAAGATGCGCCACGTCTGTGCGAGGGTCCACGCTGAGGCCCTGACGCTCTCCTCTCCTGGGGGTCTTCGTGCAGTCTCAGGGCCCTGCAGCCCCACCTCACCGGGCACAGGGCTGATGGCCGCTTGCAGCCACTGGCCTCTTTATGGGAAGCCCTGACGTTCCCTGCAGAGGGACTGCAGGCGCAGTCCTTGCAAACCACGTGCCTCAGAAAGGCGGCATCCCAGAGGAACGAAGCCGGACATTGGCTAAAGCTAAGGAACAGCTCCTGCAGTAGCTACTGCGCTGGGGGGAAGCGTGGGGTTTTAAAGAGAGGCGGCGGGGGGGGAGTCCAGGTGGAAGCTTGCAGACAGGGAACCGTGCAGAGGTGCAGGGCCAGCTGCCAGCCACCATCAGCGTCGGGGCCCCTCCGAGGGGGGAGTCACAGCCGCAAGGCCCTCTAGTCTAGTCTGAGGAGGGGGCAGGGCCCACAGCAGGTGTGGGCTGAACAGCAGCCGATCCTCTTGGCAGCCCTGAGCTTCTCCAGACGGGAACTCAGAGGGAGCTGGGTGTCCTGGGACGCTGGCTCAGCCAGAAGCCCTGCTGAAACGGGCCATGTCCCTGAGCGGGGCTCTGTGCTGAGAGCGTCTGTGGTTCTCACAGCCCAGCCCCAGCCCGACGGGGCAGCCTTCCCTCACCGTGGCCCCACTAGCCGGCTGACTCAGGTCCCGACGTCTCTAGCCTGGGGCAGCATCAGCTGCAACTGGGGTGTTGGGAACTGGGGTGCTGGGGTTCTAAGCCAAGGGTCCGAAGGCTCCCAGGGGCTTCTTCTGGAAGCACAGCCCTCAAGGACGGTTGAGCCCCTTGGACGGGGCCGGGCAAGGTCCCGGAAGGTACCCGAAACCAGCAGCTCCAGTGGCTGAGGCCACCTGGGGTCCCTCTGCGAGTGGAGGGGTGGGCACACGGGGGCTCCTGTATCACAGGGAGGGGCCTCAAGCAGAGGCCGGGGCCTCCCGACGTGGCTGGTGGGGGCCGTTCTGGCCGCCGTGGGGGAGGGAGGCGGCCGTGGAAAGATTTAAGTCAGAAAGCCCCGCACCCGCAAGCCCTGCAAACAGCGTCTGTCTGCTGCCGCGCTTGTTTCCTTCACTCAGAACCTCGGGGCCCCAGGAAGAAGGCCGGGGGGTCCTTGGTGGTTGTCAGCACGGCCCCCGCTCTCGGCCCCAGGGTCACGGGCACTGAGACCACAGCTCAGACGACAGCTCTTGGGGGTGGGGGTGGGGGTGGGGGGCAGTCTGCTGAGGCCAAGGGCGCGGGGCCCCCGGGGGGCAGAGCTGGACTCCCTGCTTCCCGTCCTTGAAGCTCAGAGGCCTGGACCCTGCGGGCCCTCGTCCACCCAGAGCTCAGACGCCTGCCTTGGAACCTTCTAGGAAGATGAGGCGCCGCAGGGCTGAGGGCAGGGTGTTGCGGCCCAGTGGGTGGAGACAGAGGCATGCTGTGCCCGCGGGGGCTGCGGGCTGTGTAGCCCCCACGCTCACACACGCACTTGCACACGCACGCACACGCACACACGGCCATGGGTTGAAACCCCAGCCCCTGGTGCGGTGGCGCGAGGCAGGGGGCCTTTTGGGGGGGGGCTTGGAAGGACAGGCGAGTTTTCTCCCCCACGTCTTTCATGTCTCTCCTTCCACCGTGTGGAGCCGGCCAAGTGCAAGCCAGGAAGGGGGCTCTCCCAGGAGCCAAAGCGGCCAGAACCTGGGTCGTGCATTCCCAGCCCCCGCACTGTGAGAAGAAGGCGTTGGGTGGTTAAGCGCCGGCCCACGGCCCCTCATTGCAGCAGGTGGAGCTGAGACCCCCCTGAGGCCTTTCCCCGCTGTCCTGCCGTCCCCTGACCCCCCTGCGAAGCGTGTGTTTGTGAGCGAGGTGGACGGGGCCGGGGGGTGGACGGGGTGGACAGGGTCCCGGGCCCAGCAGGTGGCATGACACTCGCAGGGCAGAGGCCCCCGGACGCGCCAGGGCAGGCGGCCTCACGGTTTGCCGGCCACAGAGACTCAGGTCCGAGAGCCTGGCGTGCAGAGGGCCCCACCCTAGAATGTCTTCCTCCTCTCAATCCCTGTGCAGCCCCGGCCCACGGGGAACTCCAGGACCCCAGGGCTGGGCTCCCCCAGGACAGGGGCTTCTCTGGGCAGGCTCGGAACAGGGGCTCAGGGAGAATTTGCTGACGGAGTGCCCGAGAGCAGACGGCTCAACACGTTGCCCCCCAGGGACTGGCGATAAGAAGCGCCGGCAATGCCTCGGAGCTGGCGGGGACGCTGTGGGACAGTGTGGCTGCTCCCCGGGCATTTACGGTCACCCTGGCCCCGCAGCCCACCCGGGAGGGAGACAGCCGGGTGCTAAGTCCCTGCACACGCACATCCCAGCAGTGTCCCCACGACAGCCGAGGGTGGAAGCAAGTAGCCGTCGAGGGACGACTTGAGACTGAACGGGGCGCCTGACCCACCTGGATGGAGGGGAGCGCTGACGCGGCCACCGGGTGGACGGACCTCGAAAGCATGATGCTCGGTGCGAGGAGGAGACCCCAAGGCCACACAGTGTGCTTCCACTTCTGCCAAACGTCTGGAATGGGAATCCACAGGGCCAGAGGTGGAAGAGTGTCCCCGCAGGCCAGGAGGGGGGGAAACGGGAGGCTGGTCGAGGGCATGAGTCTTCCTTGGGGTGGGGAGTGTTCTGGAACTTGATAGTGGAGATGGATATGCAGCTGTGAATATGCAAAAGGCCCCTTTAAAAGGGTGAACTGGGAGTTCCCGTCGTGGCTCAGTGGTTAACGAATCTGACTAGAAACCATGAGGTTGCAGGTTTGATCCCTGGCCTTGCTCAGTGGGTTAAGGATCCGGCGTTGCCGTGAGCTGTGGTGTAGGTTGCAGGCGCGGCTCGGATCCCCCGTTGCTGTGGCTGTGGCGTAGGCCGGCGGCTACAGCTCCTGTTAGACCCCTAGCCTGGGAACCTCCATATGCCGCGGGTGCGGCCCTAGATAAAAAAAAGCAAAAAAAATAAAATAAAATAAAAGGGTGAACTGTATAATTTCTGAGTTGTGTCTCAAAACAGCCGTTGATGGAGTTCCCTGGAACCTGGTTAAGTGTCTGGGGTTGTCGTTGCCGTGGCTCAGCTTCGTTTTGTGTGTCGTATCAAGAGGCGCAGGATGAGAGCCTGGCCCATTCCTGGCAACGTCGGCATGACTGGCAAAGTCAACTTCTTGGTTAAGGTGGTGCCTGCTGCGTTTCTCCTTTCTCAGGTTGGCACTTTGCCTTTGGAACAAAGCAGTGCAGCAGAAATCAGTGGAGCACACCTGGACACGGGCAGACGGCTTTCTCCCCCTCGAACCCTTACTGGCTCACTGCAGCGCCCTGGATGGCCGGAGTCTGAATCAGTGGTGATGGTGATAATAGTGATGGTCGTGGTGGTGGTCGTGGTGGTGGTGGTCGTGGTGGTGGTGG